>OY740792.1:63976211-64318711 GCA_963514005.1 Raja brachyura | reverse complement strand
GGCTAGCTGCATTACCACACGTTTATTTTGGACTGAAATTGCCTGTCCGTGTCAATCCCATGCAGCTGAAAATGCTGCAATGGGAATCCAGAAAGAGAGACTAAATGGGCATGTCAATCACGCCCACCAGCATTTACAACACTCAAAAGCAACTTGTGAACTTTAATTAAAAATAATTTGAATTATTAGCATAAAAGCAGGGCATGCAGCTTCTGTTATATCAGCAGCAGAGCGGGCATTGAACCTGACATCTCTCCCTATTAACTAAAGGCAGTGCCGAACAGTGGCAAACAGCGTCGAACGTTTGCTTGCTCGTCTGGGCTGAGCTCGGACAGGAACCTTGATGTGGTGGAACTCTTCACCACCAAACTGTCTACAAGCACAACGATAGAGTCACAGGGTCACACAGCACGGAAACAGGCCCTTCAGCCCAGCCCGCCCGTGCTGACCAAGGTGGCCCCTAGATAGTGTAAAATACACCGAGTCACAGTAGTGGAATCAAGAACCAGAGGTCGTAGGTTTAAGGTGAATGGGGAGAGATTCAATAGGAACCTGAGGGGTAACGTTTTCACACAAAGGGTGAACGGTGTCTGGAACAAGCTGCCGGAGGAGGTAGTTGAGGTAGGTACTGTCACAATGTTTAAAAGACATTCAGACAGGTACATGGATAGGATAGGGTTCGAAGGATATGGGCCAGATGCAAGCAGGTGGAACTAGTGCAGATGGGACATGTTGGTTGGCATGGGCAAGATGGACCGGTTTTCACACTGTGTAACTCTATGACTCTATCTAAGCTGGTTCCAGCTGCCTGCATTTGGCCCATATCACTCTAAACATTTGCTATCCATGTACCATGTATGCATGGGCAGCTGATAGAGCCACTGCCCCACAGCGCCAGAGACCCTGGTTTGAACTCGACCTCGGGTGCTGCCTGCGGGTGGAGTTTGCACGTTCTCCCTGGGACCACGTGGGTTTTCTCAGGGTGCTCTGGTTTCCTCCCACATCCTAAAGGTGCGCGGGTTTGTAGGTTTATTGGGCTCTGTGAATTGCCCCTTAGTGTGTAGGGAGTGAATGAGAAAGTGGGATAACACGGGTGATCGATGGTCGGCATGGACTTGGTGGGCTGAAGGACCTGTTTTCCCTTCTGAATCCCAAATAACAAATAACAAAATAACAAATACCTATCCGAGTGTCTTCAAAATGTTGTGACGGTAACAACGGCTTACATGTCAAAGGTGATCTTTTAGAGACAAGGCTGGGAGTCAGATGACTCCAACGCAGCGATACACCACCATGAGTTAATGGCCCTCGGGAGCAATGGTACAACACTTCCCTCTGGATTTATCAATGTGTGGGAGAGCTGCTCTTCCAGCATGGCTAAATAGTGATGTACACATCACGTCCGTGCCATTGGGTCAGTCGGACATTTTAGCCCACCCATGGTTCCCCACTCCACTGAAGTCCACAAAGAAACAACAGTAAGAATGATTTACAACTGCAGCATTGTGGACGGTTACCGGGAGAGGAAAGGCTTCGAGGGATGTAGGCCAATCTCGAGGCCCATGGGACCAGTGTAGATGGGCATCTTGGTCAGCATGGGCAGCAGGTTGGGCTGAAGGGCCTGTTTCCGCGCTGTATCACTCCAAATAATAATCCCACCAGCAACCCTGTCAAATAGTCCCCACCAAGTTCCAATATTCACCATGATGAGGCAGTGTGGTGTTGGTTTAATACTGTTAAAGAAGGAACTGCAGATGCTGGAAAATCGAGGATACACAAAATGCTGGAGAAACTCAGCGGGTGCAACAGCATTTATGGAGCGAAGGAAATAGGCAACGTTTCGGGCCGAAACCCTTCCTCAGACCCTCCCTCCCCGATGGTTTAATACTGTCAGGTTTACTGAGATAGGGTGAAAAGCTTTCGTTTGCAAGCTGTCCAGTTAAATCAGATAATACTACACGTGAGTTCAATCAAGCCATGCTGCCTAATCGGTCATCAGCTTTAGGTTTATTACGATTGTCACATTTGCCAAGGTTCAGTGAAAAGCTTGTGGTGCACGCTATCCAATCAAATCAGATAATACCAACACACCAAACTCCAGTACAATAGGTAGGGCAAAGGGGAAGATACAGGGTGCGGGACATAGTGCTCAGCATTGTAACGCACCAGCTCCAGAGACCAATGTCCAATGTCCAATGTCCAGCACGGAAACAGGCCCTTCAACCCAACTCGTTCATGCCAACCAAGATGCCCCAGATAAGCTGGTCCCATTTGCCTGCATTTGGCCCATATCCCCCCAACAACTGGTAGAGTGAAGGGAAATAGACAGAGTGCAGAATATATTTCCCCACTGGCGCAGTGTAGCAGCTCCAGGCACAAGTCCAATGTCCACAATGAGCTGGGTTGGAGAATCGGGGCTGTAGCTGTCAGTGCCACTCAATGGGGATGAATGCATGGAGCTTTGACGTCATCTACCTGACTGAACACATTGAGCAATTCTCGGAGACGGCACATCCAGCAGCAAAGAGCAGGAATCTAATTTAGTTTATATGCATTTTACTGAGTTCTAACAATGGGTGGCACATTGGTGCAGTGGTACAGTTGCTGCCTCACAGCACCAGAGACCCAGGTTTGATCCTGTCTGTGCGGAGTTTGTACGTTCTCCCTGTGGTTGTGTGGGTTTCTTCCGGGAGCTCCTGCTTCCTCCCACACTCCATAGGCGTTTAGGTTTGTAGGTTATTTGGCTTCAGTAAAATTGTAAGTTGTGTCTAGTGTGTAGGATAATGCTAGTGTACGGGGTGATCGCTGGTCCACGCAGACTCAATGGGCCGAAGGGTCTATTTCTGCACTGTATCTCTGAAGTCTAAAGTCCAAAACTGCAACAATGCAAAATTAATAATGCATAATTATACAAAAAATTAAAGTTCAAATTTAAATTAATATTTTATGGATAACCTTATTTAAAAATCCCTTGAATCTTGAAGGATTTCAGAGCACAAGCACCCATGCACACTTTAGGCTTGGATATTAGTGAGGTGTGGCTGTAGCTGTATGTGTAATTAAAATCACACTGAGACGAAGAGGAAGATTTTCAAGTAGAAACTGCAGATGCTGGTTTACACAAAGTGCTGGAGTGAATCAAGGGGTCAGGCAGCATCCCTGGAGAACGTGATTCATCGGTAAGATTTTCAGTGTATTTTTTAGCAGTGCGTTTATAAATATTCACAGCGAGCGGGATAATTTCTCTTCTACGGCAGAGAAGGCCTTTGGGGGAGTCATGAATCATTCTCAGCAATCACTCTCAAAATCAAATATAGAACGAGAGAAGCATGGAAATCAAAGGTAGACCCAGAGTGCTGAAGTAACTCGGCAGGTCGGGCAGCATCTCTGGAGATAAATGGATGGGAGACGTTTCAGGCCGGGAGCCTTCTTCAGACTGAAAGTAGGGGGTGGGGGGGTTGAGAAAACGGCAGGATCAATCAGGGCTGGCCACAAATGATCGCAGGTGGAGCCATTGTTGGCTGGAGTAGGTGTGATCTGAAGAGAAGCAACGTGGAGATGTGTGGTGCTGGCAACACAACTATGGAGGAGGAAGGGGATAAGGAGGGGGGGAGGGGAGTATGAAATGAAGTTACTTTAAATTAGAGAATTCAATGTTCATACCGCTGGGTTGCAAGCTACTCAAGCAACATAAGAGGTGCTGCTCCTCCAGTTTTCTTCTGGCCTCACTCTGGCAGAGGAGGACACCCAGGACAGAAAGGCCAGTATGGGAATGTTTGGCAACCGGGAGATGGCGTAGGTCCCGGCGGACTGAGCGGAGGTGTTCAGCCTGAAATCGTATGCGTTCTCTACTAAAGACAGCAGATGGTTTTGCCTTTGATGCTCCAAAAATGTCCATCAGAAGCTACAAAAGTTAGAACGCACTTACCTCTCGTCTCAGGGACAGCCTTATTTGGGGTATGGAGTGCCGTTCTCCTCACCCCACAACAGGAAGGATGTGGAGGCTTTGGGGACGGTGCAGAGGTTTACTAGAATGATGCCTGGATTCAGGGGCATTGGTCACAGGGAGGTGTTGGGCAGACTTGGATCATTTTCTCTGGAACATCGGAAGTTATGGGGAGACCTGATAGAAGTATACAAAATTGAGAGGCATTGATGAGGTCAGATCCTTTTCCCCAGGATGGAAAAAAATAATATTAGAGGCCATAGCTTTAATGTGAGAGGGGCAAAGTTTTAGGGAAATGTGTGGGGCAGGTTTTTACACAGAGTGGTGGATGCCTGGAACGCACTGCCAGGCGTGGTGGTGGAGGCAGATACGATAGCGGCATTTAAGAGACTTTTGGATAGAGATTTTGTTCATGTAAGTCTTTCCTTTGACTGGATAACAGACAAGCAATAGCTTTTCACTGTACCTCGGTAAAGTGACAATAATAAATTAAACTGAAAGATAGAAACATAGAAACATAAAAAATAGGTGCAGGAGGAGGCCTTCAGCCCTTCGAGCCAGCACCGCCATTCATTGCAATCATGGCTGATAACCCGTGCCTGCCTTCTCCCCATATCCCTTGATTCCACTAGCCCCTAGAACTCTATCTAACTCTCTCTTAAATCCATCCAGTGATTTGGCCTCCACTGCCCTCTGTGGCAGGGAATTCCACAAATTTTTACAGCTCTCTGGGTGAAAAAGTTTTTTCTCACCTCAGTCTTAAATGGCCTCCCTAAGACTGTGGCCCCTGGTTCTGGACTCGCCCAACATTGGGACCATTTTTCCTGCATCTAGCTTGTCCAGTCCTTTTATAATTTTATATGAACTAACCTAAACTAAAATAATCAAAACAAAACAAAACGTGGATAGTTAGCACCTGGAGGAAATGGATTATGTACAGGCAAATAAGAGTTTAACTTGGCATCATGGCACCATTTGTACAAAGAAAGGTATGTACTGTATGTGCCACATATTATTATTTAATCTTAAATTTGGACAAATTATAACATTGTGGGTGCAGCTTCAACATCCCTGCTTATATTGGGAGCTTAGACTGAATGTTCATTATTATGGAGAAAGAGGACTGCTCCCCTTTTAATATTGGAGCGATCCTTCTTTCACCAATGACGTTGAATAATACAATTTACAACACAAATCCAATTATACATAGTACAATCAGAATTTGGAAACAAATAAAATATAACAAAATTAAGAAATGTATCTCTCCTATCTCCTATTGCTAAAAACCCTCTGTTTAAACCCTCAATTATAGATAAAGCATTTATACAATGGGAAAGAGCAGGAATTAAAACTTTGGGAGATCTGTATGAAACGGGAAAATTATTATCATTTAAACAATTACAACTAAAATACAATTTGGGTAACAATCAGTATTTTAAATATTTCCAAATATGTGATTATCTGAAAAAATATGCACAAGAATTTCACAACATGCCATCAGACTTACAGGATGAAGCACTGAATACAAAGGCTGAATCAGCAAATTTAATCTCATATATATATAATATTATCCTAAATGCAGAAATACCAACAACAAGGTATCAGAAGAGATTGGGAAAACGAATTAAGTATAAAAATTTCCAAAGAAAGGTGGAAAGAGTGCTTATTAAATGTGCATAAATGTTCAATTAACGTAAGACACAATTTAATACAATTTAAAATCTTACACAGATTATACTACTAAAAAACTAAATTAAATAAATTTTTCCCCAACGTCTCACCTATTTGTGATAAATAGTCTCAAGAAGCTACTATAGCACACTCATTCGTCTTTTGTACAAAAATTCAAAGCATTTGGATTGAAACCTTTGAAATCTTCACAAAACTGTTTAAAATAAAAATGACACCAAAGGCAGATTGGATTATTTTCGGAATAACAGAAGGTAGCCCGGAATTAAATGTGTTTCAAAAGAATCTATTTGATTACGGCTTAATAATTGGAAAAACGCCCCTATACCAACAGTAAATATGTGGATTTCAACTATGTTTGAAACACTACATCTGGAAGATATGAGACTCCGCCTGGCAGGAAAAACAGATCGTTTCTATCAGACGGTGTCTGCATTTATAGATTTGCTACAAAGATAGGGTGCAGGAGTACCTCAAAAAGGTAACTATGTTGGGCCTTAGTAAAGGGGGATGAAAAACTATTGAGTGGGTCAATTCCTTTTGCGTGATGTATAAAATATAGTAACTGGCTTTTTTCTTTTTTTCTCTCTCTCTCTCTTTTCTTTTTTCTCTTTTCTAGGGTCTATGTCTTAATCCCCTTTCTCTAACTCCTTGACCAAGGGCATTTTTTTCCCTTCCCTTTGGCACGCTTTCTCACTTTCACAACTCTTTTCACCTACTTCATTCTCTCTGTTTCTATTCTTTTTCTTTAAAAGCATTAAAATTAAGGGGTACAATGATTGTAACAATATATACGTGATGCACATTGATGTATTTACCTCTATTAAATACAAATATTTAAATAAATAAATAAATACAAATAAAATAAAAATAAAAAAAAAGAAACTGAACATAATTAAACTGAATGTTTAATTATGCTTTCTGATGCGAATGTAAAATTATAAACATTTCTCAGATGGAGTCATGGCACGGAAACAGGCCCTTTGGCCCAACTCGTCCATGCTGACCTAGATGTCCCATCTAAGCTCGTCTCACTTGCCTGCGTTTGGGCCATATCCATAAACTAGGCTACCGTTTTACCTCTACCCCGTTGCGGACATTGGACTTTGGTCTCTGGAACTGATGCGCTACAATGCTGAGAACTATATTCTGCACTCTGTATCTTCCCCATTGCTCTACCGGTTGTACTGGAGTTTGGCTTGATTTTATCTGTGTGTAGTAATATCTGAACTTATTGGATAGCATGCAAAACCAGACATCTCAGAGTACCTCGGTACTCGTGACAATCATAAATATAAACCTAAGCCTAAACCATTTACAGCACACTTCTATGTTTAAATAAAATAAACCAAACAGAGAGTGTGGGCTACACAGCAACGAGAAATACATTGGATTTGGACCTGGCAAAGGTGCTGCCAGCACCCAATCTTACAAATTCTTCCTCGTGAAGTTCTGGGATTAATGTCTTAATTGAGATATATTATTAATATTGAATGTTTTAAATGTCATTCTTAATTCTTGTTACTGCATGTTGTGTTGTTACTTGCGGGTGGAGCACCAAGGCAAATTCCTTGTATGTGAACATACTTGGCCAATAAACTTATTCATTCATTCATTCATTCATTCATTCAGTCATTCATTCATTCAGTCATTCATTTGTAACATAAAATCTGGACACTGACTACTAAAATGTGTCGGTATCTTTTATCAGAATTATGTTAATTTACTAATGCACGTCAGTAATTTACTAATTTACTAATTCCCCCCCCCCCCCCCCACCTCACCGAAAGTGTCCCTGAAAATGCGGCACCTAAATGTGGTAGCCGATCTCAACCTCATTGGGCCTACTGAGGCTGATCAACGGGTGGAATTTTCCCCCTGCGGCTGGGGCTCTGGAACACTGGCCCGGCCGGAGCCAGCAGGTTCGTTCCGAAAGCTGACTTCTGAGGTCGACTTTGTGGGCTGGTATTTCGGCCTCACCACAGCCTTGGCAGACCTTCCCAGTACTGTTGGAGTCCTCACGGGGACCGTCACCTCTCCTGGTCCGGCTCAAAGAATAATCCAGAAAGGCTCTGGAACAAAGGGCGCCGTAAAATCAGTGGTGGCCTGTAACAGGTCATCATGATCGGTCATCACACAAACCGAGTATGACTGTCTGCTCCTCTCCATAGGGTCGTCTACTTGTGGATCTGTAGAGGCCGATCCGCGATCCACACACCTTGGTGCGACGTGGGAAGTGGAGACTGGCAGTGGTTACCTGACGGTGCTGTCTCTTTGTCTCTGCGACACGGCGTAGCTCAGTTTCATGACGTGGAAATCCTTCCTGCACGGATTTCCTCCAGGAGCGCCTGTCCAGTGCAATGTGCTCTGGGGGTGGGAGATTGCAACCTTCACGTGGCCCGCCCTGTTTCGACTAATGCAATCAAATCGACGTGCACAAACGGAAGATCAAATAGAACAAGTTGTCCGACAACTTTAGGCTGTGCACGCCACACGCACGTAGAAGAAGAAGCAGCAATGTGCTCCCAGTTGCTCGAAGTGATGTGGAATTTCTTCAAACTGTTCTTGATGTTGTCTTTGAAGTGTTTCTTTGGCCCGCCGGGGGCTCAATTGGGAGAACAGGATCTACTTAGGGAGACGTGTGTTGGAAATGCAGATGACATGGCCAGTCCATCGACGTTGGTGCTGCATTATTGTGGTGGTGATGCTGCTCATGTTGGCTTCCTCCAAAATGATGATGCTGGTGCGTTTGTCCTCCCAGCTGATCCCCAGAATCTTTCGTAAGGATCTTTGATGGTATTGTCCCAGGGCTCTCAGGTGCCTGTTGTCCGTGGTCCATGACTCGGCTCCACATAACAGGGTGGAGGACAACGGTTCTGTAGACCAGCAGTTTTGTTCGAGCCTTTAGGTCTCGGTCTTCAAAGACTCTTTTCCTGAGTATGGCGTAGGTTCCATCGGCACAACTCAGGCCTCAGAGTCGGTCAGCTTTTGAGGAAAGAATGCTGCCAAAGGTTGGGGAAGTGGTCAACATTTTCAAGAGTGGTGTCGTCCACTTTTATAGTGGGCTGAGTAGACGGCTGGTTGGGTGGAGGTTGATGTAGGACCTGGGTCTTCTTGATGTTTAAGGCTAGGCCCATGGCTCTGTATGCCTTGGCAAAGGCATTCTGGAAGCCCTGGAGGTCTTCTGCAGAGTGTACTGCAATGGCGCCACTGAAGCTCCATGATGGCGGTGTTACTGACTTTGCTCTTCGCCTTCAACCTATTCAGGTTGAAGAGACCAACATCAGTTCTGCAGAGGATTGGGATTCCCTGTGGCAGCTCTTCACCAATCAGGTGAAGTATGGCAGCAATGAAGACGACAAACAGGGTGGGTGCGAGGATGCATCTCTGTTTGACCCCCATTTCCACAGGGCTCGTATTCAAAGCCGCAGTTGCTGAGCTCTGTGACCAACATGCCATCATGTACAAGCCTCAATATTCTGATGTACATGTCGTGACAACCGTACCCTGATTTTGCTTCAAAGAGCATGGCGGCCTACCGAATCAAAAGCCTTTGTCAGGTCTACGAAAGCCATGTACAAAGGCTGCCTTTGTTCACGGCATTTTTCCTGGTGTTGGCAAGCTGTGAATATCATGTCTGCTGTACCTCTGGATGGGCGGAAGCCACACTGTGATTCTGGGAGTATCTCCTCAGACAGTGGTAGAAGTCGGTTTGTGAGGACACGAGCAAGGACTTTGCCTGTTGTTGACAGGAGGGTGATGCCCCTGTAGTTTCCACATTCAGTCTTGTCCCCATTCTTGAAAATGGTCACTATTAGAGCATCCCTGAGTTCTGAGGGAAGTTCTTCTTTTTCCCAGACATTGAGGAGTAGGGCATGGATGTGGTACAGGAGCTCTGGTCCACCTTCATTTAAGATCTCAAGATTCAAGATTCAAGATTCAAGAGAGTTTATTGTCATGTGTCCCAGATAGGACAATTAAATTCTTGCTTTGCTTCAGCACAACAGAATATAGAAGGCATGAATACAGAACAGATCAGTGTGTCCATATACCATTTTACTTCGGAGTCACGTGAGTGATTCCGTGAAGAGGGCCCGCCAGGCCGCATGCGCAGCATTACATCAGCCACATTGGCGGAAGCACCTGTCTGGCAGGACACAGCTCCTGCCGGTGGTAAGTTAAACTTAAAAGATAAGTTTGGTTTTTCGGCAGGAGCCTCTTTTTACAGTGGTTTTTCCTTCCAGTTTCGCAGCTCGACAAGTTGCCGCTTATGGACTGTGGGAAAATTCCAGTCCGACCGCAAATGCGGATAAACCGGCAAAATTGATCGGGTTGCGAGATAAGGAGCCGCTAACAGTGCAGCTAGCGACTTCCCAGCCTGCAGGGATGCCGTAAAAACGGCAGGAAATTTAAGCAGAGTCACTGACAGAAGGGTCAGCGGCTCCCAGCCTGTGGGATGCCGTTAGAACGGCAAGGAAGCAACGCTGGAGCCACTGACAGTGGGGTCAGTGGCTCACAGACGTTGGTCCCCAGTCAAGAAATTACTGGGACTCATTCAGCCCTATTTGGACTCAGGTGAGTCGGGCTATAAAGGGTTTTTCCTTATAATAAAAAGTATGTATTTTATAGTGTTTTTTCTTTAGGTAAAAGCTAAAGGCAAAGTAAAAAGTTATTGTTATATGTTCTGACAATGTTATAATTGTTTAAACACAGGTTGCTATGAATTATTTTTACCCTTCACAGATAAAGCTGTAGACTAAATGATTATTTAGTGAGCTTACACAGCAATAGCTCGGGCCTATGGGACAGGCCACGCCAGCAGCGCCTGACAGGGCTGCTTCATGTGTAAAATGTACGGGCCTATAGGACAGGCCGCGCCAGCAGCGCCTGACAGGGCTGCTTCATGTGTAAAATGTACGAGCCTATGGGACAGGCCGCGCCAGCAGTGCCTAACAGGGCTGCTTCATGTGTGAAGTGCCGGCCTACGGAGAGCCGTGCCAGCAGCGCCTGATACAGAGCTGTTTCATTTGTGACATTACCGGCCTATGGGACGGGCCATGCCAGCAGCACCTGATACAGGGCTGCTTCATGTGTGAAGTGCCGGCCTACGGAGAGCCATGCCAGCAGCGCCTGATGCGGGGCTGTTCATGTCAAAAAATGCCAGCCTTTATGAAAGGCGGCGCCAGCAACGCCTGGGACAAGGTTGCTCAAATTCACACATATCTGTTCGCCCACGGAGTCTGGGGATGAATTCCTCACCAGGGCTGGATAGTGCATTGTAACGACTATCCTAAATACAGCAACTGTTGTATACAGTGCTGCAAAGGTCTCCCTCTCGGAGGCAGAGACCAAGATGGGTCAGTATCCTGCTGACACTGAGTCTCAGGGTATGGCAGTGGGGCATACCCAAAGGGATGAAGGGCACGTGTCAGAGGTGCCTTTCCTGACAATAAAGTTGCCATCCCAGTAGAATATTCTATTGGGTTATGGCCAATGGGTTCGTATCAGTATTTGTATCCTGCGGTCTGCGGCAGCGCCTGTTAGCTTTGCCTACGAATCACCCTCTCTGAGGAGGGAAGAGCAAAAGGTCAAGATGACTCCGGGCTCTAAAGATGTCAATAGAACAGACTCAAGCACATATGTGCCGGCAGTGAACAACGCCAACAGGGGGATGTGAGAGCCAGCCGCTGAATCGGTTCTTCAGGTAGGTCTATTCTACAGGGGAAGAAGCATAGAAACATAGAAACATAGAAATTAGGTGCAGGAGTAGGCCATTCGGCCCTTCGAGCCTGCACCGCCATTCAATATGATCATGGCTGATCATCCAACTCAGTATCCCGTACCTGCCTTCTCTCCATACCCTCTGATCCCTTTAGCCACAAGGGCCACATCTAACTCCCTCTTAAATATAGCCAATGAACTGGCCTCAACTACCCTCTGTAGCAGAGAGTTCCAGAGACCCACCACTCTCTGTGTGAAAAAATTCCTTCTCATCTCGGTCCTAAAGGATTTCCCCCTTATCCTTAAGCTGTGACCCCTTGTCCTGGACCTCCCCAACATCGGGAACAATCTTCCTGCATCTAGCCTGTCCAACCCCTTAAGAATCTTGTAAGTTTCTATAAGATCCCCTATCAATCTCCTAAATTCTAGAGAGTATAAACCGAGTCTATGCAGTCTTTGTTCATAAGACAGTCCTGACATCCCAGGAATCAGTCTGGTGAACCTTCGCTGCACTCCCTCTATGGCAATAATGTCCTTCCTCAGACTTGGAGACCAGAACTGTACGCAATACTCCAGGTGTGGCCTCACCAAGACCCTGTACAACTGAAGAAGAACCTCCCTGCTCCTATACTCAAATCCTTTTGCTATGAAAGCTAACATACCATTGGCTTTCTTCACTGCCTGCTGTACCTGCATGCCTGGGCAGACAAATTAATTTGGCCAACAACGGGCAAAAGTCATCGTTCAGAACGCACCCCAGGTGCTCATCAGCAGTAGCGGTTCACTGGAGCTGGGGGGCAGCATGATAGCTCAGAAATTCCATGCACCTTCCAATCATGCTCAACTAAATGGGTCTAGCACTTCCAATATTTGGGTAGCGCACCGTTCACAAGTTGTAATATTTACATTTGTTTATACAACACACAAAGGGTAAAAATATTTGGCTGAGGCACAGCCGGAGCATTCCAAGTAAGTTGGATTATGGCCAGGGTTTGGAAATTGGGCAGAAGTTCTCATGCAAACCACCCATGCAATAAGGCAGGATTGGCATGTTATTATGAAGAATGGAGAGTGTCGGCCATATGAACTTTCCGAATGTAAAAACTTATTCCTGACTTCAACAGATTCATAAGGTAAGAGATACATGTTATACAAATCCCATTACAAAGGTTATCAAAGACAATATAACTGTACTATAACAGTAAAGCTTTGCAGTATGGGATAACCTATTTGTTGGTCATTGGGATTTACCTTTAATTATTATTAGCCTTGTCTCCACCTTGTGGCAAGAGATTGGGGTTATAGCAATCTGTTATTTTCATTAAGAGTAATTGGCAATATAGCAGCTGTGTTGCAGCTGAGCAAATCAAGGAACTGATATTGTGTAAGTAGCAATTAGATCGTTGCTAACAACCTTGTGCTATTGTCAGCTGAGGCTACTTCAGCCACAATGATGAAGTAACAGTATTCAGCATTGCTGAACATGACAATAACTCATTGAACTTGAAACTCGCTACAGTAGTATGGTCGGTTGAATTCAGTTATTATTAACTGATGTTTAGAACTCTAAGATGAGAAGTTCCAAATACCATCACCTACTCAAAGGTAGTGGAGATTGCATGAGTTACCAATTCTTCAGTTGTTAGTATCAACTAAATATTTATACTAAATGCACCGTTGAGTAAGGTTTTGAGTGAATATACATATTCTTCATGCACAAATTTAAGTTGCTACTCTACAATGGTGACACATGTTAGTCTCATGGTAATTAGGAAGAATATCATGTAATTAATCTCCTTGCCACTAGTGTATCGTCCAGTTGAGATTGATGATGACACAGAATAAGTGTTGGATCTCAAAGTATGATGAAAGCATGATTCAATACTTCATCAAATGTTCGTCATGTTTATGCATGTTTCACTGTTTGCAAAAATATGTGTGGAGAAATACATTCTCGCTTCAATAGGAGGAATGGACTTTATGTCTTCCTCATTAGCAGGGTCTTAAAACAGTCAGCAAGACCTCGTTTGGGTTCATTCTATCGGACTGGCCAAGCGTCCATGTTGCCTGCTTCATCAGGCATTATGGCACAACGGTACAGTTATGCCAAAAAGCAAGAACTTGCTGTTTTAAACTGTGGTTCAGGAGACTGGTCTTTGCACAGTAAAATGATTATTGACTTACACATTTTCAATGGATTGACTTATGCCTCAGGTTGTCACATTTAGCCATGAGGGTGTTCACTGCAGTATGCATGGATAGCATCCACAAAAGCAGTACATCTCTATTGAGGGGATCAGTTACGTTGGTGATTACGTGCCCACCACGCCCAACCCTCTCTCATAAAAGATCATCTGGTAGTTCTCGAGTCACTGATCTTACTGTTTACTTCAGTGTTGTTTATTTGTGATGTCATACCGCTACTTTGAAATTTGCTGCGCATGCGGCCTGGCGGGCCTTCTTCTCGTAATCACCAACGTAACTCCTCATAAAATCAAGATCAAACTTCAAACTGGTAAGTTCTCGTTTAATCTTACTATTATATAAATATATACAAACATGAATAAATAAAACAGATTAAGTGCAAATAAACAGATAATGGGCTATTAATGTTCAGAGTTTTGTTTGAGTTCAATAGCCTGATGGCTGTGGGGAAGAAGCTGTTTCAGAACCTGGACGTTGCAGTCTTCAGGCTCCTGTAACTTCCACCTCAAGGTAGCGGGAGATGAGTGTGTGGCCAGGATGATGTGTCCTTGATGATGCTGCCTGCCTTTTTGAGGCAGCGACTGCGATAAATCCCCTCGATGGTAGGGAGGTCAGAGCCGATGATGGACTGGGCAGTGTTTACTACTTTTTGTAGTCTTTTGTATTCCTGGGCACTCAAGTTGCCGAACCAAGCCACGATGCAACCGGTCAGCATGCTCTCTACTGTGCACCTGTAGAAGTTAGAGAGGGTCCTCCTTGACAGACCGACTCTCCGTAATCTTCTCAGGAAGTAGAGGCGCTGATGTGCTTTCTTTATGATTCTATCAGTGTTCTCGGACCAGGTGAGATCTTCAGAGATCTCAGCTGGGATCCCATCTGGACCGGTGGCCTTGTTGTTCTTAAGGCTCTTGATGGCATCTTGAACCTCTGTCATAGTGGGAGGTTCTTCCATGTCTTCTCTGATGGGACTCTGGGGGATGCGGTGGGTCCGGTTCAGTTACACATACTGGTTACACAAATGAGTGCTGCTTACTGACAGAATGTGGAAAGTCACAAAGGAGATGGGTCACAAAATGCAGAAAGACTGAAATCAGATCCATTCGAACACAACATGGAACACCACAAATCCCTTTTGTCTGATTCCACTGACATAGTTTGCAACACTGCCAAACAGTTATTTGTGAATATGACATTACTGAAGGATATTTGAAGAACAGTTTAAATTAATTGCCAACTGGGTGTCAGGGAAATTGATTTGTTGAAACTGCCATGTGAATACTCTGCTGAGATGGATTGATAGGTTACACAATATGTCGGAAGAAAGGATTTTTTGACCTTAACTTCTTCTATCAACTCGTGAGTAAAAAGAATGGTGATTGACTGACAAATGGAGAAGATGAAGTTATTGATACCAGTTTTCACATTGTGGGGAAGTTCCAATTTCGTCTGAACTATACAAACTATACCTCAACGTTTGGAGGGATATGGGCCAAATGTGGGCAAATGGGACTAGCTTAGATGGGGCATCTTGGTTGGCATGGGTGAGTTGGACCAAAGGGCCCATTTCCGTGCTCTGCGACTCTCTGACTCTGTATAAATGAAGTGAGCTGGTCGATGAAGACATGCCTCCCTTTTGTTATGATGAGGAGGTGTTCAAATTTCCTGGCATAACCAAATATGTTAGCTCACGCTACCATGGTTCTAGCAGCACCTAGAGAGCGCAAAGGAGGAACAGGCAAGAGGTACAGAAGTGTGAAAACGCTCACCTTCAGATTCGGGAACACTTTCTTCCCAGCTGTGTTCAGGCAACCGAACCATCCTATCACCAACTAGAGAGTGGTCCTGAGCTGCTACCTACCCCATTGGAGACCCTTGGACTATCTTTAATCGGACTTTACTGGACTTTATCTTGCACTAAACGTGATTCCCTTTATCCTGTATCTGTACACTGTGGATGGGGTGGAAGATTGTAACCTTCACGTGGTCCTCCCTGTTTCAACTAATGCAATCAACTCGACGTGCACAAACGGAAGATCAAATAGAACAAGTTGTCCTACAACTTTAGGCTGTGCACGCCACATGATAGAAGAAGAAGACACTGTGGATGGCTCGACTGCAATCATGTATATCTTTGTACAAATAGGATAGCACGCAACAAAAAGTTTTTCACCATACCTCGGTACACGTGACGATAAGTTAAACTAAACTAAACTAAACTAAACTAGATGTTCACTGTGTAGGAGTATGCGTGGGTAGCCAGTGTGTTTATTTGAGTCCAATGATGTTCTGAGGTCAAGTGTGTTTCTGACCTTTGATGTAGCATGAGAGACCTCATTAAACAAATAATCAGATTAAATAACACTCTTCATTTCTGCAATGGTCATTAAGTGAATGCTGCTGGCCAGTGAGACCTGTATCAGTACCACACCACAATGGCACTTTGAGTGTCCCAATGTAATAAATCCAATGTTTTTTTCGCAATAGATACAAAATGCTGGAGTAGCTCAGCGAGTGAGGCAGCATCTCTGGAGAGAAGGAATGGGCGACGTTTCTGGTCGAGACCCTTCTTCAGGCTTTTAGAGTTTTTTTTGCAATGGTACATGACGGCATCTCTAAAAAGTTAGAAAACTAGATTTTCAACTTTTAAATCTTTTCGTACATAATACCACTGAGGACAATGAAATTCTCACGCTGCAGCTTGATAGGCTTCTAAATGGAATTTACACAGATAAATAAATCAAAATATGCTTAGTTTGTAGTTTAGTTCAGTTTAGAGATACAGCATGGAAATAGGTCCTTCAGCCCACTGAGTCCACACCGACCAACAATTAGTTCTATCCTACACTCTAAGAACAATTTAGAGAATTAACCTACAAACATGCACATCTTTGCAATGTGGGGGGGGAAACCAGATTACCTGGAGAAAACCCACGTGGTCACACGGAGAACTTGCAAATTCCATACAGACAGAACCCGGGTCTCTGGCGCTGTGAGGCAGCAACTCTACCTCTACGCCACCGTGCCACTCGTCCCGACATCATGTATTGGTGTTATACATATACCGACAGGTACATTGTTGATAAATATAGCTTGATTTTGAAGTAATATGCATACCGGCACTTTTTTGTCTACAAAACATAGCATTGAATAAGTCTAATAAGGAGACTACAGAGAGTGGTAGACACTGCCCGGTCCATCACAAGTACTGGCTGTATCACCACTGAAGGGATCTACAGGAGGCACTGTCTCAAAAAAGCAGCCAACATCATCAAAGACCCACACCACCCTGGCCACGCTCTCATCTCGCTGCTGCTTTCGGGAAGAGGGTACAGGAGCCTGAAAACCATGACCTCCAGGTTCAAGATCAGTTTCTTCCCAATCATCGTCAGGCTCTCGAACACTGCACACTATCCTCTAGTGTGAATTACGATGGTCTTTGGTTGCATTGTAGACTTTGTGTGTATTTTGGCAGTCGTATTGCCGTTTTTTGCGGCGCCTAACGGCAGCGGCTCGACTGCAGTCCACCTTTCTTTCAAAAAAAAATTGTCCCGTTAGATGTATGTTATTGGTTCTAATTTTTATTATTTTTTAGCTGTGTATATGTGGGGGGGGGGGGGGGGGGGGGTGGAAATTGTTTAATCTCTTTTCCCGACTTTTTCCTGTCGGGTCTCCGGTGTCATTGGGCTTAACATCCAACCGGAACCAACCTGAGGGCTCCAGTCGGGGAGCCTGCGGACCTGCCATCGCGGAGCTGGCCGACTTCGGAGCGGGGAGAGCTGTGGTGGCGCGCGGCTGCAACCGGACTTCGGAGCTTCGGAGGCTCCGGCCACAGGCCCGGTGGACAGGAACATTGGGAGCTCGCAGGTCCCTGGTGGGAGACCGCTTTTCGGAGCTCCCGCAACGGCAACTTCTCCTGCCAGAATCGCGGGGTTTAAATGACTCGGAGCGGGGCCTAACATCACCGCACGGCTTAAATGGTCGCGGGACTTACCATCGCCCACCGGTGGGCTTTAACTCGTAAGCCCCAGTCGCCTCAACGCTGCAGTTGGACTGCTGGACCGCGGGAGAAGAACAAAGGGAAGAGATAAGACTTTTGCCTTCCATCACAGTGAGGAGGTGTTGGAGATTCACTGTGATGGATGTTTGTGTAAACTGTGTTAAGTGTAGGTCTTGGTTCTTTTTGTAATGTCATGACTATAGGTATGCAATAAAAGGCATTCTATTCTATTTATTTATTGATTTTATGATTGCGATAAATGTATCTGTTTGTTATTGTGTTTCCAGGTCTGTTATGCTGCTGCAAGTATGAATTTCATTGTTCCGTTCTCGGCACATA
Organism: Raja brachyura; assembly: GCA_963514005.1. Next base: position 64,300,814 of record OY740792.1, on the reverse strand, counting down.
GACAATTAAACACGTTTGACTTGACTCTTGACTAATCTTGTATTTTTGCAGTAATGTTTTGTTGTTTTGCAATCTTTTTCTTTGTAGTATTTATGTGTAATTTATATATAATTTATATTTTTTGTGCAATGCCTGACTCTATGTACCTGTGATGTTGCAGCTAGCAGGATTTTCATTGTACCTGTCCCTCACCATATTTGGCCATATGACAATTAACTTGTTGGAAACCAATGCTGTGCATTTAACACTCCCTTTATAACCATATAACCATATAACAATTACAGCACGGAAACAGACCTTCTCGGCCCTTCCAGTCCGTGCCAACCATTTATTTTCCCCTAGTCCCATCTACCTGCACTCAGACCATACCCCTCCATTCCTTTCCCATCCATATACCTATCCACTTTACTTTTAAATGTTAAAATCGATCCTGCCTCCACCACTTCTGCTGGAAGATCATTCCACACAGCCACCACTCTCTGAGTAAAGAAGTTCCCCCTCATGTTACCCCTAAACTTCTGTCCTTTAATTCTCATGTCATGCCCTCTTGTTTGAATCTTCCCTACCCTCAATGGGAAAAGCTTATCCACGTCAACTATCTATCCCTTTCATCATTTTAAAGCCCTCAATCATGTTCCCCCTTAACCTTCTGCGCTCCAAAGAATAAAGACCTAATTTGTTCAACCTTTCTCTGTAACTTAGTTGCTGGAACCCAGGCAACATTCTAGTAAATCTCCTCTGTACTCTCTCTATTTTGTTGACATCCTTCCTATAATTAGGCAACCAAAATTGTACACCATACTCCAGAATTGGTCTCACCAATGCCTTGTACAATTTTAACATAACTTCCCTACTCCCATATTCAATGCTCTGATTTATAAAGGCCAGCACACCAAAAGCTTTCTTTACCACCCTATCTACATGCAATTCCACCTTCAGGGAACTATGCACAGTTATTCCTAGATCCCTCTGTTCCACAGCATTCCTCAATTCCCTACCATTTACCATGTACGTCCTATATTCGATGCTCTGATTTATAAAGGCCAGCACACCAAAGCCAGCCACCTTTCTTCAACTTTTCACCAGTTGATCTACTAAAAGCATGAATAGATTCCTGATTATCACTGCAATTATTCACCCAAAATTCACCATACCAAAGGATAACCCTATTGATGTATACATTTCAGTTTGGAGTTATAGAATTTCACATCAAGAGACAGCTGAAATCTGACAGCTTCTCTCCTCTCGAAGCAATTCACTTATAAATTGAGATCAATTTGTTCAGGACATTGGTATAATTGTAGTCACAATTCATTACTTTGACCAATTGAATTATTAGGAGAGCTTTTAATTTCAGGAAATTATTAAAATTTGAGTGCACACTTTTGTACTTAGGTTTATTGTAACATTAGTATCTGAATAGTAATATTGGAATGTTACTTCAGAGTCAAGAGTCAAGAGTGTTTAATTGTCATGTGTACTGACAACAGAACAATGAAATTCTTACTTGGCCAACTTAACAGGCCCGTAAACACACTACACTTAACACTGCCTGTTGTATTTAAAATTGTATTTTTGTTTAGTCCTGGGTTTTTGTGAAAAGCACTTTGGTTTGCATTCAATTGTATAAACAGTGCTATACAAATTAAGTTGTTATTATTATTTTTCCTCAGTCAGATTGTTACATCTGTCGCTGCTTTTAGTAAGTCCAGCCCTGTCCCACTGTACGAGTTCATTCAAAGAGTTCTCCCGAGTTTTCCCTGATTTGAACTCAGAGATTTATGGTAAGGTCCGCTCATCGGTACTCAGGGCTCTCGTGGACATTTTCCAACATGTTGAAAAATCTTCACGAGTTTTCCAGAGCTGCCGCGTTTCCCAAGTACCTGCCGTTATCGTTACGAGCCACTAAGAGACGTCCCCGAGTTCCGATGTACCCGTTACGTTCATTCTACATGCTTACCACGAGTTTGATTATTTTTTTTAACTCGGGAGAGCACGTTAATGAACTCGTACAGTGGGTCAGGGCCATTAGGGTTATACACTGGATTCAACAGATATATTGCATCAAGTATTTTAATAATATTTAATATTTCCTCACTGTGTGTGCGGATCATTGTATGTGCCATGATTCTGCTCAGCTCATAAGTAACCTCCAAACTCTTGCTTGATACATGTGAGGACATTCACACAAACTGAACATTCTCCACTGACAAGTACACACCATCCACTTGGCTTCCTCCACTTCTACTGCAACTTTATCTCACGTATTGTTTAGTATAAGTCACAGGGCTCTATCATCTCATTCAGAAATCCTTCTAAAATATGTGGATGTAATTCATCAGAATGGTGTTTTAGTTTAGGTTTACTATTGTCACATGTGCCGAGGTACAGCGAAAAGCTGTGTTTGGCAGATCAGGTATAGCTGTAGGAACAAACTGCAGATGCTGGCCTATACCGAAGGTAGACACAAAATGCTGGAGTAGCTCATTCAGCTTCTCTGGAGAAAAGGATTCAGATAATACTATACATAAATACAATCAAGTCAAACTCAAGTTCGATAGGTAGAGCAAAGGGGAATACACGGAGTGCAGAATATAGTTCTCAGCATTGTAGCGCATCAGTTCCGTAGATGAAGTCCAATGTCCACAATGGGGTAGAGGTGAATCGGACAGTACTCAAGCTTATGGAAGGACCATTCAGAAGCCTGATAACAGAGGGGAAGAAGCTGTTCCTGAGATAACAGAGGGAAATCAGTTCTATTTGAGTTTCATTTGTGTCCTAAATAGAGCCTTATTCCTGAATGAAATTAGTATATTTCTGTACTTATCTCGTTAAACAATATTTATGTTTACCTCTATGGTATGTTTACCCCTGCTAAATACCATAACATGTTAACTTTCTGATATTATCGTTGTCTCTCTGTGGTATTATTCATGGACTTCAGATTTGCTGATGACCTTATCACGTAGCAGCTCAATAAACATCTTCTCAAAGGCCACATCAGCCCCATTTCCCTCTGTGACATCAACAAAAAAACATGCAGTACAATAAGTGAATAAAGTTTCCTTATTTAACAGTTCCAGGCCAGCGTTTCTCCACTAATCCCTTCTTATCTGAGTCACTGCTTATTTTGTTTCCAGCTGTATCGCACCAACGTTGTAGTGGGCCGTTGTTCTCATAAGAATAGGAGATTAATTAAAATTAAATAATTTAGAACGAAGCAAAGACTTTATTTCTAGAAACCAATTGAATATGTTACATTGGATAATATTAAAATTCAAAAAGGCACATGTCCAAAAGATGGAGAATGAAAATAACGTTTAATTATAACCTTCAGACACGAGGAACTGCAGGTGCTGGAATTTTAGTGTAGAACACAAAGTGCTGGAGTAACTCAATGGGAAGGCAGCATCCCTGGAGGACATGGACAGGCGATGTTGTGTGTCAGAACCTTGTGAAGAAAGGGGTTGTGGGAGAGGACAAAACTGTTGTGATCCAGTGCAGGTATAGCATTTTGATAGAGATGGGCGCAAAGCTTTCACAGTGGAGTCAACAGAGATGAGAAGACAAATATGTGGAACAGAGACCTGTTGATGCAGGGAATTGCAGGTTTTGTGTTTAATTATCCATGAAGAAAGTGATGAAGAATTTCAAATTCCTATTGCTGATAAAATATGTTTTATTAAAAACAAAAGATACATACTAATCAAAGAGCAGAAATCAACTGTCCTTGGAGATAAATATTAAATTTCACAATGATTGACTATGGGTTATTATTTCTTGAATCTGGTATATCTAAGTCAATACCAATATAATGGGTTAAAGTTGTTGGTTAGGGCATTAGAATCATTCAGCACAGAAACATGCCCTTTGACCCCTCTCGTCCATGTTGACCAAGGTGCCCCATGTAAGCTTGTCCCATTTGCCCATGTTTTTCCCTGTAAACCTTACTTATCCTTGTACCTGTCCAACTGTTTCTAAAATGTTGATATTGTCCCAGCCTCAACCACCTCCTCTGGCAGCTCGTTCCATCCCAACCACCACCCTAGTGGGCAAGTATAACTAACTTTGCTGTGTTATCTGTACGACAAATTATCTTGTAATTTTTTTTTCATTGACCATTAATGTAATTGCTTAAATAAGTAATTTAATAGAAAATATGGTGCTCTAATGGGATAATAATTATAATTGATAATTGCTTTCATATTTATAAAATAATTGACGATTCACTGATTTTGTTCTAATTATGATCGTTTATAAGAATACATGATATAAATTAGTAATTAGTTACAAAAGCATTCTGCTGGAGGAACTCAGCAGGTCAGGCAGCATCTGTGGAGGGAATGGACAAATGGCATTTTGGGTCTGGACACTTCTTCCAACTGATGGAGTAGAGGGGGAGAAAGCTGGAAAAGGGAGATGGGGGCAGGACAAAGCCTGGCAAGTGATAGGTGGATGCACACAGTGTGTAAGAAGGAACTGTAGATGCTTCTTTAAACCGAAGATAGACACAAAAAGCTGGAGTAACTCAGCGGGACAGGCAGCATCTCTGGAGAGAAGGAATGGGTGACATTTTGGGTCGAGACCCTTCTTCAGATGTGATAGGTGGATCCAGGCGATGGGCAGATGGTTGGAATAAATGACAAAGATAAGAGATGAAAAGGGGAAAAAAGAGTGTCAGATAAGGAGAGAAGAGGAGGGGTGAAATGTAAAACCGGAGGGAGGGATATGGGTGGAATAAGAGAGGGGAATAAAAGGAAAATGGGGAAATGAGAGATGGGAGGGGGCGGGGGGGAAGTGTAAGGAGGAGGAGGGGAAAGGAATAGGGTGACAGCGGTATAGGAAGTAAAGTGAAGTGAAACGTCTATCACCTGTATCTACCTATCACTTGCTAAGCTTTGTCCTGCCCCCACCTCTCTTTTCCTACGATCTCCTCCCATTTCCATCAATCTGAAGAAGAGTCCCGACCCGAAACATTGCCCATCTATTCCCTCCACAGATGCTGCCTGACCCACTGAGTTCCTCCAGCACTTTGTTTGCTGCTCAAGATTCCAGCATCTGCAGGTTATTGTGTCTCCATTCATATTATTGTATTTACAAATTAATAGAAACTAATTGATGTAAACAGTTAGGATTATTTTTGAAATACATTCATTTAAAGGTTAGTAGATCATGAACATCACAAGCAGAAAATGGGATGTTTTCTATTTGGTTTGTTACAAACTAACATAATATTATTCTCATGACAATAGTATTTGTTGCACAAGGCATTACCGTATCAGCCTGCTTCCTGTAAAGACTCTATCCCCTACTCACAATTCCTCCGTCTACGCAGCATCTGCGCCCAGAATGAGGTTTTCCATACTGGATCATCAGAGATGTCCTCATTCTTTAGGAAATGGGGGTTCCCCTCTTCCATTATAGATGAGGTTCTCACTAGGGTCTCCTCGATATCCCGCAGCTCCGCTCTTGCTCCCCCTCCACCCATTCGCAACAAGGACAGAGTCCCCCTTGTTCTCACCTTCCACCACATCAGCCATACAGCATATAATCCTCCAACATTTTCGTCACCTCCAAAGGGATCCCACTACTGGCAACATCTTCTCACCCAAACCACCCCCTCCCCAGATATTTTCCCCTGCAACCGCATGAGATGCAACACCTGCCCCCTTACCTCCCCTCTCGACTCCATCCAAGAACCCCAACAGTCTTTCCAGGTGAGGCAGAGGTTCACTTGCACCTCCTCCAACCTCATCTATTGTATCAGCTGTTCCAGCTGTCAACTTCTCTACATCAGCGCGACCAACACAGGCTTGGCGACCGTTTCACTGAACACCTCCGCTCAGTTCTTGGTTCTTGGTTACTTGGTCCTCCAAAATATTCCAACTGGAATTTTAACTGGAGGTGGTGAAGGGAGGGGTTTAGCCAGAAAGGGTTATTGGGAAGAAAGTGCCACTTTAAATTTAGTTACATCTGGCTGGGCAACCGTGGCTTGGTGGAGATTATTCCATGCTTTAATAGTGCGTGGAAAGAACGAATTGCTGTACACATCTGTCTTTGAGGCTTTGGACCACAAATTGGATCGAATGCCCTCGTCTGCTCCTAATTGGTTTGGGGTTGGTGTAGGTCTTGTGATCTATGTCTAGCTGACTCAGTCCGTCTTAACCAACCTGATCTCCCGGTTGCTCAGCACTTTAACTCCCCATCCCATTCCCAATCTGACCTTTCTGTCCTGGGACTCCTTCATTGTCAGAGTGAGGCCCAGCGCAAATTGGAGGAACAGCACCTCATATTTCCCTTGGGCTGCCTACACCTCAGCATTGATTTCTCTAACTTCAAATAGCTCTTGTTTTCCCTCTCTCTCTATCCCCTTCCCCTTCCCAGTTCTCCCACCATTCTTACTGTCTCCGACTACATTCTATCTCAGTCCCTCCCACTCCCCTGACAAACGTCGCCCATTCCTTCTCCCCAGAGATGCTGCCTGTCCCGCTGAGTTACTCCAGCATTTTGTGTCTACCGTATCAGCAAACCTGCTTTATTGTCGATCCTGTCAATAATTGTCGAGTGAAGTAATCCAATAATGACAGCTGAGTTTATAGTGTCCATACATGTGAGAAAAATAATCTATTGTCCAAAATATAATCAGCAAACGGGATTTTGTTTCTAAAAGTCCGTTGTCTAATTGCAGGGTACTTATTGTCATTGTTTATTGTTTTCTGTCTTTTAACTGTGGTCGACCACTTGAACTAAAGTCGTAATGCTAAAATATTAGAAACAAAGTAACAGGTTACAAGGAGAGTGTGCTGTTTATTCCACTGGCGAATGGTAAAGCAATTTAAAAGGAACGCCTCGAGTCCCAGCCCTGTGAATGGGTTGTATGCCAGCTCCATGCTGTGGTAAGCTCCTCCAAACCTCTGAATAGACCATCCATCTCTGAGAAATGCTCTGCAAATCTATCAAATGGATATCTGCCCTCAGAGGAATGAAACACATTTGCTAAGCTTCCAGTGTCTGCAGCTGCTTGTGGCTTCATATTCATACTAAAAATGAAAATGTAATGATTTCGGGCTGGCGAAAGCGCTCCAACCAAACCTTGAGTCATACAACTAAGCTGCAATCCCTGTGTACATTGCGTTAATCGCCCAGAGAGAGCCTCTCCTACCTACTATGGTGAAAAAGGACGGAGAGCGGGAGATGAGAGGTGCAAAAGTAATGTTAAGGATTGCACCTTTCGGGCAAACAGTTGTTTCGGGTAAATAGCATTGGTGTGGGTATCTGGTCTGAAACTCCAACTAATTTGCACTGCGATTTGATTTTCTCGCTCACATTTGGCTCGGCTACAATTTAGTGAATGGAAGGGTTGCGCAAGTCATCTGTCAAGCAAACGGTACATTCGTGTATATGTATATATATATATATATATACACACACATATATCTATAGACACAAAATGCTGGAGTAACTCAGCGGGACAGGCAGCATCTCTGGAGAGAAGGAATGGGTGACGTTTCGGGTCGAGACCCTTCTTCAGAGATGCTGCCTGTCCTGCTGATTTACTCCTGCATTTGGTGTCTTCCTTCGATTTAAACCAGCATCTGCAGTTCTTTCTTACATATATATATTATATACTGTACATATACACACACCTATATATATATATATATATATATATACAGACACACACACATATATATATATATATATGTATATATATATATATATGTGTGTATATATGTGTATATATATATATACACACATATACATATATGCGTGTGTATATAAGTCTATATATATATACGTGTGTGTGTCTGTATAAATATAAGTGTGTGTGTGTATATGCAGTATATATAATATAATATATATATAATATATATATATATTATATATATATGTAATATATATATTATATATATGTATATAACACACAGACCTATATATATACACATATATACATGTATATATACATATATATATATATACAGACACACACATATATAATGTATAGAACATATATATATACACACACACTGTGCATTAACCCACTTCCTTTGCTTCAATGAGATGCGGACCGGGTAGAGAGTAATATGGTGGACTACAGTTCCCATCGTGCCGGGCGCGCCTCGTCAGCCAGGAGCGGAAGCGCGGGTGGGCGGGAGATCCGGGCGTGTGTGCGACGGTTAGCGCAGATGTGCCGAGCGAGCGAGCGGGCGGGCGGGCGGGCGAGCGCGAGCAGATAGAGATAGAGCGCGAGAGCGCGAGCCGGAGAGAGCGAGCGAGGGAGGGAGCGAGGACGGCACCTGTATGAGGTCGGACAGCTCCCTCACTAAAACCCTCAAAATGCCGCTAAACATCACACACATCTCTTTATCACCCAGCCGCAACCCCGTTTCCACAGCAGCTTGATTCGTTTTTGCCGTTCTTTTTTTTTCGTTCGAGTGGTTAAAAGAAATAGACGACGGAATAAACAAGAGAGCGGCGAGAAAAAAAAAATCCGCCAGGGGATAAATAAGAAAGTGGGGAGGGGATGAAGAAGTTTAATTTCCGCAAGGTGCTGGACGGGTTGACAGCGGCGGCGGCGTCGTCGCCGGCTCAGCCCGGTGGAGGTGGCAGTGGCGGTGGCGGCGGTGGCGGCGGCGGGATGGGACCGGGCACTGGCGGCGGGACCGCGGCAGGAGGCAGAGCAGGAGCCGGGGATGCAGAGATCTCTGAGACACTCACCTCGGATCATTTCCAGATCTGCAAGGTAATGCAAAAAATCAACCCCCCCCCCCCCCATCCCCCTCCAAAAAAACTTTATTATGAATAAATAAATAATGTGTCACACGTTGAGTTATCGTTTATAATGCAATGCAAACTGTGTTAAGATCTAAATATTGTTGCACATATTGAGCTATCTTTTACATGCAATGCAAACTCTTATCCGATATTTCGCAAAGGACAGGTTGGGTGAAGATCTGTATAATGTTCCATACATTGGGATGCCTTTTACATTGCAAACTGTATGCGATTATCTAAATAATGTTTCACGCGTTGGGCTGCCCTTTACATGTAATGCAAACTCTATTTGGATATTTTGCGAAGGATTGTTTATGTGAAGATCTAACTACCGTTTCACACATTTCACATGCAATGCAAACTGTGAAGATCTAAATAATGTTTCACACGTTGAGCTACCTTTTACAGGCATTGCAAACTATTGCGATATTTTGCAAATGATTAGTTGTGTGGTGATCTAAATGTTTCACACATTTTTCATGTAATGCAATGTAAATGCGTGAAGACGAAATAATGTTTCACTTATTGAGCCGCCTTTTGTCCGCAATGTAAACTCTAGCGATGTATGAAGATCGAAATAAATGATTCGTAATTCGACATGCAATGCAAACTGCTTGTGTGGAGATCTAAATAATGTTTAATACATTGAGCTACCTTTTTCATGCAATGCCAACTCTATTGCGATATTTTACAAAGGGCTGGTGGTGTCAAGAGCTAATAATTTTTCACAATGGATATTTTGATTTCAATTAATTTGCAGACAATTACAGAACTCTGCTACATCCATTTATTTCCTCACTGCAATTTGATAATGCAAGTATAATAATTTAATTTAAAAAAGATTTGGGATAAATTCTCTCCCCTTACAAAAAAGATTTGTATTATATACTATGCTTTTTTCATCATAATGTAGTTTTAATATTCATTGAGAAGATTTGTTACATCTTCATAACCAGTCCTTTACAAAAAACATATAACAATGCAAAGTTCGTAATACATTCTAAACATTAAATATTCATACGTTCTAGGAGCAGGCAGGCCATTCGGCCCATCAAGTTTACTTCACCATTCAATCGTGGCTGATCTATATTTTCCTCTCAACCCCATTCTGCCTTCGCTCCATAACGTGTGATGCCCTTACTAATTAAGAATCTGTCAATCACCACCTTAAAAATATCCATTGATTTGGATTCCACAGCACAACCCTGACTAAAGAAAATTCCCCATATCTCTTTTCTAAATATCCTTTTATTCTGAGGCTATGGCCTCTGGTCCTAGACTCACCCACTAGTAGAAACATCCTCTCCACATTCATTATTCAGGCCTTTCAATATTCAGCAAGTTTCAATGAGGTTCACCCTCATCTTTCCAAACTCCAGCGAGTACAAGCCCAGAGCCGTCAAACGCTCATCATATGTTAACCCAATCATTCCTGGGATCATTCTCGTAAACCTCTGGACCCTCTCCAGCGCCAGCACATTCTTCCTCAAATCTGTTCACAATACTCCAAATCTGGTCTACCAGTGCCCTATAATGCCTCAACTTAACATTCCTGTTCCTGCATTAAATAAATGCTAGTATTGTATTCGCCTTCCTTACTACTCATTCAACTTGCAAATTAAGTTTTTGGGAATCCTGCCCCAGCACTCCCAAGTTCATTTGCACCTCTGATTTCTAAATTCCCCATTTAGAAAATAGTCTTATGCCTTTATTCCTACTACCAAAATGCATGACTCCACACTTTACTACGCTGTATTTTATCTGACACTAATCAGCCCACTCTCCTAAACTGTCCAAGTCCTTCTACAGAGCCCCTGCTTTCTCTAGATTACCTACATCTCCACCCATCTTCTGTAAACTTGGCCACAAAGCCTTCAATTCCCTCATCTAAATCATTTATTTACACCGTGAAGAGTAGCGGCCCCAGCACTGAGCCCTGTGGAACACCTCTAGTCACTGGCAGCCAGCAAGAAAAAGCCCCCTTTATTGCCACACACTGCCTTCTGCCATCCAGCCAACCTGATATCCATGCTAGTATTTTCCCTGATACCATTGTCTCTCATCTTGTTTAGCAGCCTAATGTGTGACATCTTATCAATGGCGTTCTGAAAATCCAGGTAAATCGCATCCACTGACTCTCCTTTGTCCTACTATTTACTTCCTCAAATAATTCCAACAGGTTCGTCAGGCAAGATCTCCCTTTCACAAAACCATGTTGACTTTGGCCTGTTTTATCGTGTGCTTCTAAGTACTCAGAAACCTAGTCTTTTATAATGGACTTTAAAATGTTACCAACCACTGAAGTCGGGCTAATCGGCCTACAGTCCCCACTGCTCTGCCTTCTTAAACAGCACAGTAATATTTGCAATTTTCCAATCACCTGGAATCACCGCTGACTCTACTGATTCTTAAAAGATCATAACTAATGCCTCTACCATCTCTAAAGCCATCTCTTTCAGAACCCTGGGGTGTAGTCCATCTGGTCCAGGTGAGTGATCCACCTTCAGACCTTTCAGCTTCCTAAGCACCTTCTCTTTTGTGATAGTCACTCCACAACCCCTTGACGCTCTTGAATTTCGGGCACGTTGCTGGTGTCTTCGACTGTGAAGACTAATGCAAAAAAGTTATTCAATTCCTCTGCCATTTCTTTATTCCCCATTATCACTTCTCCAGTATCATTTTCCAGCAGTCCAAAGTCCACTCTCCCCTCTTACTCTTTACAAACCTGAAGAAACTTTTGTTATCCTGTTTTATATTATTGTCTAGCTTACTTGCATACTTCAGCTTTTCTCCCTATATTGACTTTTTAGATACCTTCTATTATTTTTTTTTTAAACTTCCCAATCTCCAGCTTCCCACTTCTCTTTTATGCCTTCTCTTTTAGTTTATGATGTCTCTGACTCCTTATCACGGTCACCTCATTCTCCCGTTAGAATCTTTCTTTCTCTTTGGACTGAAATGATCCTGCATCTTCCGAAGGTTCCGTGCTGGAAATTCAAGGGATCAAGGGGTAGAAGTTAGGCAATTGGAAAATTGCAAATGTTACTTCAGTCTGAAGAAGGGTCTCGACCTGAAATGGCACCTATTCCTTCTCTCCAGAGATGCTGTCTGTCCTACAGAGTTATTCAAGCATTTTGCGCCTATCTACCATATCCAGAATTACCATTTCCCTGGTAAGCTCAACTACAAGCTGTTTTAAGAAACCATCTTGGAGACACTCTACAAATTAATTCTCTGTGGATCCAGTACCAATCTGATTTTCCCTGCATATTGAAATCTGCATTGCCTTTCTTACATGCTGATCGTATCTCCTGATGTAACTTGCACCCTACTCCTGGCTACTGTTTGGAGGCCTAAAAATAACTCCCATCAGGGTCTTTTTACCCTTGCAGTTTCTCAGCTCTCCGCACAAAGATGCCACGTCGTCTGATCCTATGTCACCCTTCCACAGGGCCGAATTTCATTCCTTACCAGAAAAGCTATCCCACCTCCTCTGCCCACCTGTCTGTCTTTTTGATGGGATGCGTAACCTTGGATATTCAGCTCAACTCTTCTCACAGCCACGTACGTCTCTGTAATGTGCACAACGTTGTATCTACCAATTTCTAACTGCACTCCTTCCCTTTAACTTAATCCATAAATTTCCAATTTGTTGACCCCCCCCCCCCCCCCCAGCTATTCAGCTTAAACCCTATCTGCGGCCCTGGTTATGCGGTTTGCCAGGACCCTAGTCCCAGCTGTGTTCAAGTGGAGTCCGCCCCTTTGGAACTGCTCCCTCCTCCCCCAATTCTGATGGCAATGTCCCACAAATTCACTCCACTTCTTTCACACCAACCTTTGAGCCACACGTTCAACTCCTTAATCCAATGTCCTATGTCAATTTGCACGTGGCTCGGACAGCAATCCAGAGATTATTATTTTGGTTCTACTTTTCAATTTAGTGCCTAGCCGTTCAAATTCCCTCAACGGAACCTTGTTCTAACTACATCTTTGGTACCCACATAGTCAAGTCAGGTCAAGTTTATTCGGCACATACACATACGGGATGTGCAGTGAAATGAAAAGTGGCAATGCTCGAAGACTTTGTGCAAAAAACAAACAAACTACAAACAGAATGGAACAGAATCACATATTCATTTACATATTACATATTGTGGGAGGAAGAAAAAAAACAGCTATTTAAAAAAAACAGTAGAATGGTACAGGAAAGTTAGTCCCTGGTGAGGTAGGAGTTTACAGTCCTAATGGCCTCCAGGAAGAAACTCCTTCTCAACCTCTCCGTTCTCACAGCATAGCAACGGAACCCTTTGCCTGACCGTAGCAGCTGGAACAGTCCGTTGCAGGGGTGGAAGGGGTCTCCCATGATCTTATTGGCTCTGGAGTTACGCCTTCTGATATATAGTTCCTGCAGAGGGGCGAGTGAAGTTCCCATAGTGCATAGACCACGACGACTGGATATGGAGAGAAAGCAGGAACAGGTTACTAATTCAGGAGGATCAGCCATGATCATATTGAATGATGGTGCTAGCTTGAAGGGCCAAATGGCCTACTCCTGCACCTTTTTTTCCCTATGCTGCCCCTTGCACTTCAAGTTCCTCTGCAGGTCAGAAAAGATGGCCCTAACCCAGGCACTAGGCAGTTAACACAGCCTTTTGGACTCTCGATCCTCAAGACAGAGAACAGTCTATTCTCCTAACTATACTATCCCCAAAGACATCAATGCCTTTCTTCTCTCCTCTCTCTCAAATGTCCCCCTGAATCACAGTGCCTTGGTCAGGTTGCTCATTCTTTCTACACCCTCTACACTTGTCTGCACAGAGAGCAAGCATCTCAGACCCGCCTGACAAGCTCAAGGGCTGAGGTTCCTCTAACATTGTCCTTGCCTCTATTCGCTTGCCTGCTTCACTTGCAGTCACACCCTGCTGCTGACCATGGGCCACATTAAAGCAAGTACTCTAACAGGTGTGACTGTCTCCAGAAACACTGCACAGATGTGGTAATCAGGATTTATCAAGGGGCCACCAGCACTCATACCACGTAGCTGCAGCAGATTGCATGATCCTGCATGTCTCTTTTGTGTATCCGACAAATCCTGTTTATGTCTCTGCTTGCTGCTGACTGGTCAGCACTTCTCTCCTCAGCCCTTTCGCCAAAGCCTCAACTTGCACTTTACCTCAACATAACTGCTGCATTAGACCTAGCCGCCTTATTTCCTAAGCTGAACCAATCGTACATTTGCTTTGATCCAAGTCCCGCCTCCTCAATTAGCAACACACTGAACTCCCAGAAACAACAGGTAGACAAAAGTGCTGGAGAAACTCAGCGAATCTCCTCCCCTTCTCAGCTCTCCCTCTGCCCTCGGGCTCTTCCTCTTCCTTTCTCCTTTCTTCTCCCCCACCCCACATCAGTCTGAAGAAGGGTTTTGGCCCGAAACATTGCCTATTTCCTTCGCTCCATCGATGCTGCTGCACCCGCTGAATTTCTCCAACACTTTTGTCTACCTTCGATTTTCCAGCATCTGCAGTTCCTCTCACACACATCCCAGAAACAACATTTCTACTTGTTCCTGCCGATTTTTTTTAAAGCTGATTATTTTCTCTATTGCTACTGTTATACCCAGTAGTCTTAGCACCTGTCTGTATACATAGCATGTGGCATCTTGCATCTGTCTTTACACACAGCATCCTTGCCACTGGGATAATATCCTTTCCCTTGTCTGAGTATTGTCCCAACTGGACTCAGCCCCTCAGTATAATGGGAATATGCATCATTAGTTTAAAAATATTTCAAATGTAGGCAAAGGGCTACATTTGAAATATAAAATAACCTGATTTCCTGTTAGGTTTAGGTTTGTTATTGTCAATTGTATTGAGGTACAGTCAAAAGCTTTGTTTTGCATGCTATCAAACTAGACAATATAGTACACAAATACAATTAAGCCAAGCTCCAGTTTAATAGGTAATACAAAGGAACAGATACAGTGTGTGGCATTGTGGTGTTGTTGATACACAAATAAAATAAGGTACAAGACCTCTCTTTAAACCTATTGGAGTCTGACACTACCTTAAAAATCTTTGGCGCTCAATTACTGTTAATGTATAATGGTAATGCTGAAGATGAATGTTAAGATTATTCATAATCCTAAAGGACTGGTTGTGTGAAGTAGTAATGAACTTTCTCAATTGATATTAACAGTGCATTATGAAGAGGAAATCATTGTTGATAATGTTAAGCATTTTTGTAAGGGAAGGAAAGACATTTCAGAATCTTTTAAAAAATCTTTGAATATATTGTACTTGAATTACCAAATTGATGTCAGGGAATGATTGAATGAAGTAATAGGTCTGTAAATTTAAATTCAATTATCTGCATATTAACTGAAATAAAATATTGCGATAGAATTTGCATTACATGTAAAATGTAGCTGAATATGTGAAACATACTTGATGTTAGAGAGTGTATCCATGAACATGTCAAAATGAGCTTGGCATTTAAATTACATTTCTTTAGTTATATTAATTTCAAATCAAGGCGTCAAACATAAATTGAAGTAAGCAGCAGGCTAAGAGAAATGGGGAGAAGGCAATGGAGGCAGGAACGGGGTACTGATTTGGGATGATCATCCATGATCACATTGAATGGTGGGTGCTGGCTCGAAGGGCCGAATGGCCTACTGCACCTATTGTCTATTGTCTATTGAGATTTCAAGGGCAAATAAAAATACTGATTTTATTTCCCCTGTGTTGTGAAATAACTTTCTGTAAAAATAACATTCAGCAGCACTACTATGTAATCAAAGATTTAATATTCCTTGATGTGTTTGAAACAGTGCATCTAATTGCAGATGGATATTCTTGGTCACAAAAAATGTAGCTTTCTTTTTTAAATGCGATATGTAATAAGTGATATTTTTAAATGAATAGCCGTCACTATCTAATTTTGAAATTCATAATAAACGCGTGGCATTTACTGTATTAATATGTTTTAAATATTTTTAGTGGATATTTGAGTTTTCTTAATTTTAAGAATGCTTTTATATGTGAGGACAGAAATATTTATAAAAATGGTATATTTAATCCATTGTCTATAGTGTATGTAAATGCTTACAACTATTTCCAGAATTACTGAGTTGTTTATAACAGCAATGTGGCGAATAGGGAAGTTATTTTTTCCTTACAAAATAAATGATGCAGTGGTGTTGAGTTTCCAAAATGCTAAGGACCATTTCAAAATATTATATCAAAATGGGTTACTTACAAATCAGCATGTGTGAACTGCAATCTGATTGGAACGTCTTAGTTATGATCTTATAGCAGACGGCAATCTTAGTGGCGTTTTGTTTCAACTTCGGTGAAGTGAGTTTTCAGCAAGTATTCAATGCCTTCTATAGTGACGTACAGATTGACGTGATAGAGCTTATCGTGCTGTTAGTTCATGCTATCCTGCCAATGTTTGAATGCTGAGGATCTCTGAATAGTGAGAGAATGGTGACCAAGTTCCAAAAGGAATTGTGGTTGGCTCAAGCAGTCAGTTCTTGTATCTTAAAATCCTGCTTCTTTACATTTTCATTTTTATGTATGCCTTACAAATGCACTGATATGAAAGTTCAAATTAATGGACTTAAAGTTGGTGAATCGATTCTAACATTCCAACCTGCGATGCATGTTGTGAACAAATTCACCAAGTGCTGATGTTCTTCACTCAAGCTTATTCTTATAATTATTTATTGTAATGTATTTTTATTGCTAATGCATTACCTGACTACATGTTTGCATTCATGTTCAGTCCCTAATTTTAATGAAAAATGCTGTTGAAAGGTTAATTACTCTTTGGTTTGTGTTTAGATAATTAAAAAAATGTTTGAATGATCAGCATAATACGAGAGGATGTGATTTATGGATTTTTTGTATTTTGAAGTGAGAAACGACATAACTAATGAGTATTGCATTTGTGGGAAGTATGCTGTCTTTTTTTAAATCCATCATTTTATTAGTTTCTGTTTTGGATTTTGCAGACTTTGAGCACAGTTTAGTTAAACGTAGAAAATAGGCGCAGGACGAGGCCATTTGGCCCTTCGAGCCTACACCGCCATTCATCGTGATCATGGCTGATCTTCCACAATCAGTAACCCATGCCTGCCTTCTCCCCATATCCCTTGTGCTAGCCCCTAGAGCTCCATTTAACTCGCTTTTAAATTCAACATTGGGAACATTTTTCCTGCATCTAGCTTGTTCAGTCCTTTTATAATTGTATACGTTTCTATAAGGCCCCTGCTCATCCTTCTAAACTCCAGTGAATACAAGCCCAGTCTTTCCAATCTTTTCTCTTATGACAGTCCCACCATCCCGGAGGTTAACCTCACCATCACTGCCTCAATAGCAAGGATGTCCTTCCTCAAATTAGGAGCAAAACTGCACACAATAATCCAGATGTGGTCTCACCAGGGCCTTGTACAACTGCAGAATTACCTCTTTACTCCTATACGTAAATCCTCTCGTTATGAAGGCCAACATGCCATAGCTTTCTTCACTGCCTGCTGTATCTGCATGTTTACTTTCAGTGACTGGTGTACAAGGACACCCAGGTTGGACTTCCCTTTTTCCTAATCTTGCACCATTGACATAATAATTTGCCTCCTTGTTTTTGCCACCAAAGTGGATATCCTCACATTTATCTACGTTACACTGCATCTGCCACACATCTGCCCTCTCACTCAACCTGTCCAAGTCACCCTGCAACCTCCTAGCATCTTCTTCGCAGTTCACACTGCCACCCAGCTGTGTGTCATCTGCAAATTTGTTAGTGTTGCTTTTCACTTTTCACTTCATTTCACTGCACCTTCGGATGCATGTGATGAATAAATTTGACTTTGACTTTAATCCCATCATCTAAATCATTAATATATATTGTAAATAGTTGCAGCCCCAGCACCGAGCCTTGCTGCACTCCACTCGCCACTGCCTGCCATTCTGTCAGGGACCCGTTTATTCCTACTCTTTGATTCCTGTCAATTCTCTATCCGTTAATACCCTACCCAGGTCCAGATGCACTACATCCACTGGAAAGTCCAGATACACTACATCCACTGCCTCTCCATCCATTTTACTAGTCACGTCCTCAAACAAATTCCAGAAGTTTAGTCAAGCAGGATTTCCCCTTCATAAATGCATGCTGACTTGAACCATTCCTTTTACTGCTATCCAAATAGTTGTTTATTTTTAAATAATAATTTATTATTTTCAAATCCAAAATGCACTTTAGTCACTTGTGCATGCTGTGGTACAAGCAGTATGTAGGGGACTGTCTACATGTGTGGTGAAGTTTCGTAACTAATGCTTTGTTGAATGTCTTCAAAATAATATACAGATAAAGTATTTATATTTAAAGAAACAAAAAGTAAAACTGATGAATAGATGCTGCAAGTCCCTTGCCCAAAAAGTTAATCTGCAATTCGAATCAGTAGTAAAGAAATCAAACTCAATGTTAGCATTTATTTCAAGAGGGCTTGTAATGTTGAGGCTCTATGAGGCGTAGTAAGGCAACATTTGGAATATTGTGAACAATTTTGAGCACCATATCTGAGGTAGGATGTGCTGGCTCTGAAGATGGTCCAGAGGAGGTTTACAAGAATGATCCCAGGTATGAGTAGGTTAACCTATGATGAGTGTTTGTCAGCACTGGGTTTGTACTCGCTGGAGTTTAGAAGAATGAGTGGGGACCTCACTGAAACATACAGAATAGTGAAAGGCTTGGATAGAGTGGATGTGGAGAGGATGTTTCCACTAGTGGGAGAGTCTGTGACTAGAGGTCATAGCCTTAGAATTAAAGGGCGTTCTTTTAAGAAGTTTAAGTAAGTAAGTTTATTGGCCAAGTATTCACATACAAGGAATTTGCCTTGGTGCTCCGCCTACATGTAACAACATGACACACAGTGACAGTTACGAATGACTCAGAAAACACTAAACATTAATAATAATAAAACATTAATGATAAAACACCATTGATCAAGAATGCGAACCAACAAAATACCTGATCAAAGGGAGGCTACAGATATTTGGCTGTTGAGTAGAGCAACTAGATAAAAACTGTTTTTATGTCTAGCTGTGGCAGCTTTGACAGTCCGGAGTCGCCTTCTAGAAGGAAGTACTTCAAAGAATTTGTGGCCAGGGTGAGAGGGGTCAGAGATGATCTTGCACACTCGCTTCCTGGCCCTTGCAGTTTACAGTTCATCAATGGAGGGAAGGTTGCAGCCAACAACCTTCTCTGCTGATCGGACGATTCGCTGCAGCCTCCAACGTGTCATGCTTGGTGGCTGAACCAAACCAGACCATGATGGAGAAGGTGAGAACAGACTCTACGATGGCCGTATAGAATTGGACCATCATTGCCTGTGGCAGATTGTGCTTCCTCAGGTGCCGCAGGAAGTACATCCTCTGTTGTACCTTTTTGACTGTGGAGTCAATGGTGGCTCCCCACTTAAGGTCCTTGGAGATGATGGTTCCCGGGAACTTAAAAGACTCCACAGAAGTGACTGCGGTGTTGTTGATGGTGAGTGGGGTGAGGGGAGGGGGAGCTCTCCTATAGTCTACACTCAATTCCACTGTCTTAAGAACATCGAGCTCTAGGTTGTTGCGACGGCACCAGGACGCCAGCTGTGACAGTTCCTGCCTTTAGGCAGATTCCTCCCCATCCTGGATCGGTCCAATCAGGGTTGTGTTGTCCGCAAACTTGAGAAGCTTGACAGAGGTGTCTGTGGAGGTGCAGTCGTTGGAATAGAGGAGAGGGGAGAGTACGCAGCCTTGTGGTGCTCCTATGCTGAGCGTTTGTGCATCTGAGATGTGCTTTCCCAGCCTCACATGCTGCTTCCTGTCTGTTAGGAAGCTGGTGATCCACCGCCAGAGGGGTTCAGACACAGTCAATTCGGAAAGTTTGGAGTGTAGTAGCTCTGGCACAATGGTGTTGAATGCAGAGCTAAAATCAACAAACAGGATCCTCGCATAGGTCCCCTAGGTGCTGTAGGATGAAGTGCAGGCCCAGGTTGACTGCACCATCCACAGATCTATTGGCCCGATGTGCAAACTGCAGAGAGTCCAGCAGGGGGTTTGTGATATTTTTCAGCTTGGCCAGCACAAGCCTTTCGAGTGTCTTCGTGACTACAGAGGTCAGTGTGACATGCCTGTAGTCATTAAGATGAGGAGAATCTGGAATTCTTTGTCACAGAAGGCTGTGGAGGCCTAGTCAGTGGATATTTTTAAGGCAGA
Organism: Raja brachyura; assembly: GCA_963514005.1. The sequence goes on along the minus strand of OY740792.1, from coordinate 64,280,778 downwards.
GACCCACAGATGCTTGATTATTACAGGTGTCAGAGGTAATGGGGAGAAGGCAGGAGAATGGGGTGAGGAGGGAGAGCAGGATTAGCCACGATTGAATGGTGGAGTAGACTTGATGGGCCGAATGGCCTAATTCTACTCCTATTCCCTATGACCTTATGAACCTATATATGAACCTATGAATAATGGTAACTAATTTAAGGGATGGATGGGCCATGGGGGAAGCATGTTATTTGGCAATGCAATTCAAATGGTTGAATACTACACACATATTTCGATACATCTTTTTCCCCAGTTAAAAGGGAGACATTGATGTATGGATTTGACTGCATTACAATGAGAGATTTAACATGTATGAATCAAAGATGAGATCATTTTACACCTGACATGACACTTATAAAAGAAAGCAGAAGGATCAATGGATTTAAGTTTGAATTTTAAATCAGTGAAACCTGTAGTTGAAAAGTGTACAGTTGTATGTTCCTAGGATAGAAATTACCCATTTCTATAAATGGAAAATGGGTAGTTTAGAGAACATGATTTAAGTTAAATTATTGCTTTAACTCTCTGAACTTTTTTCCCCTTTAGTTATGATTGCATTTTCGCTTGGGGCAAGAAATACTCAAAAGTCAGAATATGGGTAGAATCTTGGCATAGTCAGAATCTGGACAGCAACAAGATTGGTTTCACAATGCAGAAGCCAGAAATCACATTTTTTTTCTCAATCATTATCTAGATATTTTATTTACACATATTCCTGCTAATATTAGTATTTGTGTCAGAATTCTTGTAGAAATATTTGTCATAAAGATCTGGCTAGGATTGAATAAACCTTTTAATTATTACCTCACTCATAAAGGAGTAAGCCATTTAGAACGGAGACGAAGAAACAATTTTTCTCAAAGAGTGGTGAGTCTGTGGAATTTTCTACCTCAGAGGGTGGTGAAGCCCAATTCTCTGGATGATTTCAAGAAAGAGCTAGATAGGGCTCTTAAAAATAACGGAGTCAGGGGATATGGGGAGAAGGCAGGAACGGGGTACTGATCAGAGCAGCATTGGGCCCTGAGTTGGGTTTAGTTTTCTGTCTGCGATTCCCACCTTACTTCATTTACCTGGACCAGATGCAGAAGGCCAAACAAGCTCTCCAATTAACAAAGCTTATCTCTTTCTTCCTGATCTCAAGGTCGGGAATTATCATTGAAATAAATGGCAATTCCAGTCCAACATGGGTGTGACTGGTATAGGGTTGGAGAGTCAAGATTCTTCAGCTTAATGTTGGGGAATCCCAGCACAATTGTGTCCTGCCATTGGATTTCACAACAAGTCCAGCAACAGAGCAGTGACAGATGCTATGACATTTGCTGCTCAGCATGTCCTGAACTTGCAGGTGGATCTATGTAAATATGGGAATTAGAATCTGGGAACTGCTGAACCATGGAACTGCCAGCCACAGATAGCATGATTAGGCTGACTTTTTTGTAAACAGATTGTTTCTTACAAGGACTTGTACATTACTTGGGAACTGGACCAGATATTCAACGTGATGATTGCAGTCTTCACATAAGATGGGGAATTAAAAGAAAATAATGACTGAAGCTCATATTATACAATCATAATTAATCTTCATTTAATAATTTTGTCTACTTATAATTCTGTAAAAAAAACATTTTTTTCTCATTCTCTACAATTTTATCCTATGTGAATCAAAAAAGTGTGATTTTTAATTAGGCATATAACATTTTGCAGTGACTATATCCCAACCTTAATTTTGATTGTTTACAATGTTGTAATGTCCAAAAATATAAAAAATGGGTGCAAGTTTTCTGAGCAAGGTCTGACTTTGAATTAAATCATCATTTATCCGGTTTTAGCTTCATCTTCACTTTCTTATTCATTTTCCACCAAACCCTCTACATTCGAGTCCTGTTCTTATGAAATGCAGTATAGTGATATAATTTTTTTTTTCAGCATAGGGATTCTTAAACTTCCTTGTGTCAGGACCCATTGGCAATGGCTTTCTGAAGACCCATCTAAAGACTTCTCAGTTTTGCTGCTGACCAAGTTGGCATACTGGGCTGGTCATATTTGCCTGGATTTGTCCCATATATCTACCAAAAATTAGTACTTTAACAGATGGAGATGATTCTGTTTAGGGCTCAGTTTAATGCTTCATATGAAATCTCTGTTTGAATAAAAACCTGCAGATATGGCATAGCAGGAACCAGATTGGGAAATCCTAGGTCATGATAAAATATAGTAGAACAAAATGTACTGCATTAATAAAGTAAAATGACAACTCAAATATATATTTCAAACACACAAAGGTAAATCTCATTGAGAGCAATGAGGGCCTTTGGAATTTGCTGTGAGGATGTCCATTCTTGGCTGAGTCTTTTATAAGGGCAGTCCTTGCACAAGCTCTGGTCTCTATTGATTTGTGCATTTGTTTTTCAAATGCCAAAGTTAAATCATATTCAAGCAGCCAGTAGCTCCTAATTGCAGCATTTTTGGAGAGGCATGAAAAAAATTCCTGCTGGAGACGGACTCTCCAGAATTCTCTGATTCTTTGTGCTTCAAATTTGTTGCCTCTGTCAGCTTTCTTAAGCTCAGTCAGGCTTAAGCTCTTTGCTGGGAATATGGCTGCCATGAATACTCATGAATGTTAGTGAGAAAGTAATACTGAAAGTTCTCCTGCAGGCTAGTAATTTGTCCTGGTTTGTCAAGGTTTTTTATTCAATGCCAGAGTATTTCTATTCCTTTCAAGAAAGGCAGAAAGTGCAGAACACATTCTATGTTCTTCCAGTGCCAGTCCAGTATATCTGATGATCAAATATGGCATAAACATTTGACGTGTGTCTCAGAGTGACGTGTCATTTGCCTCCCTGCCATGAAGAGCAACTTCGTTTAGCTTTTTCAAAATGCCCATCAAATAAGCAAAGCTTGATAGACAATTGATATGAGGTATCAAAATTCAAGCTTATCCTCCAGAAATGCATGTACCTCTTCTCCAGGTTTGCCAACTCTAGACAACCAGCTAAACTCTATGGAATTGCAAATACTTATTGGCTGCCAACATCTCTTTATAGAGAGCACTGAGCAATGTAGCTTGTATGGGACATTTCTTAATCATTCATTATTTTGATATGTCAGTCTCGTGTTTCATTCAAGTTAAATTGTAAAGATTTTCAGAGCTGCATGCCGTAAAATTCAGTAGGTCAGTATTACATTGCATATGTGCTTTTGAATATGAACAACGCATGACTTCAACTCGTTATAATCCTGGTCACATCTGTACAAATATCAGCACAGTCAATTCCTGCCAGCTGTGAGTCCATCAGCTTGAATTCGTGGCCCTGTAAATGTCCTTGCCTTTGGTGGCTTATCTTAGTGGTCATTGAAAAGAATATTCTTGTGAATATCTCCAGCACTCTCAAACTTTACAAACCTGTTTAACTGATACGTTTGTCACTTTGTTCAACTGAAGAACAAATATTTTGTAATTTTGTTTTTTAAACATCAAGTCCTGAAGCGCGTTTTCAGCTGTATCATTTGAAAGGAGTGTGTTTATTATGGAGAGGTGGTTAAAAAACAATTTCCTGGCTACTTTCTTGGGTTGAAGGATCATACATATGTTTTTAAAAGAGACGTGATAAGTTTTCCACAGTATAGGATTTCCTCTTGCTATGTGAACTGGAAAATATGTTGTCAATGTTGCTTTGTTTCTTTGATGCTTTGGAATGCCTGAAGTAATAGATTATTTAATTGTAGTCATAGAGTCATACAGCGTGGAAAAAGGCCCTTTGGCTCAATTTGTCCATACTGGCCAACATGTCCTGCTACACCAGTCCCACCTACCCGCATTAGGTCCATAACCCTCCAAACTTGTCCTATCTATGTACCTGTCTAACTGTTTCTTAAATGTTGGAATAGTTCATGCCTCAACTGTCTCCTCTGACGGCTCATTCCACACACACACCACCCTTTGTGTGAAAAGCTTACCCCTCAGATTCTTATTAAATCTTTTCCACTTCACCTTAAACCTATGTCCTTCAGTGCTCGATTCACCTACTCTGGGCACGAGACTCTGTGCATCTACCTGATCTATTCCTCTCGTGATTTTATATACTCTATAAGATCACCCCTCATCCCCCTGCGCTCCAAGGAATAATCTCAGCCTACTCAACCTCTCCCTATAGCTCAGACCATCTAGTCATGGCAACAAAGTCATGAATCTTCCCTGCACCCTTTCCAGCTTGACAACATCTTTCCCATAATATGGTGCCCAGAACTGAACACAACACTCTAAATTCTGCCTCACCAATGTCTTATACAACTACAACATGACCTTCCAACGTCTATACTCAACACTTTGACTGATGAAGACCAATGTGCCAATAGCCTTTTTGACCACCCAATCTTACCTGCAACTCCACCTTCAAGGAACCATGCACCTGTACTCCTAGATCCCTCTGCTCTACAACATTCTCCAGACCCCTACCATTCACTGCCCATGTTAAACTCCCCAAAATGCAACACCTCACATTTCTCTGTATTATATTCCATCAACCATTCCTCAGCCTACCTGGCCAATCGATCAAGGTCCTGCTGCAATTTTTCACAACCATCTTCACTATCTACAAAACCACCCATTTTTGTATCATCTGTAAACTTGCTGATCATGCCTTGTATGTTTTCATCCAAATCATTGACATGGATGACAAACAGTAACGGACCCAGCACCGAACCCTGAGGCACACCTGCGGACTTTGGGAGCCGCAAACTCCGGTAGGAGGTGACCGACTCGAGGTCCATGCCACTGAGGTCGTCCCCCAGCCCCGACGTCGGACTTGCATCACCCCGCCGAGCGGGCCTGAACATCGGGCCGCCCGTAGCGGCGACTGCGGAGGGCTCGGGGAGGTCCTGACCTCGGGTGAACAGTTGGGAACATCAGTGGAAGAGACTGACTTTGGTGCCTTCCCTCACAGCGGGAAACTTTGATCCTGCTGTGAGGGGATGTTTTATGTTGAATTTCTACTGCATGTTGTGTTCTTTATTTTTTACTGTATGGCTGTATGGTGGTTTCAAGCCACGGTTGCCTAGCCAGATGCAACTAAATTTAAAGTGGCACTTTCTTCCCAATAACCCTCTCTGGCTTAACCCCTCCCTTCACCACCTCCAGTTTAAATTCCAGTTGGAATATTTTGGAGGACCGAGTAACCAAGAACCAAGAACCACACCACTAGTCACAGGTCTCCAGTCCGAGAATCAACCTTCCGCCATCACCCTCTGCTTCCTTTCATGAGTCAAATTTCTATCCATTCAGCTCTCTTCCCTTGGATCCAATGTAATCTAACCTTCCAGACCAGCCTACCATGTGGAACCTTGTCGAATGCTTTGCTGAAGTCCATATGTATGACATATACCCTCATTAACCTTTTTGGTCAGATCGGAGATGTCCAGGGCGACGCCAGACTGACGGGACACCGGTCCGAAGCAGCGGTGGTCCCAGGCCCACCGCCAGCGCGGAGAAGAAGCGCCAGCCCCAGCTCATCCCCGCCGGGCCAACCGACAGCCCCGGACCGACGGGATGCCGGCCCGGAGCAGCGGCGACCTCATGCCCACAGCCAGCGTGGAGAACAAGTACCAACCCCGCTCCAACTCCCGAGGAACCCGCTCCCCGACGGGCCGAGTACCGCCAGCCACACCCCCCCGTTCCACCCAGCGGCCGTCGGCTGATCCCCCCCCCGGCGCAGGCGAAAGCCGAGCACCAGCCATCAACGGGGACACACACAAAATGCTGCAGCGACTCAGCAGGACAGGCAGCATCCCGGGAGAAAAGGAATGGTTGACGATTCAGGTTGCTGACCGAGCCACCGTGGCACTCTGTGTGCATCAACGCCGATGACCGGCGCTAGGCCCGTGCCGGCACCGGCACCGAGGGGGCTAACTGGACAAAGCGAGAGGCACAGTCGACGGTCCCGGGAGCCGGAGGAAAGGCGAGCCAACGCCCTCTCCCTCGCCGGCTACAAGCCCGGGGCCACCACTGCTCCGGGGCAGCATCCCGCCGGTCCAGGGCTGCCGGCCAACTCGGCGGGACAGGCAGTGACTCCCCTCACGCTGGCTGCAAGCCCAGGGCCGCCCCCGGACAGGGACGAGACACCCAGGAGGGAACCGGGATGGCCCGGTAGCAACTCAACAGCGCCCGCAGCGCCGGAGACCCGGGCCCCAACCCCGACCATGATCCTGCACCCATGCAGCAGCATAGCTTCTGAGAATGTTTATCGGGAGTAACCTATGACCTGGGCATGCGTAGTCAGAAAATCGAACTCGCTTATTGTAAGACGATTCATAAATTTCAACCACGGCTGCCGCAATTTCCTCTAGTTTCCCCACAATGTCCTCGGATATATCTGATCAGGCCCTGGAGTTTGTTTACTTTTATACACGATAGTACCTTCAGCACCTTCATCGACCATAACATTGACTGCTCTCAAGACAATTCCATTGACTGTGCCAAGTTCTTCCATCCTCCTGTCATTCTCCTCAGTAAATACAGAGGAAAAATACTTATTGAGGACCTTGCCCATATAAACCATATAACCATATAACAATTACAGCACGGAAACAGGCCCTCTCGGCCCTTCCAGTCCGTGCCAACCATTTATTTTCCCCTAGTCCCATCTACCTGCACTCAGACCATACCCCTCCATTCCCTTCCCGTCCATGTACCTATCCACTTTACTTTTAAATGTTAAAATCGATCCTGCCTCCACCACTTCTGCTGGAAGCTCATTCCACACAGCCACCACTCTCTGAGTAAAGAAGTTCCCCCTCATGTTACCCCTAAACTTCTGTCCCTTAATTCTCATGTCATACCCTCTTGTTTGAATCTTCCCTACCCTCAATGGGAAAAGCTTATCCACGTCAACTCTGTCTATCCCTTTCATCATTTTAAAGACCTCAATCAAGTCCCCCCTTAACCTTCTGCGCTCCAAAGAATAAAGACCTAACTTGTTCAACCTTTCTCTGTAACTTAGTTGCTGGAACCCAGGCAACATTCTAGTAAATCTCCTCTGTACTCTCTCTATTTTGTTGACATCCTTCCTATAATTAGGCGACCAAAATTGTACACCATACTCCAGAATTGGTCTTACCAATGCTTTGTACAATTTTAACATTACTTCCCTACTCCTATATTCAATGCTCTGATTTATAAAGGCCAGCACACCAAAAGCTTTCTTTACCACCCTATCTATATGTGATTCCACCTTCAGGGAACTATGCACAGGTATTCCTAGATCCCTCTGTTCCACAGCATTCCTCAATTCCCTACCATTTACCATGTACGTCCTATTTTGATTTGTCCTGCCAAGATATAGCACTTCACACTTATCAGCATTAAACTCCATCTGCCATCTTTCAGCCCACTTTTCCACATGGCCCAAATCTCTCTGTTGACTTTGAAAATCTACTTCATTATCCACAACACCACCTATCTTAGTATCATCTGCATACTTATTTATCCAATTTTCCACCCCATCATCCAGATCATTGATGTACATGACAAACAACAGTGGACCCAACACAGATCCCTGAGGCACCCCACTGGTCACCGGCTTCCAACCTGACAAACAGCCATCCACCATTACTCTCTGACATCTCCCATTTAGCCACTGTTGAATCCATCTTGCTACTCCGCCATTAACACCCAAAGATTGAACCTTCTTAACCAACCTTCCATGGGGAACCTTGTCAAAGGCCTTACTGAAATCCATATAGACAACATCCACTGCTTTACCCTCATCAATTTCCCTAGTAACCTCTTCAAAAAATTCAAGAAGGTTTGTCAAACATGACCTTCCAGGCACAAATCCATGTTGACTGTTCCTGATCAGACCCTGTTTATCCAGATGCTGTGGATCCACGCAGAGTTGACTGCTTTGATTCCTGAGGGGTCCCACGCTCTCTCGTTACCCTTTTCCCTCTTATGTATTTATAAAATCTCCTGGGATTCTCTTTATCTCTTGGCTTTCTTTTGCTTTATCTTTTGTCCTTCTGATTTCCTTTTTTTAGTTTGCCCCTTAGATCCTGAAACACCGTCAGGGATGAAATTGATCCCAGGTGCCTATACCTGTCCCATGCGTCCTTCTTATTCTTAACCAATGCCTCAATTTCCCTCGTCAGCCAAGCTTCCTTACGTTTGCCGTCACTTTAATAGGGACGTGCATTTTCTGAGCTCTTGTCAGCACACTTGGCTGATATTCTTTTGCCCTCAAATAACCTGCTCCAATTAACTTGAGCAAGACCTACTCTCATGCCCTCAAGGTTGGCCTTACTCCAATTTAGTATTCTAACACGTGGGTCCTCTTTATCCCTATCCATAACTATCTTAAACCTAATCAAACAGTGGTCACTGGTCCCAAAAAGCTCCTCCACGAACACTTCAATTATTTTCCTTTCCCAAATCCCAAGACTAGATCATGTTGTCCTCTCAGATTCAGATTCAGATTCAATTTTAATTGTCATTGTCAGTGTACAGTACAGAGACAACGAAATGCATTTAGCATCTCTCACATTTGGGGCTGATGAAATATTATAAAATAAAATTGCTCACATTATAATATCTGTGTGAGAAACTTATGTTGAGTTGCAGGAGAAGGCCTGGGAGCAGAGGTTTTGTAAAGAATTACCCCTTACACATGGAGTCTTTACTACTACTTTATTCAATAAACACATACATCACTGCCCTAGCTGTACGTGGTCCATCACGGATGCTAGAGAGAGAGCCAAGGGTGGGAAGGTCACAATTATACTGAATGATAAGGGGAGTGGTTAGAAGTGGTTACATCACTATATTTAAAGGTGTACACACATTTCATCTACATCCTTCCTCTACAAAAAAAACAAGAAGGTTGTGACAGGGAGACCACGTCTCATACGCTAAGGGAAAATAAACAGCAGTTATACAGGAAGCATTATTCACACGAAATCACCATAACGGTCGGCCGGCTTGACAAGGCGGCCTGACCGGGTCCGTACCTCGCCACTTCCCCCCCAAACCAGAACAAAAGGGGCCGGCGCCTGGGCAGGAGGAACACCCCCGACAGGGGAACGACGGGGGGACAGAGAGGATGGAGAGGGTGTAGAAGCAGGTGGCGCAGCGGGCAGACTCACAGGGGAGGGCGGATGAGCCTTTGGTGAACAAGGCTGGGAGGGACGTGCAGGTACTGAACGAGGCAGCATAATCGTCACGGGGGGGGGGGCATACGGGGCAGCGGGAGGTGGACGAGGCTCGTTCACAAGCCGGAGGTGTTGACAGGATCTCTAATAGATCGTGCCATCGTGGTCAACCAGCTACGAGCGAGGGGAGCCAGCAGAGCCTGCGACTGGCGAGCCTGGAGTGGCCAGAGGTGGATCGCATGCGGACGATCTGGCCAGGGAAGAGAGGTGAGAGGGCATGGCAGGAGTTGTCATGGGAGCGCTTCTGGATACCATGTTTATGGGCAATGCGCTTCCGGACCATGGCAGGTTTAAGGATGGAGGGTTTGAGCGACTGCTGGGTCACCGGGATCGGAGGCCTTGTGACACGGGACATAAAGCGCTGCGCCGGGGATCCCATGGCATGGTCGCGGGAGATGTTGCGGAGATTCAGGATGGCAAGGTAAATGTCAGAGCGAGACAAACGACAACGTTCCAGCAATCCCTTTGCACTGCGAACCGCACGCTCAGCCAGGCCGTTGCTCTGCGGGTATTCCGAGCTGCTTGTGTAGTGACGGAATTCCAGCTATCGGCGAAATCTCGGAACTCAGCACTGGTGAACTGACTGCCATTGTCCGACTGCAGGCTGGCTGGGGATCCGAAGGTAGCAAAGTGGCGGCGCAGCTTCTCGATGACAGCTGACGATGAGAGCGAATGAAGCTGGTCAACCTCGAACCAGCTGGAGTAGGAGTCAACAAGTACCAGGAAGTGTTTTCCACGCCACTGGAAAATGTCAGTTGCTACTGCAGACCAGGGGAGCTCAGGAGCAGGCTGCTGCATGGGAGGCTGCCGCTGCTGTTGCGGAGCGAGGCTGTTGCAGGTCGGACAGGAGAAGACCCTCTTCCGGATATATTGAGCCATGTCAGGCCAGTAGAACTGGCTTTGAGCATTGGACAGAGTGGCCTCGGCCCCGGGATGGCCCCAGTGTGCGGTTTTGAAGTATTGGTCGTGCAGCGCAGCGGGCACCACCACCTTGTGTCCTATCACAATTACGGCATCATGTAGCACGAGCTCGTCACGAACCATTCTGGTCTCCACTTGGAGGCGTGGGTTCGAATCCCACTTCTGACACCATGTAAAGATTTACCCCTTACACATGGAGTCTTTACTGCTACTTTATTCAATAAACACATACATCACTGCCCTAGCTGTACATGGTCTGTCACGGATGCTAGAGAGAGAGCCAAGGGTGGGAAGGTCACAATTATACTGAATGATAAGGGGATGGTTAGAAGTGGTTACGTCACTATATTTAAAGGTGTACACACATTCCATCTACAGTTTTCAAAATACATAGGCCACAACGGAATAAAGAACACACACGCATAGGAGGACAGATAGCTTGTTATAACATGGAGATGTTGATGTAAATGGGAATAGCTTTGCTTGCTTTTGAGCGGCTATAACTGTCAGAAGTTATATTTGGTTTAGGTTAGTGTTCAGAGTAATGGGGTCTCTTCCAGGACATGGGCACCATTTATTCTTCTTGTGTGACACATTTCTGAGCTCTAGTGTGTTACGGGGAGCATTTATGGTTGTCTATATTGGGTCGTAGGCTAGATAATAGAGTCTGTGATTTGGTTTGTGCTGTGTAAAAGTATTTGTGTTGGAATAAGAGATAAGGCATAGGTGATGGTTGTGTGACCTTTGTATAAGGGAGATTTCTTATGCTTATAGAAGACGGAGAAAGTAATTCTGTTTTGATCTAAGCTAAACGATTGAGGTCTGCATATAGTAATTTTCAAATTGCTGTGTGGAATGCTATCAGTAAGAAGTTGTAAAGAGGCCTACATTCCTTTCCTCATAAGATGACCAAGGGGGAGGTTAATTCAGAATGAAACTTGACCCGAGCTTGGTAAGAAGCCATTATAATTTATCAAGTGCGACAAATATATGGCCTTTGTGTGCTTACAGTTGGGAATTGTGTGATTAGAAATTACTTGAGTTCTTACCACTATGTAAGAATAGGGCAAAACTCATATTTAATCTTTGTAATCCATAAGTAACTGTATTTTAACTATGTAGTTGAAAGGAAATTATTTGTGTTTAATTAGGGTTGGAAGTTTGGTTAAATATGAAGTTTTATAAATTTGAAGTTTTACTGGGAATATTGACTGGGAAAATCATATTTCACAAAAGTGAAAATATATGTTTTCTGTGTATATATTGTGTGATTGCTGTGTGATGTGTATATTCTGAGAGTGTTCTGAGAATTAGTTTTATATCTGTGGTTTTACTTCATTGAAATAAAATGATTTTGAGCAAAGAGGTTGTAGAAAACCACTGAGGGGAAAAAAGTTGTAAAGGGGTTGGAAAAGTGAAAACAATGTGACTCTACATGTTGCCAATCAATGGAAAGGATTTAGTTGATTGGTTAATGCAAATAAGTTAAATGTATGGTAAACCATAATGATTGGTTAATAGTTTGCCACTCCTTTTGTATTAGAATTGTCTATTACCTATATAATGTGTTACGTTTATACTGAAGTCAGTAGTTCTTTCAACCTGCTACAGAGTTTTTAACTCTGTGTTGGAAGGTTTAAAGAATTATCCAGCGCTGTCAGAATAAAGAATTGATTTTAGCAGCAATGGTTTGAATCAAGTTTTCTTGAATTGGACTGACAAAAGAACTCAGTTTAACAGGGCCCTCTACATATCGCTGGAGAAAATTCTCCTGAACACTTTTGTGAAATATGGTTTTCCCAGTCAATATTGGGAAAGTTAAAATCCCCTACTACAACAACCTTATTTGGCCTGCAGCTGTCAGCAATCCCTTCACATATTTATTCTCCTAATTACCATAGACTATTTGTGGGTTATTAAATATAAAATTAAAATGCCACAGTATCTTCAATTAAAGAAGGCGTTATACGGTCTGACATACTTGTAATTTGGATTCTAGAAGCTGGGCCAAAGTTTTTATTTTACAGTTAATTGTTTGCAGGTGAAGGGATGTCCAACAAATAAGAGGCTTTTAAAGAATGACTAGACCACGAGGGACCAGTTGGTTCCCGTCCCCTCAACGCACGTTGCGGGGGGGGGGGGGGGGGGGGGGGGGGGAGTTGCGGCGTCACATACACACTAACCACCGCCCACACCCCACACACACGGGGATTGGAGGAGGGGGGGGTAGTGGGGAGGGGGAGGGAGAGAGAGGAGCGGGGAGAGAGAGGGCGGTAGAGGGAGGGTAGAAGGGAGGGGGGGAGAGGTGATGCGGGGAGAAGAGTGGAGGGGGGTGAGGAGGAGGGGCGCTGGGCAAGCGAGGGTGCTGCAAAAAGCAGAGAGAGAGAGAGAGAGCGAGCTCTAGTACAGGGTCCGACTCTAATACAAAGCTCTCTGCAGCCCTCGGGTTATTTCTGGAAACCCGAGCCGAGGTGCGAGTGTACTGCGTGTCGCTCTTTGCGACGCCATCACTCGGGTGCTCCTCGGCATCTCTCGGGTTCTCTCGGGAAACCTGAGCCGAAGCACGAGCGTGCTATGTTTTTTCAGCGGCTTCAATCCAGAGCCCTGGGGGCGTAGCTGAGCGCTGCGGACGGCCGGCCGAGTGCTTTTCCATTGTGAGTCGGGAGGAGACAAAATGACAGTCTGGGGGGGAGGTTAACATATATAACGATATATGTTAACGGGGCCCTTCGGACGGCAGGCCGGAGGACTGTGAGCGGGAGGAGCCATTGTGACATCATCAGTTCGTTAGATTTTAAAAAGATGTCAGATTTGAGAAGAATTTCAAGATTTATATCGGAAAATAATGAATCAAATTTTCAGATGAGGGGATTTTTGACATCATGAGGTAAATCTCTACCGGAATATGTAAAAATGACACCGTTAGCGTGTCTGATTTTCGAGGAGATGTGAAACAATCAAACACACAAATAAATACGAATGACACACGGATGACATAAACATCTAAGATCAGAGTTTTATAATAATAATACTGGACTAAGTGGGACCTGTTGTGTCCCACGTTCACACGGGAGGGCTGGTCCCCAGTGTCATATTCTACCTCTCCACCAATTCCAATATTGGTGGCCAGTGGAGAGGGGGAGGGGTGGGGGCTTTCTGGAGCGCTAGTATGGGTGTTGTGGGCCAAAGGGACTGGTTTCCAGAGGGCTAGTATGGACATTGTGGGGTGAATGGATTCTTGGGCTGGCAGCTCAGTCACACAGGGCTGGTGGGCTGGCAGTTCAGTTACCCAGGGCTGGTGGGCTGGCTGCTCAGTCACTCAGGGCTGGTGGGCTGGCAGATCAGTCACTTGGGGCTGGTGGGCTGGCAGTTCACTCACGGCTATTCCTTGAAATTCCATTTCAAGCAGGGTGCAGGCCACCAAAAACAATTTCGTACCACTTCAAGCGGAGTGCAGATCACCAAATTGCCAAACAACTCATTGCATTGTTATTAAGGGCTAACAAATAATTTATTGCAAGTACATTGCAGTTCAGTTGATTCACTGCTTAGAAAAACAGTTGTGGACTCTCTCTCTCGCGATCTTCCAGAATGACTGGCTCACGTCCAGGCATCCGGAAGGAGCGTTACCTTCACCATGCGATTGACAGGTGAGAGGCCCAATCAGCTAATCAAGATTATTTAAAGATTCATAACTTTTTTATTTTTCATCGATCAGAAAAATCCTTGGGGCTGCCTCAGCGGAGGTGGACTGAGTAAGACAGCCAAATATCATAGCAATATATGGTAGCGTTCTTTCTAAAATCAATATACAGCGCAGACAAGAAGTGGTCAAGATGAGATTTTTAGTTATATAGATAGATAACAAGAGTTCAGAGACGGTATTTTCCTGTTATGGTGAAGAGCAAGACTGGCAATTTCCAGGGAACTGTAGTTGACGAGATATTGAGCCTCAAGAAAAAGGGGACATCCATCAGGTTTATGCAGTAGGGAAGAAGCAAATCACTTGAGTACAAGTGAACAAATTAATGTAAGAGGGAAAATAGGAGGGCAAAAAGAGGGCATGAAATGGATCCGGCAGGCAATGTAAGGGGAAATCCACAATATAACATGATTTTTAAATCTCATTTTCATGAATTTATAGGCCAAATTGAAGGAATTTAGTTTTTAATTCCTGTAAATTAATGGCCATTTGAATCAACTTGCGAGTGGGTTTTAGTGGAACGTGGTGGATTGGAACGTTGCGGTTTGCGATGGATTTAACCCCCAGTCGTCAGGAAAAATACAGCCGGTTCGTATATTTTTTTGTCCCCTTTTCGCATGATGAAAATTTGATTAAAGTCTTCCTAAGAAGCACGTTTTTACGTAAAAATAAACTGTGTAGCTTTTATCGCCTACGTTAGGTCCGTTCCGCTGTCGACGTTCACGGTTTTAGAAGATGATTTTTAAACTACTCTAGCTAATAAATGATCTAGCCTAGTTTAAAAATACCTTCATGAATGAAATGTCGCAGCGATTTCTCTTTAGCAACAAAATCGCCTGAGATTGATCGATTTGGACTGTCTGGGGAAAAACTGCATTTTAAACCCGCCCCCCTCTGAAACGCGCCAAAGTCGCGCACACGGGGATTGGCAGAACTGCAGGGCTGCTAAAGGTAGGTATTGTAACATACCTAAATTTATGAAATTCCCTGCCACAGAGGGCAGTGGAGGCCAAGTCACTGGATGGATTTAAGAGAGAGTTAGATAGAGCTCTAGGGACTAGTGGAGTCAAGGGATATGGGGAGAAGGCAGGCACGGGTCATTGATAGAGGACGATTAGCCATGATCACAATGAATGGCGGTGCTGGCTCGAAGGGCCGAATGGCCTCCTGCACCTATTTTCCATGTTTCTATGTGTGCGGTTGTTTTGGCATAGAGCCGCAGGAGATGGGTGAGATATTTTAATGAATATTACTCATCAGTTTTGACTGTGGAGAAGATCGTAGAAGCTAAGGAATTGAAACAAATGAATTGTGATGTCTTGGACCATATACCCGTCACCAAACAGTTTAAACTATCACCACACTTAAAAACATTTAGACAGGTACATGGATTGGATAGGTTTAGAGAGATATGTGCCAGACACAAAGGCAGGTAGAACTGGTGTAGATAGGGAATGTTGGTTGGCGTGAGTGAGTTGGGCCGAGAGGTCTGTTTCCCTGATGTATAACTCTATCTACCTAAGAGAAGGTATTGGTAATGTTAAATTAAAATAGATAAATCTTCAGGATCTTGAGGGAGCTGGGGAGGAAATTGCAGAGGTCTTGCAGAGCTATTTGCTTGATCTTTAGAAACAGGTGAAGTTCTTGAAGACTGGAGTGTAGCTAATGTTGTACTGTTAATTACGAAGAGCAGCAAGGACAATCTAGAGAACCACAAGCCAGTATGCTTGACATCAGTGGTGGGTAAGTTACAAGAGGTCGTGAAGCCTAACGGAATAATAAGTACTGTTTTGGTAAACCCGCTATAGGATAAAAATTATTAAAGAGTGCAAATTACAGCTTCACTCAACTCGCCTGGATTGGAGAAACGGCAGAAATCAGCGCCGTATCGGACAAGCTGCTAGTGCACTTGAAGGCACTAGCGCTATCGCGATCTCCCCCAGCTGTGGAAGCCCCCATCTGTAAACAATCCTTCAATCGCTGGAGAACACCCGACCTGACTGAGGATCACAGGTACTGTACCTGGAAACACCGGGGAGACCACCGGAGCCGATGAGCAGGATTTCCCAGGAGCGACTGAGCTGGAGCTGCCGTCTACAAGGGAATCCCCGTTCCAGCACAAGTTCGCAGAAACAGCAGGTACAGTAAGTACAGTACCTGGAAAAAACAGGGAAGCCTCTATTGTGTCCGGAAACGTAGTCGACGGGCAAGACTTCAGGTCAAATTGAAGTGCAGGGGATTTTGACCCCCTCTCATCCCCTACCATCCCCCTGGCCAATGTACAGTCCCTTGAAAATAAAGTGGAGGACTTAAGAGCAAGGCTGCTTTACCAAAGAGAGCTGAGGTAATGCTCTGTGTTCTGTTTCACAGAGACATGGCTCACCCCCAGCTCCCCAGACTCAGCAGTCCAGCCTGATGGTTTTGTCCATCCATCGCATGGACTGTACACTGGCATCTGGGAAAGGGAGAAGAAAGGGAGTCTGCCTCATGGTCAACTCTGCGTGGTGCTCAGACATGGCAGTCCTATCCAACTCCTGCTCTCAACACCTGGAACATCTGCCGGTGAAGTACCGCCCCTTCTACCAACCGAGGGAATTCACCTCCATCATCCTGACCGCGGTCTACATCCTTCTCCAGGCAGATGTCCACCTGGCACTGGAGGAGCTGCACGCCGTGGTCAACAAACACCAGACGTCTTACCCCGAGGCATTTACTACCATAGCCGAGGATTTCACCACAGCCAACCTTAAGAAATCGCTCCCTAACTTCCACCAACATGTCTCCTGCAGCATCAGAGGACCAAACACCCTCGCCCATTGCTACACGGCCATCAAAGACGCTTATCGCTCTATCCCTTGCCCTCACTTCGGTAAATCCGACCATACTGCGGTGCTGCTTCTTCCTGCCTACAGCAATTGAAGAGCGCACCCCAGAGGTGAGGACTGTACAGAGCTGGTCGGTGGGGGCAGAGGAACAAATCCAGGACTGTTTGGAGTCTGTAGACTGGGCAATGTTCAGGAACTCGGCAACAGACCTGAATGAATACACCACAGTCGTTACAGACTTCATAAAGAAATATGTGGAGGACTGCATCCCAACAAAAACCTTCCGAGTGTTTCCTAGCCAGAAGCCTTGGATGAACCATGAGATCCGCATTCTTCTGAAGACCAGATCCCAGGCATTCAGGTCTGGCGATGCAGAGGTCTTTAAGAAGTCCAGATAAGACCTTGGTAAGGCCATCAAAAAGGCCAAAAGGGACTTCAGAGTAGAAGGTGGAGGATGAGACGGACGTTCGGCAACTGGCGGGGCTTGAATGCAATCACCTACAAGGTGAAATCAGGAGGCAGCTCAAATGTCAGCGAAGCATCACTGCCTGAGGAGCGCAATGCGTTCTACGCATGCTTTGATAGGGGGAGCCGTGATGGTATTTCGGTCACAATAACAGAGGCCGACGTCAGAAGATCCTTCAGAGGGGTGAACCCTCGAAAAACGTCTGGACCTGATGGTATACCCGGTTGTGTTTTAAAACCCTGTGTGGACCAACTGGCTGGAGTCTTTACGGACATTTTCAACCTCTCACTTCTGAGGTCTGAGGTTCCCACCTGCTTCAAAAGGGCATCAATAATATTGTTGCCCAAGAAGTGCAAGGCCTCAATGACTGTCGACCAGTGGCACTAACGTCTGTGGTGATGAAGTGCTTTGAGAGGTTGATCATGGCGCATATCAACTCCTACCTCGATAAGAACCTGGACCCACTGCAGTTTGCTTACCGCCACAACAGATCAACAGTGGATGCGATCTCACTTGCTCTCCACTCTGCCCTGGAGCACTTGGACAACAAAAACCCATATGTCAGGCTGTTATTCATTGACTACAGTTCGGCATTTAATACCATCATCCCCACCAAGCTGGTTACCAAGCTCTCAGATCTGGGTCTCTGCGCATCCCTCTGTAATTGGATCCTCGACTTCCTCATTCACAGACCACAGTCTGTCTGTATTGTCCGAAATGTGTCATCCTTGAATAACAATCGGCACGGGAGCACCTCAGGGCTGCGTGCTCAGCCCCCTGCTTTACTCACTCTATACTCATGACTGCCTAGTAGGACATAGTTTAAACTCCGTCATCAAGTTCGCCGATGACACCACTGTTGTAGGATGTATCACTGATGGGGACGAGTCAGAGTATAGAAGTGAGATCGACCGATTGACCAAATTGTGCCAGTACAATAACCTGGCTCTCAACGCCAGAAAAAGCAAGGAACTGATCGTGGACTTTGGAAGGGGTAAGATAGGGACCCACAATCCCGTTTATATCAACAGGTCGATGGTGGAAGGGTCAAGAACATCAAATTCTTGGGCGTGCATATTTCCGAAGATCTCTCCTGGTCCCAGCACACTGATGCAATTATAAAGAAAGCACATCAGCGCCTCTACTTCCTGAGAAGATTACGGAGAGTATGTATGTCAAGGAGGACTCTTTTGAACTTCTACAGGTGCACAGCAGAGAGCATGCTGACCGGTTGCATCGTGGCTTGGTTCGGCAACTTGAGCGTCCAGGAGTGTAAAAGGCTGCAAAAAGTTGTAAATACTGCCCAGGCCCTCACCGACTTTCAGATACCAACATAAACATTTTCAAAACAAAAAAAAACTTGCTTAAACTTCTGCTGAAGTGCTCCTACCATGCTGAAAGCCTGCATGTTAACATTTGTTGCTTGGCAGTTGGATCAAATTAAGAGATTTTTGGTGACAAATGTCACCTCAGCTTGTTTGTCTTTGAGCTATTTTTGACAGCAAATCATCATAAAGTACACATTACAGATGCTCTTCTGAATTTTTTGTTTTTGATTCGTTACTCCGCGAAAACCACACGCAGAAACGCCGAGCTTTTTACCATTTCGCTAGTGATTTTACTTTTACATTCGCTGATCCACTCATTAAATGTAGTCATTTTTCTGTACACATTTTAAATAAAATCCTTCCCCCCCACTCATTTTTTCGCCTCCTGCTGGCCACCTTCTGATCTCGTGCTCCGCACGACCACCTGCTCCTGCCGGCTCACCTCCACTCCCCAAATATCGGCTGGTCTCCCCCCCCCTGCAGCTTTTTGCCGTCCTCGCTGGCGGCCCGTAGGCTCACTCGGCATCACGCCCGCCCACCCATTCCACCCTCCCCCCCCCCCCCCCCCACCTGCCCGGACTCGGGGTCTGAAGCGCCGAGGATGCAAGGCCTCACGGTCTCTGATGGGGCCGCTTTCACAGACTTAACCGTGAGTGGCCGCCGCGTTTAACCAGGGCTCTGGGAACTCAGCATCTGATGGGGACGAGGAGGCTTCCAGGGGGAAAGCATGGACAACTTACAATCCAGCAGCAGAGTGGCTCCGTTAATGGATTCATTCCACAATGAGTTCAATTCGGTAACAACCCCCTCTCTCCTCCCCCCCCCTTCTTCTCCACCCCCCTTCTCCACCCCCCCCTTCTCCACCTCCCCTCTCTCCCCCCTCACCCCTTCGCTCCTCCCATCCATACATCCCTCTCACCCCTCCCCTTCTCACCCTCTACCCCCTCCCTTCCCCCCAACACTCCCCCTCCCTTCCCCCCACCTTTCCCCCTCCCTTCCGCCCACCTCTCCCCCTCCTTTCCCACCCTCTCTCTCCTCCCCTCCACCCCCCTCTCTCTCTCTCTTGCCCCCCTCTGTCTCTGCCCCATCTCTTTCTGCCCTCACTCTCTAGCCCCCCCCCCCCAGAAGCGCCTGCGAGTTGGGGGCTATGCGTCAGTAGATAGGGCCGTTATGGGGTAAACGGAGCAAATTAATAATATTAATATAATATCAAGGGGGTCTGCACTTGGTTTAGTTAACACTAAATTTCTAGAAATATTCACTATATTTATACTTCATTTTTACTAGAACGCTGAAAGATAGTAAGAATGGCTGCTCCTTCTTCGGCCATAGATTAACCTAGAATAAAAATCATAATGCCACAGTCTAGCAGTCTTTCAATGAAGCATTGATGTTGGAATACTTCACAAAAGAGCATTTATAAACCGGTTTAAAATACTTGTTATCATTTGGGATTTAAAATCTCAGGTGTGAGTGAGGTAATTTGTTTGGTATTGCATAGGAAATTTGAACATAAGCGCAGGGTGTCTTCAATATTGTTCAGTTATTTCTGTTTCCTAGATAATTTGTAGGACTTGTTCTCAACTGTATTTAATGAGATACCAAACATGTGAAAGGTGTTGCAGTTGGAGTTGCCACAGAGAGACAAGACATTAGTGAAATGATGCAAGACAAACAAATACTGCGGCCCAATTTAGTAACGCATACTTGTTTTTAAGTGCCATACATTTCTGCAGGGAAACGTTCTTCACTAGTAATGGGAGGTAGAAATCTGCTGATTAAACAAGAAGCTGTAGCTAGAGCTTGATGATTAGGTCCATGGTGGGAATGTGTTCTAGGTGGAGCTGCAAAGGTGATTACTGTGGCATGTTCACTTATGTTTAACATGTATATAATCCAAACCTTTTCACTGTGCCTTTTTAAGCCTATTCCAGCATATCACTCCTCACACCAATGTAACTTGTACTAATCCCTTCTATCTATTCACTTCCTTACATAAGCAATGGCCCTCACCATTGATACCTCATCTTTATTGAGCCATGTTTTTCCGACAAAAAAACGTTTCTCTATCCAACTATTCAGCACATCATATTATCTTATGTGTGGGGCTCTTTCCCATCTTATTGGAATAAAGAACACCAAACCTAACAGTGATAGAGAGGGAGAGAACCA
Source organism: Raja brachyura (assembly GCA_963514005.1). The sequence continues at coordinate 64,260,126 of OY740792.1, read as the reverse complement.
GAAGAGGCTCTCCTATCACTTTTCAAATGACAACTGCAGAGACGAGGGCGCTGTATGCCAGGGGAGTTACATACTCACCGTAGTTGTAGGAAGAACTGGGACTGCCCCCACATCCACTTGCCACTTGGTAACAACATTAAATTGGTATTAGTTATGTGTACCGTCATAGTGAAAAACCTTCCAGTCAAATCATACTGTATAATCAGCACAAGCAAGTACAACAAGTAGCATTAACCACATGACAGTCATATTGAGTAAAATATCAACAGTCCACAATACTCAAAACTTTTTTGATGTATTTCTCATTCATGTTATGAACATCTCACAAAGCTTTCAACATCTCATTAAAGGTCATGAAGAAAGAAGGTGATGATTTTGCAGATGTGGTCACTTCTGACAATACAAAATCAAGGTCTTGTGTAAATAACGTGCCTAGAATAAAAATTACTCACAGGCTTGTACTTTAGTGGGACAGGTGGTTAGGTTGTACAGGGTTTGCCATCCTTGCCATAGAGGGGGTACAGAGAAGATTCACCAGACTGATTCCTGGGATGTCAGGACTTTCATATGAGGAAAGATTGGATAGACTCGGCTTGTACTCGCTGGAATTTAGAAGATTGAGGGGGGATCTTATAGAAACTTACAAAATTCTTAAGGGGTTGAACAAGCTAGATGCTGGAAGATTGTTCCCGATGTTGGGGGAGTCCACAACAAGGGGTCACAGTCTAAGGATAAGGGGGAATTCCTTTAGGACCGAAATGAGGAAAACATTCTTTACACAGAGAGTCGTGAGTCTCTGGAATTCTCTGCCACAGAGGGTAGTTGAGGCCAGTTCATTGGCTATATTTAAGAGGGCGTTAGATGTGGCACTTGTGGCTAAAGAGATCAGGGGGTATGGAGAGAAGGCAGGTACGGGATACTGAGTTGGATGATCAGCCGTGATCACATTGAATGGCGGTGCAGGCTCGAAGGGCCGAATGGCCTACTCCTGCACCTATTTTCTATGTTTCTATGTTTTCACTTGCTCACGTGGATCACGAGTGAGCAAGGGCAAATGGAAGAGTCTGAACGTCAGTGAAATTATTTTCAGAGGTTGCAAGATGTTTCAAGCACCACTCTGCTGGATGCCGATGTGGCCATCAAATACACTGTTATAATGTGTGTTTCCACAACACAAATTGGATTTAACATGATTGATGAATCATGGAACTTTATTTATATTATGTGAGCCTAATTGGTTCTAATGCGATTTTGATCAGGAATGAGAGAACCAGTTAAGAGTTGCAATATAATAAGGTGCTGTTTGTTTCCAATTTGGAAAATTGGCAAGTAGAAAAAAAGCTGTCTTGGAAAAATATTTTCCATGTAGCCTCCCCGCAGTAATCAGACACTATTGTTGCTTAAGAACACAGCTCCTACTTTGATCTTGTGAAATTGTGTAATAAATAATGTAAAATACAGCTTTAGTATTTTTAGCTTGCTGACATAAAAACAAACTTGTAGTTATTTAAAAATAACATTATTTCTAATCTATTCTGGGGGAAAAACAAACTTTGTTGCAATTCGAAAACTTTCTTAGCTCAACCACCTTTTCCCTATTCACGCAATTGTTTTTACAATGTGATTTTCTATAACATGAAGTTAAAGAAACCTTGACTTCCTGGCATGCCCCAGTTTCTGTGTCAATAAAAACTCTTTTATACTCTCATCTATGCCTCACCTCAACCTCTGATGCTTCAGCGAAAGAATCCAAGTTTGTCCAACCTCTCCTTGTAGGTAATACTCTAACCCAGATGGCATTCTGGGAAACCTCTTCCACACTTCCAAAGGCTCCACAACCTTCCACAGTTTGACGTGTCCAACAACATAGACCATACTACCAAGAAAGGGCACCAATGCAGCTACTTTATCTCTCTTATCAGTTTCTACAGATGCACCATAGAAAGAATCCTATTCAGTTGCATCAGTTTGGTATGGCAACTGCTCTACCCATGATCGCAAGAAACTACGGAGAGTCGTGGATGGGCCCCAGTCTATCACACAAACCATCTCCTCCCCACATCTATACTTCTGCCTCGGCAAAGCAGCCAACCTAATTGACATTCATTTATGCCCCAGTCATTCTCTTCTTGCATAAAATACAAAAGATTGAAAGCCTGTACCACCTGATTAAGGAGCAGCTTCTTCCCTGCTGTAATCAGACACTTGATCAGAATTCTTGTGTGCTATGGATGTATCTCCTATCTTGCAGTCTATATCGTTTTGGTTAGGCAGCATCTGTGGAAAGAGAAACATGGTTACCGACCTTTGAACAAAAGAGAGGAATCTTCTAATTAAAGTTGCAATGGTGGAGGAGAAACTGTGAAGTGCACGTTTTGGGATACAAGCTTTGGTGGTTCAGGCTGAGGAAGAATTATGAAGATAAAGGTTTGTTAATTGTAAATAATCTGAGGAGATGCAAGTAGAAGTTGATGAATGAAAATGGAAGGGCAGAAAAAAAAGTGATAAAGCAAGGCTAGGATTGTGTGTTGGAGAAGGGAAATCCTTTTCACAATGTGCATTTATCCCTAATGAATTCATAACAATTCCTCGTGAATATTTTTGTTTTTTCAGTGTGCATTTGTAGGTTGGCACTACCAGGATTGACAGGTGCAGTTAGCGCTGAACAACCAGGGAGAGCTCAGCATCGCACAGAACCTCCTGCTAATTTGGCGGGAGGCTGATCGGAAGATAGGCAAGCAGACTCCTTTGCCTCATTGCCGGTCTTATGATAAAAGGTGGTGGCTCAGTGTGTTTCACTCAAGAAAGATACTGGAGGATAACTGATCATTGAAACAAACAGTACTTTATTATATTGCAAAGTTGTTGAGAGGCAAGCATCATTTCTCCACTGTGTGCCGATAAGAGGATAGGCAGAAAGCTTGTCCATAGAGGCAGAAAGGAGCTCTCAAATGATTTAGCTTAAACATCTCCGCAGTATACACTCGGAAGATTTGATCACATGGTGAAATTGTTAAAGTGGTACCAACTAATATTATGTAAGCTACACCTGTCACAGTAAGAGCTGAGAGGCCATTGGAAAATACACACCAGCAAACTCAGTTTCATTCTCTGGTCTGACCTAGGGAGCATTTTCTGTTTTATATCTGATTTCCATCATTTGTAGCAGTTTGCTTTACAATAATTATGAATGGTCCGTCTTCAGAAAACATAGAATACCTATAGAATGTCAAGGAATGAATTAGGGCAAGCTTTTATTGAAAGGCAGAACATTATGATGACATTTCTAAAATTGAGCTTTAATCATTTGTGTGAGGGGGTGCAGGTAATGGAGGTAGATCTTTGGCACAATTGAGAAAAGATGTTAATTGGATTTGGGTTAACACTTCTTTATTAGCATTGACTTTTACTGTGAGGGGTTGCAATTACGGTAGTATATTATTTTAATTAGTAATGGATTAGACACTTTTGAGATAATAGTACCAAGATCCTGAACTATCCATATTGGCATTATGATAACAACAGAAGAGGTTTAAAAAAATCAAATGTTTGAGCAATTTCTGAGATAGAGATCCTGGAGCTTGAGCACTGTAACAGTTCCAGTATGTGAAAGAACTGGAAATGTGCTCTAAAATTGTGGCTATTTTTGAGAGTGCTCCAGATCTGAAATTATTAGGAGGGTGACCTTGAAATACAGTTTCTGGATCCTCAAACTGCCTTTGGTTGTATTAGGGCAGTTTTGGAGATTGCAGAGGTTTTGCCAGTACTGTGATGGTGTGCCCATTAGTCTTGTATTGTGGAATATATTCATACCTCACAGAGGCCTCTTTCCACCCAACATCATTTTTTCCCTGCCAGCATCATTTATCCCTTTTCATTTACTTTCATGTACTTATCCAGGTTCCTCTTGAATGCTAGTCTGCCATTCACATTAATTATTCTAAATGAAATGTTTCATCCAATTTAACAGTGGGGTTGGCACAGGAAGATAGTGTTGAAAAGAAGAAAAAATAATGCAGAAAGTATTACATAGAAAATAGATGCAGGAGTAGGCCATTCAGCTCTTCGATTGGGGGAGAGAGCGTACAATTTTTGTTTTGGTTCTATTTATTTGAAAGGACCTGATGAAAAATACGAGTTGTAGATGTAAGGTAAGTTTACAGTGTATGTACGTAAAAATAAAAAGCATAGTAAACTCCAGGTGTCCTTAACTGCACAAAATTACTATGTTGTGGCAGTAACAGAGGTCTGGCTGAAATAGAAGGGCAGGGATGGGTTAGACAATAGACAATAGGTGCAGGAGTAGGCCATTTGGCCCTTCGAGCCAGCACCACTATTCAATGTGATCATGGCTGATCATCCCAATCAGTGCCCCGTTCCTGCCTTCTCCCCATATCCCCTGACTCCAGTGGTTCTAAATATTCCTAGATGCAAACTGTTCAAGAAAGTTGGGGAAGGGAAGGGAAGAAAGGAATGGCAATATTGGTTATAGACTATTTTGCAGTGTTGGAGAGTGGATTTTTTGAACTCTCTGTTTTAGAGTTAAACAATAGGTATGATTATGTTGCTGAGTCTATTCTTGAGGATCAAAATCAATGGGAAGTATATTGAGCAGATTGTAATGAAATTACGGGGGCGTGCAAAGTCATAAAGTTGTCATGATTGGAATTTGGAACATCTAATTACTTGATAACTACAATGTAAGATGGGGTATGAATTTCTAGCCTGATCAGGAGAAAGTTTTAGATCAGTATTCCTATAGAGAAAGATATGCATGGACATGAAAATGAGCCAAACCAAATGGTGAGATTCCAGGAATCAATACCCATAATATTTTAAAATTAACCTTAAAAAAGGATGTAGATCACCAATTCAAAAATGGGTACAAGAACAGAGTTCTGATGGGGGAAATCTAGTAAATCTGCAGTTCATTTAAAGTAGAAGAGAAGATTGAGAAAGTGATCAAAAAGTCATGCAGGATCAAGGGTGTTATAAAGACAAAGATTAGTCGGGATGAATCTTAATTTCTCTTGCCTGGTTTCAGTTATAGTATTTTGGCCAGTTTTGAGCATTGCACTTGGAGGATTGCAATTACAGGTTGGACAAGAGATTTACTAAAAAAGATTTTGGGTGTATGGAACTTTGATTATAGACTTGAGAAGCTGAGATTATTTACCTTGAAACAGTGGAGGGAGTTGCAGGACAATTTGATAGAGGTATTTAAAATAGTAATGAAAGAACTGAGAAGCAGAATACATAGAAATGAGTGGTCAAGAAGTCTTTTGGCATATTGGCATTCATCAGAGTATTGAGTATAGAAGTTGGGAAGTCATGTTACATCTGTACAAGACATCGGTGGAACCACATTTTGAGTATTGTGTTCCGCCATTTTGGTCAAACTGTTACAGGAAAGGAGTTGGTAAGCTGGAAAGGATGCAGAAAAGATTTCCGAGGATTTTGCCAGGACTCAAGGGCCTGAGCTATGGAGAGAGGTTGAGCAGGCTGGGACATTATTCCTTGGGGTGCAGGATGACGAGGGGTGAGCTTATAGAGGTGTATAAGATCATGAGAGGAATAGATGGGGTAAATGCACACTCTTCTATCCAGAGTAGGGGAATCAAGAACCAGAGGACATGGGTTTCAGATGAGAGGGGAAAGGCGTAATAGGATCCTGAGGGACAACTTTCTTTACACAAATGGTAGTAGGTATATGGAATAAGCTGCCTGAGGGGTTAGTTGAGGCAGGTACCGTCTCAATGTTTAAAAATAATTTGGATAGGTACATGGATAGGAAAGGTTTAGAGAGATATGGGCCAAACAGGCAAGTGGGACTAGTGTGGATGGGGCATGTTGGTCAGCATAGGCAAGTTGGGCTGAAGGGCCTGTTTACACGCTGTATAATTGGCTATTATGGAGGTAAAAAGAACCAAAAGTAAAATGAGGCATAACTATATTATTGAATGAGTGGTTAAATCAGGAATGCAACTGTGGGAATAGCAATGGGGTTAGGTTCAATTGCAGTTAAAGGGAAGTGGGATAAATAAATATCTGAAATGAATGAATTGTAGGACAGTGGCTTGAAGCCAAGAGATTGGAACTATGAAATCAAAATGGAAAAACTCAGCGGGTCAGGCAGCATCTTTGGAGGGGAGAGGGTATACATTTGAGGTTAGAGATCCTTTAACAATTTGGCCGTGCGATGTATAGGAAATCCATTATCTTTTCATTACATCATTAGGAACATCAGCAAGTGAAGAAATTGGGACTGGTCTGCCTTTAATTGGGGTGGGATGGGGGGGGGGGGGGGGGTAGGAGGGGGAATGGGGGCCAATTTATCTGAATGGGAAGTCTGGGAGAAAGCACCTATTAAAGAGAAATTGGAATAAGGAAGCAATAAATGGTCAATTGCAGCCAATGTAGAGTTGAGGTGCTGTTCATCTACTTTGCATTTGGCTTCACCCCATTAGTGCAGGACGTTCAAGACAGACAGGTCAGAGTGGGGCGATGGGAAGGGGAATTAAAATAGTGCCAAGTCAGAGCACAAGTGCTTGGCAAACCGGTCACCTAGTCTGCAATCGGTCTCACCAATGTAGGGAAGGCCAAATTGATAGCAGCGATTGCATTAGACGAGGTGAATCTCTGTCTCACCTGGTCCTTTCCTATGGTTGCAGGTGATGAGGAGGGAATGGTGGAGAGGGATGGGACTGGTGGAAATGTGGAAGAATTATATGTTAGATGTGGAGGCTAGTAGGGTGAAAGATAAGAACTAAGGGAACTCTACACTGCTTTGACTGGAGTGAAAGCAAAAGTATGGGGATATAGAGGAGGTACAGGTGAGGGCTTGGTCAATCATAGTGATGGTAAAGCTGTGTGTCTTGAAAAATGACATTTTGTGCATGATGATGCATGAACATGGGATTTTTGATATTATCTTCTGTTCAATCGAGGGTTAATCATAGTCAATCGGTGCAATTTATGGATTGAACCAGGATTTGGATATATGTTGATGAAAATGAAAATAATATTTGTTTTTTTTAGGATAGAATAGCTAAAACTACTAAAAGTACAAAAAAAAGAAAGATAAACCATTACTGTGTAGGAAAGAAGTGCAGATGCTGGTTTAAATTTAAGGTAGTTACAAAATGCTGGAGTAACTCAGCGGATCAGGCAGCACCTCTGGAGAGAAGGAATGGGCCGAGACCTTTCTTCAGACGGTCTTCAACCGTTACTGTGTTATCGGGTCCCATTTATGTTGATGATGTGAAATGTAAATAACTAATGCAGCTACAGGAAGGATATAAAAGCTTAAAATATATTTAGATTTTTAGAAGCTCCAAACTAAGATACCGTTCTGTGTTGAGAGCATATTAGAAACATAGAAAATAGGTACAGGAGGAGGCCATTCGGCCCCGAGCCAGCACCGCCATTCATTGTGATCATGGCTGATCATCCGCTATCAATAACCCGTGCCTGCCTTCTCCCCATATCCCTTGACTCCACTAGCCCCTAGAGCTCTATCCAACTCTCTCTGAAATCCATCCAGTGATTTGGCCTCCACTGCCTCTGTGGCAGGGAATTCCATAATCACAACTCTCTGGGTAAAAATGTTTTTGCTTACCTCAGTCTTAAATGACCTCCCCTTTATTCTAAGACTGTGGCTCCTAGTTCTGGACTCGCCCAACATTGGGAACATATTTCCTGCATCTAGCTTGTCCAGTCCTTTTATAATTTTATATGTTGCTATAAGATTGAATCAGGGAGAAAGCAAATAGCAAGGATAGACAGTAGAGCAACAATGAAAGGTGATATTCCATATGGATTAAGGGTGAAACAATTATTGTACGTGTTTTATGTAAATGATTTGAACTGGTATTGGAGCCACAACTTTTGTAGATGACTCAAACTACCGAGGTTACAGTTAATGCAGAGAAGGAATGCAGCAAAATCTAAGATGATGAATAAACCTGTAGACTGAGGAGTGTTTGACAAATGAGCATACAGATAAGGCAGATGGTTTAACTCAGCAGGACAGGCAACATATTTGGAGAGAAGAAATAGGTGACGTTTCGGGTCAAGACTAGGGTCTCGACCTGAAACGTCATCCATTCCATCTCTCCAGAAATGCTGCTTGTTCCGCTAAGTTACTCCAGCTTTTTATGTCTGTCTTGGGTATAAACCAGCATCTGCAGTTCCTTCTTACACAGGTAGATGGTTTACTTTGTTAGTAGAGCAAGGAGACTACTCTTTGCAAAATAAGTGTGTAGGAGCATTGAGATTTAGGTTGCAAATACTCTAATCAGGTCCGATCTCATTTATTAAAAAAATCATGAAGGCATTGAAAAAAGTGCCAATTTTAATTTTGCAAAGTTGTTAACAGGATGGTTGCAGTAATACTCCATTAATCTTGAACTCTCAGACCTTTGGTTATGCCAGACCAGCAGATTTTCTTGATAATTGGATGTTATTTGTTAATACACTCTTAATTCACATTTTCAGATGTTACAAAGTAGTATACCTTTTCTAGTAAATCAGTATGTATGAAGGAAGCAGAGGAACCATGTCACCATAATCAGCCTGAAGAAGGGCTCTGACCTGAAATATCAGCTATTCATGTTCTCCGGAAATGTTGCTTGACTCGCTGAGTTACTCCAGCGCCTTGTGTCCTTTAAGTGGAACCGGGCTTGTGGTGCTTCAAAGGGAATGCAGGAACCAGTGCCTGGTGAGCCAGATGCTAAGGAAGGGGCGAACAGACCTATTTTCTCTGAGGAACAACGACAGAGGTTTTTAAGATTATAAAATGTTTGATAATATAGCTGGAGAATCAATGCTTCCAATAATAAAATAGACAAGATAGGAGTTGCAAATGTAAGGCACTAACTTTTCCCCCCGGAGTTTACATTTATCATTGCGGTGGTAGTTGCAGGAACTAGTAGGTGAAGTTGGGGGGGAGGGGATTGTAATGAGCGTTAGATAAAAGGGGGTTGGGGAGAGCATGGTTATGTGGAATGTAAACATTGATAAGAATCACTTGGAACATGGAACAAGAACAGGTTCTTTGGCCCACAATGTCTGTGCCAAACATGACGTCATGTACACTGTATGGCAGGCTACTGCGCTGTTAATTCAGTTTGTTTATTTGTTGATGTTTGGACAGAATCAATATGTTTGATGTTATTTGAAAGGATCATTAAGTATGAATGTATAGATTGGAATGTAGATTTATGACAAATGTTTTTAATATATCATACAGTGAAAAGTATGCAAGATGTTTTAATTTTCCCCTTGGTTTTCCCTTATTTTACAGACTGTGCGCCATGGCTTCCCCTGCCAACCGACGGCCTTGGCTTATGATCCGGTGCAAAAAATTCTGGCCATTGGGTGTCGCACAGGAGCTCTACGAATGTATCCTTTTTTTCCCAAAACAATAAAAAATGTTGACTAGTTTGCAAGATGGATACTTGCATGTTCCTATCCACTTGTCACACTGCCTTCCCCTTCCATTAAATCTGGAATATTGTCACGAATGTCATGAATAATAAACAGTCTTTTCTGCAGCTTGTTCTAAAGCTAAAAGAGACTCAAGTGAGTGTGTCAGGCAGTGTTACACTGACGTTGATGGGGTTGTGTTGGAAAGCGATGCTACGATTCAAATTTGAGGAGTTGATTTTTGTTCCATTTCACTTGCCGTTTTTTAATTACAAAATAGACTACCGGTATATTCATAAAAAGCTCTAAAATATCTAAATACAGAACATTTACATTAACATTCGCATAACAAGTAGTTGTTTTTATTACCTGACATTAATACATTAGTTGTCATTCCTTTATAAACTTTAAATAGGTCACAGGGTTTTAACACAAATTTCAACTAATTTGTCTGGGATGTAGATAAATCTAAACTGGCTTTTCCCCTTTAGAACTGGTAGATTTGTTTAAACACATTTTTTTTGGCAGTTCTTTACAATGCTTTAACAATTTTAGATTAAATGCAGTCCAAACTCTGCAGTGCCCACCAGTCCCTGGGGCCTCCAGTGAATCGGCCAACACAGTGTGCCCCCTCTCCACAGACCCAAGCAATGTACATTGCCACATCCTCTTAAGAGAAACACTGGGACAGAACATATTTCAGCCACTGCCTGGACATGGGAAGGGCAACCTATGAATGCCAAATCAGGATTATGGGGCTAAAATGCTAGCATAATATGAGCAGCACCCACTTCAAATACCTAGAGTTGCAGGCTCTCAATTGCGTTTATATTCAACTTTAAAAAAGTTACAAGAGAAACAGTTTGGTGAGGAAATCTGCTTATACAGTGCATTCAGAAAGTATTCAGACCCCTTCGCTTTTTCCACATTTTGTTACGTTGCAGCCTTATTTTAAAATTGATTCAATTCATTGTTTTAATCATCAATCTACACACAATACCCCAGAATGAAGAAGCAATAACAGGTGACTAGAGATTTTTACAAAGTAATTAAAAATAAATAATTGAAATGTCACATTTACTAAGTATTCAGACCCTTTGCTATGACAAAATTGAGCTTAGATTCATCCTGTTTCCATTGATTATCCTTGAGAGCTAAGGGTTCAGTGAGCTAAGGGTTCAGTGAGCTAAGGGTACAGTGCTTTTTAGTAAAGGTTAGTTTAAAGGATTAAGATTTTTATAGTGGGAGTGAGTTGATTTAATTTGGGGGCAAGCCATGTCATTTGAGATTGGCCCCATGGTTTGCTCATCCTGCAACATGTGGGTGATCAGGGATATGGTCGGTGTCCCTGGTGACTACGTTTGCAGGAATTGTGTCCAGCTGCAGTTCCTGGCAGATCGCATTGAACGATTGGAGCTGCGGTTGGATTCATACTGGAGCATCCACGATGCTGAGAAACTCGTGAATAGCACGTACAGTGAGTTGGTCACACCGCAGGTAAAAGTTAAGCGGACAGAAAGGAAACGGGTGGCCATTCGCCAGCGTAGCAGTAGGCAGGTAGTGCAGGAGTCCCCTGCGGTCATCTCCCTCCTAAACAGATATACCATTTTGGATACTGTTGGGGGAGATGGCTCATCAGGGGGAGGCAGCAGCAGCCAAGTTCATGGCACCATGGGTAGCTCTGCGGCACAGGAGGGGAGAAAAAAGTGTGGAAGGGCTATAGTAATAGGGGATTCAATTGGAAGGGGAATAGATAGGCGTTTCTGCGGCTGCAAACGAGACTCCAGGATGGTATGTTGCCTCCCTGGTGCAAGGGTCAGGGATGTCACTGAACGGCTGCAGAACATTCTGGAGGGGGAGGGTGAACAGTCAGTTGTTGTGGTGCATATTGGCACCAACGATATAGGTAAAAAAACGGGATGAGGTCCTACAAGGCGAATTTAGGGAGCCAGGAGATAAACTTAAAAGTAGGACCTCAAAGGTAATAATCTCTGGATTACTACCACGTGCTAGTCAAAGTAGAAATAGGATATCGCAGATGAATATGTGGCTTGAAAAATGGTGCAAGGGGGAGGGATTCAAACTTCTCGGGCATTGGAACCAGTTCTGGGGGAGGTGGTACAGTACAAACAGGACGATCTGCACCTGGGCTGGAATGGAACCAATGTCCTTGGGGGAGTGTTTGCTAGTGCTGTCAGAGAGGATTTAAACTAATGTGGCGGGGGGTGGGAGCATGAGCAGAGAGACAGAGGGATGTAAAACGAGGGTGGAAGCAATAGGTAGCAAGGTGAAAAGTAAAAGTGGCAGGCTGAAAAATCCAGGGCAAAAATCAAAAAGGGCCACTTTTTAACATAATTGTATAAGGGGTAAGAGTGTTGTAAAAAAAAAAGCCTGAAGGCTTTGTGTCTCAATGCAAGGAGCATTCGTAATAAAGTGGATAGTTGAATGAGCAGATAGTAATTAATGAATATGATATAGTTGGGATCACGGGGACATGGCTCCAGGGTGACCAAGGCTGGGAGCTGAACATCCAGGGATATTCAATATTCAGGAGGGATAGACAGAAAGGAAAAGGAGGTGATGTAGCGTTGCTGGTTAGAGGAGATTAACGCAATAGAAAGGAAGGACATTAGCTTGGAGGATGTGGAATCGATATGGGTAGAGCTGCGAAACACTAAGGGGCAAAAAACGCTAGTGGGAGTTGTGTACAGGCCACCTAACAGTAGTAGTGGAGTTGGGGATGGCATCAAACATGAAATTAGAAATGCGTGCAACAAAGGTAAAACAGTTGTAATGGGTGACTTCAATCTACATATAGATTGGGTGAATCAAATTGTCAGGGGTGCTGAGGAAGAGGATTTCTTGGAATGTATGCGGGATCATTTTCTAAACCAACATGTAGAGGAACCAACGAGAAAGCAGGCTATTCTAGACTGGGTATTGAGTAATGAGGAAGGGTTAGTTAGCAGTCTTGTTGTGTGTGGCCCCTTGGGCAAGAGTGACCATAATATGGTTGAGTTCTTCATTAGGATGGAGAGTGACATTGTTAATTCAGAAACAAGGGTTCTGAACTTAAAGAAAGGTAACTTTGAGGGTATGAGACGTGAATTGGCCAAGATAGACTGGCAAGTGATTCTTAAAGGGTTGACGGTGGATATGCAATGGAAGGCATTTAAAGACTGCATGGATGAACTACAACAATTGTTCATCCCAGTTTGGCAAAGTAATAAATCGGGAAGGTAGTGCATCCGTGGATAACAACGGAAATCAGGGATAGTATCAAAACAAAAGATGAAGCATACAAATTAGCCAGAAAAAGCAGCCTACCAGAAGACTGGGAGTCCTCCAGCAGAGGAGGACACAGGGCTTAATTAGTAAAGGGAAAATAGATTATGAAAGAAAATTGGCAGGGAACATAAAAACTGACTGCAAAAGTTTTTATAGATATGTGAAGAGAAAAAGGTTTGTTAAAACAAATGTAGGTCCCTTGCAGTCAGAAACTGGTGAATTGATCATGGGGAACATGGCAGACCAATTGAATAACTACTTTGGGTCTGCCTTCACTAAGGAAGACATAAATAATCTGCCGGAAATAGCAGGGGACCGGGGGTCAAATGAGATGGAGGAACTGAGTGAAATCCAGGTTTGTCGGGAAGTGGTGTTAGGTAAATTGAATGGATTAAAGGCTGATAAATCCCCAGGGCCAGGTAGGCTGCATCCCAGAGTACTTAAGGAAGTAGCCCCAGAAATAGTGGATGCATTAGTGATAATTTTTCAAAACTCTTTAGATTCTGGAGTAGTTCCTGAGGATTGGAGGGCAGCTAATGTAACCCCACTTTTTAAAAAGGGAGGGAGAGAGAAAACGGGGAATTACAGACCAGTTAGTCTAACATCGGTAGTGGGGAAAATACTAGAGTCAGTTATTAAAGATGGGATAGGAGCACATTTGGAAAGTGGTGAAATCATTGGACAAAGTCAGCATGGATTTATGAAAAGTAAATCATGTCTGACGAATCTTATAGAATTTTTCGAGGATGTAACTAGTAGAGTGGATAAGGGAGAACCTGTGGATGTGTTATATCTGGACTTTCAGAAGGCTTTCGACAAGGTCCCACATAAGAGATTAGTTTACAAACTTAAAGCACACAGTATTGGGGGTTCAGTATTGATGTGGATAGAGAACTGGCCGGCAGACAGGAAGGAAAGAGTAGGAGTAAACGGGTCATTTTCAGAATGGTAGACAGTGACTAGTGGGGTACCCCAGCTATTTACAATATATATTAATGACCTGGATGAGGGAATTGAATGCAACATCTCCAAGTTTGCGGATGACACTAAGCTGGGGGGCAGTATTAGCTGTGAGGAGGATGCTAGGAGGCTGCAAGGTGACTTGGATAGGTTGGGTGAGTGGGCAAATGCATGGCAGATGCAGTATAAGGTGGATAAATGTTAGGTTATCCACTTTGGTGGCAAAAACAGGAAGGTAGACTATTATCTGAATGGTAGCCAATTAGGAAAAGGGGAGATGCAACGAGACCTGGGTGTCATGGTACACCAGTCATTGAAAGTAGGCATGCAGGTGCAGCAGGATGTGAAGAAAGCGAATGGTATGTTGGCATTCATAGTAAAAGGATTTGAGTACAAGAGCAGGGAGGTTCTACTGCAGTTGTACAGGGTCTTGGTGAGGCCACACCTGGAGTATTGTGTACAGTTTTGGTCTCCTAATCTGAGGAATGATATTCTTGCCATAGAGGGAGTACAGAGAAGGTCCACCAGACTGATTCCTGAGATGGCAGGACTTCCATATGAAGAAAGACTGGATAGACTCGGCTTGTACTTGCTGGAATTTAGAAGATTGAGGGGGGACCTTATAGAGACGTACAAAATTCTTAAGGGGTTGGACAGGCTAGATGCAGGAAGATTGTTCCCGATGTTGAGGAAGTCCAGAACAAGGGATCACAGTTTAAGGATAAGGGGGAAGTCATTTACGACCGAGATGAGAAAATCATTTTTCACACAGAGAGTGGTGAATCTGTGGAATTCTCTGCCACATAAGGTAGTTGAGGCCAGTTCATTGGCTATATTTAAGAGGGAGTTAGATGTGGCCCTTGTGGCTAAAGGGATCAGGGGGTATGGCGAGAAGGCAGGTACAGGATACTGAGTTGGATGATCAGCCATGATCATATTGAATGACGGTGCAGGCTCGAAGGGCCAAATGGCCTACTCCGGCACCTATTTTCTATGTTTCTATGAGATGTTTCTACAACTTGATTGGAGTCAACCAGTGGTAAATTAAATTGATTGGACATGATTTGAAAAGGCACACACCTGTCTATGTAAGGTCCCACATTGACAGTGCATGTAGAGCAAAAACCTAGCCATAAAGACGAAGGAATTGTCTGTAGACCTCCGAGACAGGATTGTGTCGAGACACAGATCTGCGGAAGGGTATAAAACAATGTTTGCAGCATTGCAGGTCCCAAAGAGCACAATGGCCTCCGTCATTCTTAAATGGAAGAACGTTGGATCCACCAGGACTTTTCATAGAGCTGGCGGGCCGGCCAAACTGAGCAATCGGGGGAGAAGGGCCTTGGTCAGCGAGGTGACCAAGAACCCGATGGTCACTCTGACAGAGCTCCAGAGTTCCTCTGTGGAGATGGGAGAACCTTCCAGAAGGACAACTATATCTGCAGCACTCTACCAACCAGGCCTTCATGGTAGAGTGGCCAGTCGGAAGCCACTCCTCAGTAAAAGGCACATGACACCCAGCTTGGAGTTTGCCAAAAGGCATGAGAAACAAGATTCTTTGGTCTGATGAAACCAAGAAAAAACTCTTTGGCCTGAATGCCAAGCGTCACGTCTGGAGGAAACCAGGCACCGCTCATCATCTGGCCAATACCATGCTGTGGGGATGTTTTTCAGCGGCAGGAACTGGGAGACTAGTCAGGATCGAGGGAAAGTTGAACGGAGCAAAGTACAGAGAGATCCTTGATGAAAACTTGCTCCAGAGTGTTCTGGGCCTCAGACTGGGGCGGAGGTTCGCCTTCTAACAGGACAACGACCCTAAGCACACAGCCAAGACAACGCAGGAGTGACTTCGTGACAAGTCTGTGAATGTCCTTGAGTAGCCCATCCAGAGCCCGGACTTGAACACGATTGAACATCTTTGAAGGGACCTGAAAATAGCTCAGCATCGACGCTCCCCATCCAACCTAACAGAGTTTGTGAGGATCTGCAGAGAAGAATGGGAGAAATTACCCAAATACAGGTGTGCCAAGCTTGTAGCATCATACCCAAGAAGACTTGAGGCTGTAATCGCTGCCAAAGGTGCCTCAACAAATTACTGAGTGAAGGGTCTGAATACTTATGTAAATGTGATATTTCAGTTATTTCTCTTTAATTGCTTTGGAAAAATTTCTAGACGCCTGTTTTCGCTTTTTTATTATGGGGTATTGTGTCTAGATAAAAAAAAAGAATTTAATCAATTTTTGAATAAGGCTGTAACGTAACAAAATGTGGAAACAGTGAAAAGGTCTGAATACTTTCTGAATGCACTGTAGTGTGTGATAATCTCTTCGGGTTAAAAATACCATATTTAAAATAACTATTTCTCATTCTATTGTTTCTGTCCAATTCATTACGTACTGTCCATCTATTGTAAAGTTGAAATGCTTTGTAGCTTTCAGAATGAATGTACAATCACGCATTGGTAAGAATGTTTTCATTTGTTTCATCTTGCAAAAAATGCTGCTTATTTAATGCAGAAGTATCTGGTGGAGCATCTCAGTTCGGGTGTATTTAGATCAATTCATGATTCAGGCGCATTAAAACGTTGAGATCGCGTATTCGTAGCGTCTTGACATTTTACTGCACAAAACTGCAAAATAAAAACAGACTGAAAAGGAATATGTGCCAAATCTTGGTTGTAATGTGGAACAATTAGAAAGGCCTAATGAACGGAGAGATGAATTAAATGTATTTTTGAAGAAAATGTAGTAAATATTTCAAGAAATGTGTATTTATTTAAAAATCGGGGTGCCACATTATGGTAGAAAATGGTGTGTAGTGATTTTTCCAATCTGTATTTCTTTATGTCTCATCGTTTTATCATATGTGTCACCTGCAATCTGTATTCGGGTTTTAGCCAATGCAGATTTTGAGTTAACCTTTAACGGTTGTCTTGCAATAGTCTTGTTTTAAAACTTTACTTATTTGTACGTGATTATCTATTCCATTTTGGGGGATTTGTGATTTACTTTCTTAAAGAATATGATTAATGCAAAGCATTGAACAGTACAGAACAAGAACAGGCCCTTTTGACGCATAAATGAATCTCTTCTTCCTGCATATGATCCATTCTCTGCATACGTGTCCATCTAAAAGCCTCTTAAATGCCACTATTGTATCTGCCTCTATCAGCACGCCTGGCAGTGTGTTCTAGGCACCCACCACCATCTGTGTATTTAAAAAATATATATATTGTTTCTCCTTTAAATGCCTCCCCCCTCACCTTAAAGCTATGCCCTCAAGTCCTTGACATTTCTACACTGGTAAAAAGGTTCTGATTGTCTATCCTACCTAAACCTCTCAAAAAATGTATATACTTCTCTCCTCTCAACCTCCACACTCCAGAAAAATCAATCCAAGTTAGTCCAACCTTTCCTACAGCTAATACCCTCTAATCCAGGCAGCATTCTGGTAAACCTCAATCAATAGTCATGTGGAACAAAGAATGAGCAGAAATGTTAAAGACTTGTATCGTTTAGTTTAGAGATACAGCGTTGAAGCAGGCTGTTCAGCCCACTGGCTCCACACCCACCATTGAACCCATTCACTCGTTCTAGGTATCCCACTTCCTCATCCACTCCCTATACATTGGGGACAATTTTACAGAGGCCAATTAACTTACAAACCTATAAACATCTTTGAGATGTGGGAGGAAACTGGAACTTCTGGAGGAAACCCGCGCGGTCACAGGAGGAAAATGCAAACTCCACACAGATTGCATCCGAGGTCAGGATCGAACCCGGGTCTCTGGCGCTGTGAGACAGCAGCACTTCCAGCTGCTCCACTATGGCATCCTAATAATAGCCCTTTGTGGTAAAACATACGGCAAATATCCCATTGGTACTGAATAATAGTAAGATTAAATGAGAACTTACCAGTTTGAAGTTTGATCTTTATTGAGGGATTACGTGAAGGCCCCGCCAGCACGCGTGCGCGGCATTCTTCAAAGCAGCGGTGTGAAATCACAGATACCAGAGTTGACTAACATAGTAAGATAAGAGAACTAACATACCAGTTGACCTTTATAATAGAGAGTTTGGGAGCGGAGTGCGAGTAATCCCTCATCGTAACTCCTCATAAAATAAAGATCAAACTTCAAACTGGTAAGTTCTCATTTAATCTTACTATTTTACTTCGGAGTCACGTGAGTGACTACATGAAGGTTTCAAAGCTCTGTGATTTCATGCCCTGGAACGAGTCCATGCTCACACACTGCCATTACGAGAAATGGAGGAGTATGTTAACATATTTCAGACATGAAACTGCTGAAAAACAAAAGGTATTTATTCCACAATACCGAACAATAATGCCCCTACATTGGGGAAATTATAAAACAGAACTTAATATTTTTTCCGCAAACGTCTCAGGTGCGGCCACAGGTTTATTGTAAAACCGCTGAAAGGTTTTTTCATTACTCCAACCCGCTGTTGCATGGATGTGCTCCGTTGGAACTTCCATCATCCTTGCCGCTGATGTGGATGCAGCCCTGGAGGAGTGAGATTTAAACACATTAGTGTTCACCCCCGCTGCACCCAATACCACCCTTAACCATCTGGAAATGGTTTGCACGGTGACTCTATGGTGAGGGCGTTTGTGGCTAATGAGCAAAGCCCTCTTCGTGCCCCTGAGACTCTTAGTGATCTCTATGTAGCGTAAAATGAGGGTCACGATACATAGACGGCAATCTACGGGATAGGCCAGGAAATCCAATTTTTGGCCAGATGAACCAGGCCAGTCTTGCTTGAGTAACCCCTGTATAAAGAAAGTTACCTTGCTGCTGGATATATTCAATATTTTCAAATCCTGCAAACCAACAGGTTTATCCAGTCATGGCACGGGTGACTCGCCCCTGTCACAAGGTGTACCAATAGACTTGGACGTTTATTTATTGGGATGCAAGGTTCTGTGGCCATGTCTTGTACCACAGGGAACCATGGTTGAGTAGGCCAGTCGGGATCAACCAGAATACCTGATGCAGTGTCTTGTCTAATGTTTTGAGGCAGAAGAGGGGAAATGCATAGAAAAACAAATCCCCCAGTGTAGCAAGAAAGCATCCATTGCTACTGCCCCAGGGTCTGGTTCCCATGCAACATAAGTTGATATTTGGTGATTGAGTCTGGATGCAAAAAGGTCGATATCTGGTGTTCCATACCGATCTACAATGTCAGCAAACACTTTTCGGTCCAACATCCATTTGTCAATAAATTTGCGTGCCCTGGTGTCCGCCACTGTATTTAGCCTATCTGGAAGGTAAGTGGCTGATAACAAATGTTCCTTTCTAGGCACCAGTGCCAGATTGTATTGACCAATTCGTCACAGGATATCAACTTTATTCCACCCATATGATTGATATAAGCCACCACAGTGGTATTGTCAATCTGTAAACGTACGTGCAGATGGTGCATGTCCGAACAGTAAGCTCGGAGTCCATGAAATGCTCCCAGCATTTCTAGATAATTAATTCCTAGTGCCGGAAGTAGAGTTAATTCATGTGCACTCCAGCTACCACCACAACTGGAGGTGGTATTAGTTGCTCCCCAACCTTTTGCGCTGGCATCAGTTTGTAGTATAACCAAGGGAATTATGATAGTGATGGGGTTAGAGCAATGTCGTGCATTGTCTATCCACCATTGTAATGCTAATTTCGCCTTCCCTGGTAATTGCATTGGCCTGTCAAAATGGCCCGCATGGTGTTTGAGAGCTGCTATTTTTGCCCTTTGTAGGTTTTGGTAATGTAGTGGGCCAAATTGTGTGGCTGGAAAGGCACCCACTAACTTCCCAATCACTCTGGCTACTTGCCGAATAGATGGTTTCCTGATGCCAGTAAGGCTGTTGCATGCTTCTATCAAGTCTGACGCTTTGTTTGGTGGCAAAGTGACAGACATATGGACAGAATCAATTGTGAAACCCAAATAGTCTATAGTAGTAGAAGGCATCAATTTTGATTTATCTGGATGAATGACAAATCCCAGCTTTTGAAATAGGTGCTCGGTGGCTGAGACGGCCAGTTTGGCCAACTCCAAAGTTTTTCCCACGATTAAAATATCATCGAGGTAAGCCATAACAATATGATTTTGTTTCCTGCGACACGCTAAAGCTGGTTTTAATAATTTGGTAAACAGTCTGGGGGCTGATGACAATCCATTAGGTAGTGGCTTTGTACTGGCAGACAAATTTCAAATATCTGCGATGATCCTTGTCTATTGGTACTGAATAGTATGCATCCTTTAGGTTGATGCAAGCCATGAAGTATCTATTGGAAATTAGTTGTTTGGCCGTGACAAAGGTTTCCATTTTGAAATGGACATACTGCACGAAAGTATTCAGTTCAGTCAAATCTATGATGATGCGGCATCCGCCGTCTTTTTTATTTTTAGTGAAAATGTTCGATACGAACTCATGAGACTCTCTTTTTGTTTTCTAAATTACCCCTTTTGAATTTAGTCTTAGAAGTTCAGCATGACCTTCTGTCTTTTCTTTCTGTGAAAGTACAAACTTCCGACTAGGCGTATGCTGAGCAGGGGAAGGGAGTTTGTGAACAAATTCAATTTTATATCCTTGAATAGAAAGGATCAGTAGTTAAAGTGCTCCATGCATCCCAAAACAAGTGCAACCGTCCACCAATCCGTGAGGAGTCTAGACATGTGACGTTCATGAGGCAACCAGACCCACCTAACTCCATGGTTACCGGTGGTGCTGCGTTGGTTGCCTCTGTCCTTGTTTCTTGTGGTGTGGAGGCGCTGTGGTGTGGGGTTGGCGCATCTTCCAAGAAGGCCGTGCTGGGCCATGGTCTAAAAAAGACAGTTGAGCAGGTTGTCTAGCCTTCGAGCTTTCACCAGCAGGTGGTCTATCGCCGTAGCGTTGTCTGCTGGGGGATGCATAGGGGTGCTGCCGCCGCTGGTATGGGGACTTGGTGACAGCCAGCACCTTAATCATGCCAATAGCTTTCGCCTCCTCGTCGAGGTCTGTGACCTGTTTCGGCAGGTTGTCCCCAAATAGCAATGTTGGCAGCTGTGCACTGTTGGGTCTGCACAATCCCGCAAATGTGGGCTTGAGTGCAGGCCGGATGACGTTCTTCCTGTAACTGTCGATCTCACATTGAGTGTTACATAAGAGAGCTAGCGCGTCCTGCAGCTCCTCCGGCATATCAACTCCATCCACTGCTCTGGCAACGGCTGTAATCCCAGCAGCCAGCAGTTTAAGGATCTTTTGGAGTTTGACTTCTTGGCTCCTTATCCCAGGGCTCATGTTACCCCAAATGGGGTTGTTAACAGCAGGCACATTGAGGAAGATGCAATTCTCCGGAGCTAGGTACTTTGCTGCCGTATCATTGATGGCTTCCTCTTGTAGTTGGTTGGTCGCCATGTAATTTATACTGGCTGCCAACTTAGGATGTAACGGCAGCCCTTTTTGGGTAGGCAATGCAAACGTGTTGACCATACCCAAAAGCTCCTCTTCTGGCACCCCTAGCATTGTCGTATCTTCAGCCATGCCCCCATCTTCAGAGTCAGCCCAGTTCTGACTCCTTTTGCTCCCCTGTGAAGAGGGTGAGACATTTGGCAGTCCTGAAAAGGATGCTGCCTTGGGTCTGCTAGGAGACCCACTGTGACTCTGCCCCTGCTGTAGCAGGTCACGCTGGAGCAATTGCTCCGCCATCCGCTCCATGCGGGACAGTCGACCGCCGTCGCTTCCCGCAAGCGAGGTGTCCTCCGGTCCGGACTCAGCCGAGTCAGCGGACCTGCCCGGCTTCCGGGTGGTTTTGCCGCCAGTCCCAGGAGCACTTGTGGCCTGTAACGGCGTGAAGTCGGGGTTGCGGTTTGAACCAGCAGCTCAGGAGAACTCGGATGCCGCTGGCTGCCTCCTTCCTCAGCAGCAACTTTAGCAGCGGCTCTTCTTGATTTTCTGGACTCCATGGTGCACTCTGTAAAACAACAGCACACAGAGCCAACAAACTACCTCAGAATGGTAAGTACTTACCTGCGGGCCGTTTTTAAACTTATGCTGGAGGAGCGGGCTCGACGATATGTCGCGCATGCGTGCTGGCGGGGTCTTCACGTAGTCACTCACGTGACTCCGACGTAAAATGCCAGGGTGGAAATAATTGCTATGAACATTAATTGAAAAATGGTCATGGAAAACTAACAGATCTAAATGATAAGTCCCAATGCCCAGATAGCTTGTATCGTAGTAGCCTAAAATGAGTGGTTATGGAGTTAGGGAATGCATTGATTATAATCTTCCAAATATCCTGACATTCTGGAGAGACACCAAAGAATTGGTAAACTGTTAATGTGAAACTTATTCAGAAAACGTGGAAGACAAAAAGCAGGTAACTATAGATGATTACCTAAACATCTAAAGTTGGAAAGATATTAGGATTAAAGAAGTAATAGTAACACATTTGAAAAATCATAATCCCATGAAGCAGAGTCAGTGAGTCAACATGACTTCATGATTACATCATTGTGGCTGAAAAATGTATTGATTTTGTTTCTGACAAAGCATCAAAGCAAAGAGAAACCGGTATAAAGAGAAACCAGTAGATGTACTGCTGTGGATTTCTAGCATTTTACAAGGTCCCTCACAAATGCTTTTATAACACGACCCCATGGTGTTGAGATAATATATTGGCATGGTTGTAGGATTGGCTAAGAGGTGGAAAGTTCTGTGTGGGAATGTTTAAAATGGTAATCTCTGATGTTTGTAGTCACAGTTGGTGCCTGGATTGTTACTGTTCGCTGTACAGTAAACTCTCGCAAAAAGGGACCACAGAAGGAGGAGGGGTGTGGTGTCCATGATTGCCGATTGTCTGTTATAACCCAGTGAGGGGGGTAAGCATTAGCTGGGTGAGAAACCAGTGCGTTGGGGATGGGTCCGGTACTCACGCCGTCTTCATGCTGCTTGCTCTCTCCGCTCCCGCACCCAGAAGCATACCACGTGGTGCCAGTTCATTTGGTAACCTGGTGGAAGTTGGGGGACTCATGGGTTGCAACTGGTGCCTCGCGCAGTTACCAGGTGATGGAGGAACGTGTGGCCAGGATGATGCAGTGAAATGGCGCACGCTGCGTCCAACACCCCGGCTCCTCACTTTGTGGCAGCAGCTGCATACCCATGCCCCCATGCAACACACTCCGAGTGTTTTACTGCTCGCTCTCCCCCTGCCACCGCCTTTCCACTGCCAAATGCTGCGCGACACGCCGCCACCAATCACCCCCATGAGCAGACGCCTTGGTCCATCCGCTATAACCAATATCCATTACATAGAGGTCTGTATTTGCGAGGGTTTACTGAATATGTAAGTGACTTGAAGGAAAGAAGTGAATACACGTTAGCCAAATAAATAAATGGGTTACAAGATAAATACTTTATAGAGAGATCGATAGGTTAAGTGAGTGAACAAAAATATGTCAAGTGGAGTACAAATGTGAAGTTGTTCACTTTGGATGGAAGGAAAATAAAACAATATTCTTTAAATTGAGACAAATTGCAAAACTGCAGCACAAAGGGATTTTGGAATCCTTGTGCATGAGTGCTACTTTAGAAATGCAGCAGGTATTCGGGAAGGCTAATGGAGTGTTGCAGCATACTGCAACTATACAAGGCACCAGTCAGATCACATCTAGAGTAATAAATGGTTTTGGTCCCCCTATTTAAAGAATCATTAAAATTATTTCATCGTAGGCAGTTCAGTGAAGGTTCAGTGAGAAGATCCCCAAGTTTGATCAGATTGGGAATCATTGGAATTTAGAAAAATAATGTGATCTATTTGAAGCATATTATTCAAATAGGGGTTAGACAGGATAAATGGTGAGAGGATATTAACTCTTGTTGGAGAGTTCAGAACTAAAGGGCGTGGTTTTAGATTGAGACAGTGTGCACTGCAGTCTTGAGGAAGAATTTATTCTCTTAGATGTTTGTATCTCTATTACAGAGAGTTGGAAAAGCCAAGCCCTTATGTGTTTAAGGCTGTAAGGGAATTATGGGTTTTTAGGAAACGGAAAACGAATGAGGCTTGTCAGATCAGCCATGAATTAAGTTCTGGAGCAGGGTTAAGGGGCTCAATGGTGACTTCTGTTTTTACTTCATATTGTCTCAAAGGGACAGTTAAAGGAATGTTTAGACATAGGCATTTTATAAAATGAGGAAAGAAGAGGAGTGATTTTTGCAGTTCGGGACCTTGACAGCTGAAGAAATAGCTGTCAATAGTAGAGCAATTTAATTAAGCTTTGATTGGCTTTAGATATGGGGATTGGGAAAAAAATACCTTGGGGATAGAAGCAATAATAGAAATATATAGGGAAAATTCCATGAGTGATTTGAAATGAATATGAACCTCAAAATCAAGGAACTGGTTAACTAGGAACCATTACAGTCAGTAAGTACAGATTGATTGATGATGAGAGTTGGTACAAATATTGCCAGTGACAGCAGAGTTTTGAATGATATTTATGGCGAATGAAGATACGGAATAGGTCAGCATAGTTAATCACAGAGACCACGAAGGCACGGATTGTGAATAGACCAGTTCATTTCAGACGGTTGCCATGTTGAGGGCAAGATTGCTTGGCTCACCAACAGTTTACCTTGGGTGGTGAAGGCAATGGCTTCAGCCTTTCCATTAACTGGATGATGTTGCTCCACAATAAAGGTACAATAATGGAATGGGAGAGTACAAGGATAGATCATTGGGATTCATCAGAGGCAAAGGTTTAGGTGGTGCAAGATAAGGACTAATCTTTGTTGGTATTGGTTTGTTATTGTCGCGTGTAACAGTGATGCAGACAGACTATACTTCACACGTGAGTGCAATGATACTTGTGTGTTTGGGAGGGCATGGAAAAGAGGGTGAGAGAGAAAGAGGCTGTGTAAGTACAGTCGGTAGAGCAAAAGAAAATGCTGACTCTATTGGTTTTCATAATGTTGAATGATATTTTTTAAATTGTGTTCAATTATCCAATTAAAAAAAAACATTTTATTCATTGTTGAAAATGGTAGTAGTCACTTTCTGATTGATCCAGAGGTAATAAAACATTTATGTTCTTAATTTTAAATGATTTAACAGAAATGTTTTTGCCTTTATATATGATTAGATCTTTTAACATTATCATTATATTCAAATTCCACAGTGAATTGCCACTTGTTCTTTCAGCTCCACCAGCCTTCAAGCATTCTGAACTCTACATTCTATAAATCCACCAATGCTATGTAGCCATGATTTTCTTTGCCTCATTGGCAAAAAAAACAATGGACTGCTATCATGTAGCTTGATTAAATTCACCCGAAAACTTGCAAATAATACATATTCTGACTTGGATAATGCTTGGGAAGAATGAGCAGCCAGGTGTGTAGATCTGCCCTGTATTTGGGAGGGCATGGAGGAGAAGAGAGTGAGAGTGGAGGTATTGGAGAAGGGAGTTGGGAGCAGAAGAGAAAGAAGAAAGAGACATGTTAAGGATCACTTTCTTGCAGTTCACTCTTCCTATCTCTCCCTTGTCTTTTTGTTACTCAAGGACCTAATGTCATGAAGTAATGGATGGAGGATCAAGACTAACATTGGTGGGCAGCAGTGTGACCTGACATTTAGGGGCCTTAGAAGAGTGTGGAGATGATGGGAGAGATTTAAAGAAGGTGGTTTCGCTTAAAAAGCATGGGGTTCTGCATGCAGCTGAGATTGGCCCTGGAAAAGTGTGTTATTTTGCATAGAAGGGCTTAATGTATAACTGATTTGGAGAGCTAAGTCATCTGTCTGTCTAATATATTCAAGTGCATCTCCCATGAACGGCAAGGAGCAAAAATGAGAGCTGTACCAAATGCACTGATTGTGGTGTGGCCAATTATGGTAGGTATTACGTACCATCCTATAAGCATGCCATAAATATTAGATAATATTTAAAAGGAGGCTTTTTGAAGGAGGAACGTTATTCAGTAAAATATTCATAGGAACCTACATAATGAACGGTTTGCAAACGTACTACACTTGGCAGATTTGCTGCTGTGTATTTGAAATTGCAATGGTGATTCTTGTTTCATAGTACTTGGCAAACAAACTAAAAAAAAAGACCACTTTAATTTGGGAATTCAGGAAGTACATTAATGTAATTGAAAACTTGTCAGAATTGAATAAAGATATTTAGTATAATTCCTTGTTTTGGACCTTGCATTGCACAGTGCATACCTTACAGTTATTAGACCCCAGGTCCCCAAAATAAGAAACAAAACGTATATGCACATAATGCTGGATGTTTACCCACCTACTTATAAAATTAAGAGAAACTAAAGGAATCCTTTCCGACATCCAATGCAGGCATTAAGACTCTTAAATTACGCAAATAGGTGGCGCTGCGAGTCGGCTGCCTCGCCTGCAGTGGGTTCGTTGTTTAGACTTTTCTTTAGTATGTCCAAAAGTATGTTTTAGTGTTTCTCTGTATGTCTTGTGTGGGGGGGAATAGGGGGAAAGCGTTTTCATGCACCTACCTCGACGGAGATGCAACTTTTTCCCTTGTCGCTTCTTCGGCCCCCTCCTCGCAGCTTTACAGCTCATTTGGTGCAGGCTTTCCCGGAGTCGGGCCCAGAGCTTCAGCGGCGGCGCAGCGGGTACTTTAACATTGCGGGCCCAGAGCTTCAGCAGCGGAGTAGATCCGGAGTAACATCGCGGCCCCCTTGCCGGTGGTCGCTGGAGAAGCACTCGACCGCTGGCCTGCGACCTGCAACATCTGGGAGCCTCGGTCTGTGGAGCTTCTTGTGGCAGGCGAGGAACGGACCTTTCATCGTGGAGCGGGCGATCCCTCGCCGGGGTTCTCTGGAGAAGAGCTCCGACCGTCGGCCTGCGGCTTACAACGTCTGGAAGCCGCGGGTCTGGTAAGGAGGTGGCCGATTGGGAGCTCCGGATGTGCTCGACCTGTCCCGACGTTCCGACCATCCCGACCAGAGGGCTTGAACATCTGGCTGTCCGTAGCGGCGACTACGAAGGGTCAGGGCCCCGACCACAGGTGAACAAGGGAGGAGGAGCAGGACTGTCTGAATGCTGTGGTGGATGACTGTGTTGAATTATATTGTGTATTATGTCATTTTTTTTTTATTGTAACGCTGCATGGTACATTACATTTCACTGCAGCTTATGGTGCCTGTGACAAATACATTTGAATTTGAACTAGTATCCTCTCTGCAGGATTGTTTTCTCCCAGCTTTGAATCTCACCTGCTCCATTTCCCAAGTCCTTGGGGCTTCTGATTAACCAACCCCTCCATTTGGCAAAATGACCATGGTTCCCCTCAATATGGTCCTCAGCCCAAGGTACTGCTGGCTGCTCAAGTCTAAGGAACTCCAGATCTATCAACTGTCAAATGGTTTCTTGTATCTGTCTACCTATGCAGCAGCTTCATTTTCCTTCATACCTCATCCAACTTTTGCTGGTAGTTTTTTTGAAAGGTCAAGTTGCTTTATATTGCTGCTACAATTACACTACCTACATTACTATGTTGCACATCTGATATAGAACTTGAGAATTAATATCCAAATTAACTTAATGATGGTTATTACCCTTGTTTCCTATCTTCAGTCTAACTCACAATATTGTTATCTGTAAACAGAACCTACAAAAATTATTAACTTGATTGTAATGTAATTTAAAAGGCCTTTATAGTCATTGTTCAACTATTATTGTAATTTATCGGAGAAGATAATAACTACCTTTCTTCCCACTAAAATCAGATTACAGTTTTGGTATTGCAAATGAAGCTGTTTTTCTATTTACAGATTTATTTATGGTGCATATATGAAAACATACACTGGCTTCAGCGCAGACACCATTAATTTAAGACACATCTGTGATGTATTATAATAGTTTTGGTATTGCAAATGAAGCTGTTTTTCTATTTGCAGATTTATTTATGGTGCATGTGAGCGGCACCCGGTGGCAACCCAAGGGCACAACGAACCATCGGCTCTAGAGGGCGGCGTCTTGGTGTGGGAGGCGCTAGTCACGGGGTCGGTACCTGAGTTGGTATTTAAGGCCGGGCAACTCCCGTGTCCGAGGAGGAGTGGGGAGCTGTATTAGAGAAAATAAACACGTCTAGTGCACACAACTCGTGTCAGACTAGTTTTTGGCTGGACTCCTGTGCGTCCCCGCCACATTGGTGACCCCCGACTTCCAGGAGTGTAATCCTGGAAGGGAAATTTTAAAAAAAAGAAGCATTCTGTCGCTGTCGCCTATGAGGCTGACGAGGCCAGACTCAACGCGGTCTCCCTAAAGCTACCTACATTTTCTACCTCACAGCCGGGGGTTTGGTTTCGACAGGCCAAATCCCAATTTTACATCCGCGGCGTTACAGCTGACGAGACTCGCTATCACTATGAGGTAAGCGCCCTTGATCAGCAGACGGCCGGTCGGGTCAGTCCTTATCAGGAGCAGTGCCTCTGCCGGACAGGATTGAGGCAATACGCCAGTTCCCGCGGCCTGCTACAGTACGTGGCCTCCGGGAGTTTGTTAGGATGGTCACATTTTACCACCGGTTCATTCCGGCGGTTGCCAAACCTTTGGGGCCGCTTTTCCAATTGCTGACGGGCAAGCAACGGGAGATACAGTGGGGTGCTGTCGCCACGGAGGGGCGAAGGAGGCCTTGGCTCGGGCATCCGTCGGCCGACACCCCCACAGCCCTTACCGTGGATGCCTCGGACTCTGCGGTCGGCTGCGTTTTGGAACAGTCGGTTAACGGCCGTTGGCATCCTCTCGCCTTTGTGAGTCGTGACCTGAGAGCTG
The DNA here is from genome assembly GCA_963514005.1 of Raja brachyura. Next base: position 64,231,655 of record OY740792.1, on the reverse strand, counting down.
CGGAGCAGCGCTACAGCGCTTTCAGCCGGGAGTTGCTTGCCTTACACCTCGCGGCACTTCCGGTACTTCCTCGAGGGCCATTCCTTCGTAACCTTCATGGACCACAAGCCCCTCATGTTTACTTTTGCGAAGGTTTCGGATCCTTCGTCCACCTGTCAGCAGCGCTAGATGGCGGCCATTTCGGAGTATATAACGGACGTCCGCACATCGCTGGGAAATGCAACCTCGTGGTGGATATTTTGTACCGTCCGGCAATTGCAGCCGTGCTTAACCCGGCCTCGGGGATAGATTACTCCGCCTTGGCGGCGGCCCAGCTGGCGGACGATGAGATGCTGGCGTCCCGCAACGCGATCTCTGGCTTGGTACTTAAGGACGTGCCGTTGGGTGCCTCGGGTTCCATCCGCTGTCAGCCGAGGCCTATCGTTCCGGCGGCCTGGCGCCGTCGCGTCTTTGAGGTGATCAATGGGTTGGTCCATCCGGGCCATGGTCGCTATGGTGGCCGGAAGGTTGATGTGGCACGGACTTCGGCAGCAGGTCGCTTGCTCGGCCCGGGCGTGCATCCCGTGCCAGACATCAAAAGGGGCATCGATACCAGGCACGTGCCGTGAGTAATTACTCAGGGTAGGAACTCGGTCCGCTTAAAAAAAAATGGAAACCGCGCAGATTGTTCGCCCCGTTAAATAAATAAATAAAAACAGTGACATTTCAATTTGCCCAAGGCTTCCTAGTCCAATTGTGGGGATAGTTCCTTTCACAGCGTGTGGAGAGTCTGTGACAGGGGTAAAGTTGTGGGGAGGGCACGAGCGTTGAGAAGGAGGGTGTCGGGGATACTGCCAGCGCTGGGAAGGACACAGAAAACATTTACAAGGAAGGTGCCAGGACTAGAGGTTCTGAGTGATATATAGAGGTTGTAGGCCGGACATGTGAGGAACAATGGTAAAAATCGCAAGAAAGTACTTATCACAAAGTGCTGGAATCTTCACTCCCTCACCGCTGCTGCAGCTCTCCGGGTGCGAAGCCACGGACTGTAGCTGGGGATAGAAGCAGCTCGGGGAGCGGCCACCGGGACCCGACAGCTGAACTGGCCACCACTTCAGCGTCTTCTGCCGGCCCGTTCACCTTTGGCAGTGCTCTCCGTCTGAACACCTGTCACCTGCCGTTCGCCGACTTCGCTCATTTCAGCGACTTCCTGCAAATCCTTAAATTCCCACAGCAGATAACCTCAATCTCGCTGTCGGAATTTAAGGACATGAGTGAGGCCAGCGAGCGGCAGGAGAGATGTTTTTAGATGGAGAGCTGCCAGAGGTGGGCGGGTGGTTCTGGAGCTAAGGTGGCGGCTGGTTCCGCTGTCCGGCCCGGCGGCCGCTCGAGCTACTTCTCTCTCTCTCTCTCCCCCCCCCCCCCCTCCCCCCCCCCCGGCCTCAGAGCAGTGTCATTTCATGCCCCCTTGCAAGGAACGTCGCAAGTGGATGCCCCCGACCCCTCATTCATAACATTTGTGCCCTCCCCGCAACGTTACCCCGGGCCAGACTCCCCAAACGCTGTGAAAGGAGCTCTCTCCCCACTCCGACTCCCACACCCCCCCACACCCCGGCAAATACGGTATTAAAAAAAATAAATCACAAAATGTACTTACCACATCATTGGGACACGACAAACCATGGTTGAAAACCCCGCCAATAAACTTGCGCTGCGCATGCGCAGTAGACTGATGCGCATGCGCAGTGCTACAAAGGCAGGATTTCTGCTGCCTTCAGCCCCGATTAAAATTGACGGCTTCAGGCAGCGCTGACGGCACGGGGGCTGCACAGAGCTTCCCGTGTCACAAGCGCTGCGGGTGAAAGGCACAGGGAATTATGCCTACCTAAGAGATCAGTCTCTTACATAGGCATAATTCTCCCATGCCTTTACTATTTATATTTAATAATTCCCATTTCATAATTTTAGTCAGGGTAGGCAGTGCCTACCTTGCCTACCCTGACGGCACGTGCCTGATCGATACGTCCGGGCGCCCGTTCAAGACTTCGCAGTGCCACGCCGGCGGTTCAATCAAGTACATGTGGACATCGTGGGGCCACTGCCTCCGTCCCAGGATGTTTCACAGCTGCTTACGGTGGATGCCCGTTTTATGCGGTGGCCAGAGGCCATCCTGCTCACGGACACTTCAACTCAGTCATGCGCTCGTGCCTACGTGGCAACTTGGATTGGGGTTCCACCATATCACGTCCGACCGGGGCGCCCAGTTCACGCCTATTGGGGATGCAGCTCCACCACGCGACAGCGTACCATCCCCAGTCAAATGGGTTGGTGGAGCGGTTCCACCGCAGTCTGAAGGCCGCCCTGAAGACTCATCTCACAAGCCCTTGGTGAATGGACGATGCCATGGGTCCTGTTGGAGATTCGGACGGCCCCCAAGGAGGATCTGTCAACGTCCTCCGTGGAGTTTGTATATGGTGCTCCGCTCACCGTCCCCGGGGAGTTTATCCCTGCTACTGATAGGTCCCAGGAACCCTCGTCATCGGTGCTGATCCACTTGCAGGAGATGGTCGGTGCCCGGTCTCCTGTCCCAATGTCGCGTCATGGAATGGCCCCTTCCCACGTGCCACTGCCGCTGATGGGCTGCCCGTACGTTTTTCTTCGCCGTGACTCCCACAGGTCGCCCTTGCAGCGCCCATATGAAGGTCCCTTTCACGTGCTGCGGCACGGGCCTACTACATTTGATTTAGACATAGGAGGCCAGCGTGAAACTGTGGGAAAGCTCGTTTGAAACTGGCCCACTTAGACCTGTGCGAGCCAGTCCATGTGGCTCAACCACCCAGTCGCGGGCATTCGCCGTCCTGGGCTCCCGGAGATTCTTCAGAACTGAGCAAGCCCCTGGGGCATGGGATTGTATCTACGCGTTCGGGCCGCATCATCCCGTCCAGTTCGGTGCCTCTGGTTCTGGGGGGGGGCGCCATGTAGCGGCACCTGGTGGCAATCCAAGGGCACAATGAACCATCGGCTCTAGAGGGCGACATCTTGGTGTGGGAGGTGCTAGTCGCGGGGTCGGTACCTGAGTTGGTATTTAAGGCCGGGCAACACCCATGTTCGAGAAGGAGTAGGGAGCAGTATTGGAGAGATTAAACATGTTTAGTGCACAGAACTCGTGACTGACTAGCTTTTTGCTGGACTCCTGCGAGCCCCGCCACACATGTATGAAAACATACACTGGCTTCAGCACAGAAACCTGAATTCTGTGAAGGTTAATTATCATTGATGATTATACATTTGAAAGCTTCTTACTGCTTCTCCAGCGGTCAGCCTGCTTTCAACACACGTTAACTTAAATCTTAAAAAAATTGTGATTACAATCACAGATGTGTCTTAATCAGATTAAGACCGAAGTTAACAATTTATATTTATAAAGCAATAAGTTATGATTGTGTTTACTTGCTTCAGAACTGAAATACAACCAGAAATCAAATTTCAAGACTCATCTAAAATGTTTAACTTACTGGAGATATATTGAGTCCATGCAAGTTTGAGACATCAAAGGCCTGTTCCACTTGGCTGTCTTTCGCGCGCTATTTACGTGACCTGCTGGCATGTGGGTAACACTGGATGGGAGCATGGAGTGGTGTGGAGGATTGTGGAGTTTGTGGAGGAGTGTGGACTTCGTCCTGCACAAAATCTTTGCAAGCCACCGGCCTGTCGCGTAAATGATGGCCAAAGTGGGACAGGCCGAAGAAGCAACGTCTCACCTCTAGCACAAGCAGGCAAACGATCGTCGAACTCAGCCTGGGGCTCACGGCCGTTGCGGATCCGGATCCACCGCCACTCCTACTCCCCGAGCGGGGCCATGAGGATTGAAAATAGACACAAAATGCAGGAGTAACTCAGCGCGACCGGCAGCATCTCTGGAGAGAAGGAATGGGTGACGTTTCGGATCGAGACCCTTCTTTCAGACTGAAGAAGGGGTCTCGTCCCGAAACACCATCCATTCCTTCTCTCCAGAGATGCTGCCGGTCCCACCGAGTTACTCCTGCATTTTGTGTCCATCTTCAAATGATGTCACGAGCTCCAGATGGCGGTGCGGGCACATGATGACGCGTGCGACTCTCGGGGGACCGTCACGCGGCCGTCACTACCGGTCTGTCGCGCAAGTGACGGCCCAAGTGGGACAGGCCCTTCAGAAAGCCAGTGGTTTCCTTCTGCAGCACAACTTAGCCTATTGTTTAATGCTTTCAAATAAATTGAGACGAATATCTGGCTTTCTTTTAGCATGGCCACATGAGAATTGCAAATGGCTTAAGGAAGGAAATGTCTGTAGACAACCGTATAACAGCAATAATATAAGGACTATAGTTACAAAAAGGCAATCATTTAATTTGTGAATATTTTATTAAGGATTGTCAATATTCCATTCAGGATTAAAATACTGTTAAACATGCAAACATGCGTGTCCAGAACTTGCTTACATGGTTACTTTCTGTGGATTGAACATTGTTGTCTTGGTCAGAAAGGCTCTACAGCTGTGAAGAATCTAATTGACACGTAGGTGGAAACAGTTAATATAAACTTTGGATCTGACTTGGCTAGCGTAAAATAATAAAAACAAGGAATATTCCTGATTGTGTTTGATGTTCAGTGATGTTAAGAAACAATCAAATATGATCAGCTATCAACGTTTTGACTATCTCACTCTATGTTATTTCAAAAAACAACTAAAACATTTAACGCAAGAACTGTAAACATATATATGTCTCTTGCAGCCTCTTCTCTCCATCAGTGGTCAATTTCCCCATTCTCAATGCTGAACATTTCTGCAAGTTTACTCTCTCTGCTACTGGACTCCTCAGTCTAACAGCCTTGTTATTGAGAAACCGCCAGTGATGAGCATCCCACAAGTTGAGCACTTTCTTGTTTGTGAACGAATCCCAAATGTGGTAGCACTGAAGTGGAGAAAGGGTTGTAGTTTGTCGCAAGGCCTGACCCATTGTATTTAACAAAATAAAATTGCTGTTTTGTCATTTTCCCTTCACTTCAGCTCAGTCAACATTTCCCTCTTGGCATTCTCTGAAAAAACACACGTAAGGGATATTGAAAATGCCAAAATTAATAAATTCATTTTGTAAACACTTTTTCTGAATTTCAAAATGTGACATTTTTGACATAATGCATAGGTAATACTTATTTGACATAATTGTGGAAGAAATGAATTGAACAGTATGAGTTAACATGCCATCCGATACAAACTAGGTTGTGGAATAATCAGTTGAATTGAGCAGCAATTGTTTTATAAAACCAGGATGGAATATAAATATCTTGTGAGGTATGAATGAGCCTTTGAGAATTGAATTCCATTCATAAATATTATGTGTTGGTGTTGATGTTGGTGATCGGTGAAAATTAAACTGCTATTATTGGGGGAGGGAACGGATTGCATGCTGGCATAATTTTAGAGTTTTGATCAGCATGTGCAAGGGCTTGGGACCAGTAATTAATTACCTAGATTTAAAAGAACAAAGTGCCGGAGTAACTCAGTGGGTCATACAGCATCCCTGGAGAACATGGATAGGTGACATTGCAAACTGAAGCAGGATCCTGACCCAAAATGTCACTTATCCATGTCTCCAGAGATGCTCACTGATCCACTGAGTTATTCCAGCACCGTTTATTTTGTTTGTATTTGAAAACCAGCATCGGCAGTTCCTTTTGTACTTCAGTTTCCTTTTTCTGTCTGTACACAATGCAGAGCAAATTTTCCTGCATTTTATTTGTAAATGGGAAAGTTTCTTACCAGAGCAGACATGATTAGCTTTCTTTTCATTTCTGTTGCATTCCTTAATGGGTTACGGAAACATTCATACGTGCTCACAATGAACCTTAAAGGTACATTTTCAAACATTATCGTAAATTGAAACTAGTATTGATCACCTATGCAGATGCAAGAGGCTGCAGATGCTGGAATCTTGAGTAAAAAGCAAGTAGCTGGAGGTCAGTCAGCATCTGGGTTTCTCGAGCTCTTGGTGAACAATGAGCAAAAAACAAGGCGGACAGCAGTGCAAACTTATGTGGAAAGTATGGAGATATATTAATCACAAACTAAGCTATACATTTTCACAATTACTTTCTACTTCTAATTGCTATGCCATTTTTAAATATACCAATAATTTTTAATTTGTACTAGTATAAGGACATGAGGGAACAGCGATGACGCTGTCAGCTGCACTTTATTGCAACTGAGATAATTGCATTTCTTCTTGGAAAGTATAATTATGACATGAAACGTTTGAATGAGATATTTCCACTTCTGAGTCTTTAAGAATTTATGTTGAGAACAAAAATAGACCAAATGTATGACTTCAATTTATAGCTGAATTTCATCTGAGAATGTTTGGCCACATTACCTCCACCCTCTATCTTGCTTTAAATGTAGACTACATTTTTTTGTTAATTGGCAAAGGTTAATTTTGACTGCAATAATGAAAAACCAACAATGAACTGGCTACAGATTCTTTCTCTGAACCAGCTGCTATTTCCAATGAGTTGTCCAATGTCCATCTACCCTGTGTTAGTACCTTCACACAGTCACCATCCCCCCCCCCCACATCTATAAAGCAACACGTACAACATCACATGTTTGACTAACCTTTTAATGAAGATAAAACTGACATTGTTTTCATACCTTTGAAATGTTAAATAGCTATTTAATTTTAGTGTATAAATTAGCTTCTCAGAATTTTGAAAATGTTATCCTGTTAATAATTTTATCCTGTCAAGTTACATAACATTTTACTTCAATGGCCTCTCTTGATTTGTCTTCAAAAATATCAGAGGTTATGGAAATAGTTTTGAAAGAGAACAGGTAGTACCAAAGGAGAAAAATTATTGAGCTTGATTAAATCATAATTAAATTCAAGGAAGAATAAATGTAGAATAGATATTTGACATGCTGAATATTGCTGGATATTTTCATAAATGCAGTTGGAATTAATAATCTTTTAACTACAGGCATCATACCCGCTCTTCGTGTAATAACACTGGTTAGAGTTTAATCATATATTTTATTGGTTAATCTGTATAATTTTCAACTCATAAATTAGATTTTGTAGTTTCCATTTCTGTTTTATTCACTTTTTAGTAATTGTGTGAATTAGCGGAATTTCATATTTTATTTGTGTAACTTGGGGAAATATTGATAAAGTGATCTCCATATTTATGAGCAGGCAGTGAAGGGTCAAATTAGTTTAAGAATTTAACAAGGTCAATTTTATAATGGAGTACCTGCCAATCATAAGAAAAGCCACAACTGCATCTTCTGGTCCCACCACCTATCTTGTAAGCCAAGAGGACAGCTTTGATAGGTAGGAAGGCTGGGATTGGAAGGGTAGGATAGGAGGCCTCATGGTTGATCTTTTCATCTCTCTGAAATAAATCTGCAAAATATTCAATTGTATCGATTAGAATAAAACCATATGGAACAGTTTACATTAACCAAGACACGCTACACAAATGCTGTAAATGTTGCCACCAAATGTTCAGAAACAGAAGAGGAAGAACTCTGCCTTGAGAGAATGGCTGCCTTCCAAACTAGGCACTCCAGTCAATGATTGTCTAGATTGAGGCCCTCCAGTCAATTGTTGTCTAGATTGAGATAATTTTTCTGTCAGCAAACAACCAGTTACACTTGGATCATACTTTACAGTTGATGCTCCAGACTCCCCCCACATCCCCTGGGTGCTTCCAATGTCACTGGGCAAACAGCTGCACCAATTCTGCTGGCACATTGAGGCGAGTGAATCTACTTAATAGAACTGAAATAATCAAGGATACATTCTGGATGGAAATGTCAATGCACATCACCAGAAGTGGCCCTCAAGCACCCCACCTGGCTGAGCCGGCCAAGACCTGAACGACACATCTGTCATATTGAGGCTGCAGCAGATGGAAAGTGAATTACCGTGAGGGATACACATAGTTATCCTGGCATGTAGTGTCCAGAAGAAAAGCAGGAGAGTTTCAGTTTGTGTGACGACTGTCCAGTCAGTCTGCAGAACATAGACGCTGAGTGGATCCTTGATAGATAGTGAGTGAAGTAACACTAGGGATAAACTTACTTGATCTCGTCTTCATCAATCTAACTGCAGCAGATGCATTTTCCATAATAGCACTGATCGAATTGACCACTGCACAATGCTTATGGAAGTCCGGCAGGATGGTGGGTGCCTGTATGCCTGCAGCCTCCCCTCCAAGTCGCACACAGTTTCTGATAGCTCTGAAGATATCTTTCCCATGGGAGTGAAGCGCAGCATTGCAGTGGAATAGGGTGAAAAAGATTTGATGCCACTTTGACACTGGTCTTTACTGGATGTGGTGTAGACCTGTTAGAATCCTGGCTTGCATGCTGTCATGTAGCAACTACAAGATGAAGACAAGTTTTTGTGCTCAGTTGAATTTGAGGAGAATATTCTACAGTTCCTCAAGGTTGATCAAGTTTTTGTGAGGTCGTAAAAAGGCAAGTCTGCTGGTCAATATTTCTCGCATTTATGTAGCTGAGGCATAGTGAAGATCATGTCATGTGCTATGTTTTTAAATGCATTCAATTTTTAGCCAAAAGAGGAAAGTGGTTGAAGAGCACTAGCAATGGATTTCTTGGTGGCACACAGCAGGGAAACCCCTCTGTAGGTGCCATAGTTGGGGTAGGTTGGTCATAAATACAGTGTCTCGGAAACCCCCGCGTATATGTGTGTGTGTGTATATATATATATATGTATGTATGTATATTTGTGTATGTGTATATATATATGTGTATGTGTGTATATATATATATATATGTGTGTGTGTGTGTATATACATATATATATATTAATATATATGTGTGTGTGTAGCCTCTTTCCAGGCATGAATGCTGAGATTGTAATTTGTTGACTAATGCTCTTTATTGGTGAGCTTTGGAATTTCAGACACGATCAGGTCTTGTTTTCTTTGGGAATCAGCCATGTCAATGATTTGTAGGTCATTGTGTCTTTACTTTATCTTCTCTTTTGTTCTATCTATTGTACTTTTGCATTTGCGGAAAGCTGTGTAAGAACCACCGTGACCTAAAAATCCATCAGGCAAGAATGAAATGCTTGGAGAAGGAGAAAGAGGTGCAGCGCACAGGCCTTGAACCTGGTGAGACGCAGGAGGAGCCCGGCCAGGACTCACCCCACAGAGCCCAGTCCCTCCACGCACTAGAGTCTCCCAACCCCTGCAGAGTAGTTTCACAGCAACGGATTGAGTGGCCCCCAGCCAGCAACCGGAATGAATGGCTGCAGTTTGACAAAGACGTGACCAACATCATTCAAGCCACAGCCAAGGGAGATGTAGATCGCCGACTCCAAACAATGACTGCCATCATAGTCAGTTATGCTTCGGAAAGATTCGGCCATCGCGAGAAAGGTATCACCAAGCCCACCACCTACACCATGAACCGCAGGGCCACCAAAATACATCAACTGCGGCTGGAGCTTAGAACCCTCAAAAATCAGTACAAGAGATCTACCAATGAGGAGAAGCAAGCCTTGGCCGAACTACGAAACATCTTAAGGAAAAGGCTTATGACCCTCCGCAGAGCAGAGTGGCACAGGAGAAGAGGAAGAGAGAGAGCTAGGAAGCAAGCTGTGTTCATTTCCAATCCTTTTGGCTTTACCAGGCGATTACTTGGGGACAAGCGCAGTGGCCGCCTCATATGCTCAACAGATGAAGTAAATCGCTTCCTCCATGACACCATGAGCGATCCAATGAGGGAACTGGAGCTCGAACCCAACAAAGCTCTCATCAGCCCAGCCCCCCCAACAACAGAGTTCAATCTGAGGGAGCCGGGTCTGAAGGAGGTTGAGGAGATCATCAAGGTGGCACTCTCAGCCTCTGCTCCAGGCCCTAGTGGTGTACCATACATAGTGTATATGTGCTGCCCAGAGCTCCTTCGACACCTATGGAAGATCTTGAAGATGGTATGGCGACGGGGGAGAGTTGCGGACCAGTGGAGGTGTGCTGAGGGAGTTTAGATCCCGAAAGAGGAAAACTCAAAGAACATCAATCTGTTTCGTTCAATCTCGCTGCTGAGCGTTGAAGGGAAGGTGTTTTTCAGCATTGTCTCCCGAAGATTAACTGAGTTTCTCCTCAAAAACAGCTACATCGACCCCTCAGTGCAGAAGGGTGGGATTCCGGGAGTTCCCGGCTGCGTGGAGCACACTGGAGTAGTCACGCAGCTCATTAGAGAAGCCCATGAAAACAGAGGCAACCTAGTTGTTCTGTGGTTGGACCTCGCCAATGCCCATGGGTCCATACCGCACAAAGTGGTTGAGCTTACACTACACTGACACCATGTTCCCAGCAAGATCAAGGACCTGATCCTGGATTATTACCATAATTTCAGGCTGAGGGTGACTTCTGGGTCAGAAACATCAGACTGGCATCGGCTTTGAAAAGGAATAATTACGGGATGCACCATTTCTGTTATTCTTTTTGCTCTTGCCATGAATATGGTGGCCAAGTCAGCCGAGGTGGAATGCAGAGGCCCCCTAACCAAGTCTGGTGTGCGACAGCCCCCAATTAGAGCTTTTATGGACGACCTTACCATCACCACAAAATCGGTCCCAGGAAATAGGTGGATCCTACAAGGTCTTGAGAAACTTATCACCTGGGCAAGGATGAGTTTCAAGCCAACGAAGTCAAGGTTCATGGTGCTGAAGAAGGGGAAGGTAACTGACAGATTCCACTTCTTACTATCTGGAACTGCCATTCCCTCCATCACTGAGCAACCTGTCAAGAGCTTGGGGAAGGTTTTTGACGCAACTCTGAAATACTCTGCCGCCATTCAAAAGTCCATCAAAGACCTTGAAGCCCAGCTCACCAAAGTCAACAAGTCAGGTCTGCCAGGCAGATTCAAGGCCTGGATCTACCAGCATTCCATCCTGCTCCGAGTCCTGTGGCCTCTGCTGGTTTACGCTGTTCCATTGACCACAGTTGAGTCCCTCAAAAGGAAGATCAGCGGCTTTCTCCGCTGGTGGCTTGGCCTTCCCCGCAGCCTCAACAGTGCTGCACTGTATGGAACCAGTAACATCTTGCAGCTCCCATTCAGTGGCCTCACGGAAGAGTTTATGGTTGTGCGAACAAGAGAGGCACTGCAGTACAGGGACTCCAGGGACCAGAAGGTGTCATCGGCTGGCATTGAGGTGAGAACAGGGAGGAAATGGAGGGCGGCAAAAGCAGTGGAGGTGGCAGAGTCACGCCTAAGGCAAAAGGCATTGGTGGGAGTCATGGCAACTGGCAGAGCGGGTTTGGGATACTTCCCTAAGACACCGGTTGGCAAGGCCCAGGGCAAGGAGAGACACCATCTAATCCAGGAAGAGGTCCGAGCAGGTGTGGAGGAAGAGCGTGTGAGCAGGACGGAGGGGCTCAGGCAGCAGGGAGCGTGGACAAGGTGGGAGAGCATACCGCAGCGCAGGATTACCTGGTCAAACATCATGCAGGCAGACTTCCAGCGCGTCCGGTTCCTTGTCCAAGCTGTCTACGATGCCCAACCAAGTCCAGCAAACCTCCACGTTTGGAGCAAGAGCAAGACACCTTCCTGCCCACTTTGTTCTGGAAGAGGATCATTAGAACATCTCCTCAGCAGCTGCCCAAAGTCTCTTGGGGAAGGTCGCTATCGGTGGCGGCATGACCAGGTGCTCAAGGTGGTTGCTGAGAGCATAGCCACTGCCATCTGTAACAGCAAACACCACCATGCCCCAAAGAAATCAATCACTTTTGCCAAAGCTGGAGAGAAGCCCCGACCACAACCAAAAACAAGGACGGGCCTCCTCTACACAGCCACTGACTGGCAGCTGCACATCGATCTGGGCACACAGCTGCAATTTCCACAGCACATTACAGCAACATGATCATCACCTCTGAAGTGACAAAACAGCTGGTCATTCTGGAACTGACAGTGCCCTGGGAAGAGCGTATTGAAGAGGCTAATGAGAGGAAGCGCGCAAAGTACCAGGAACTGGTGGAGATGTGCCAGGACAGAGGCTGGAAGACATACTATGAACCAATAGAGGTGGGCTGTGGAGGCTTTGCAGGACGCTCACTCTGCAAAGTCCTCAACCAGTTGGGCTTTACGGGGCTGGCAAAGAAGAGGGCCATTCAATCCGCAAGTGAAGCCGCAGAGAAAGCCACTAGATGGCTTTGGATTAAGAGGGCTGATCCGTGGGCGGTTGTCGCTGGGACGCAAGTCGGGGCTTGATCAACCCCGGCTGGGTCGCCTGGGCGAGGGTGTCTGATGTTGTGAGACCCGAAACACCCAATAACCCCAGGTCACATCACTGAGGATGTGTCCCAGCGCATCCAGAAGATGTATCTTTCACACATACTTGAGTTTGACTTGATTGTGTTTATGGATGGTATATCTGATCGGTTTGGATAGCATGCTGAACTAAGTTTTTCACTGTACCTCAGTATATGTCACTTCTTCTTCTTGCATATGGCGTGCACAACCTAAAGTTGTAGGACAACTTGTTCTATTTCATCTTACTTGATTGTGCACGCCAGGTTGATTGCATTCGTCGAAACGGGGCGGACCAAATGTTGCAGGAAAAATGTTCCCAATTTGGGGCGAGTCCAGAACCAGGGGCCGCAGTCTGAGAATAAAGGGGAGATCATTTAAGACTGAGGTGAGAAAAAACCTTTTCACCCAGAGTTGTGAATTTATGGAATTCCCTGCCACAGAGAGCAGTGGAGGCCACGTCACTGGGTGGATTTAAGAGAGTTAGATAGAGCTCTAGGGGCTATTGGAGTCAAGGGATATGGGGAGAAGGCAGGCACGGGTTATTGACAGGATAGGCCATGATCACAATGAATGGCGGTGCTGGCTCGAAGGGCCGAATGGCCTCCTCCTGCACCTATTTTCATTGTTTCTACGGACCACGTGAAGGTTGCAATCTCCCACCCCCGTATATGTGACAATAAAACTTAAACCAAAACTTAAATTGCAGCAAAGCTGCTGTGGGATGGAGTTAACAAATTCCTAGTTGAGGAGGTTTTCAATGTGTTCTTTCCAGCTGCCTTCCTGTCCTAAAGAATCTAATTGTATTGTTGCAATACCAGAGGCTACTCGGGCCTGATTCCTGAATTTTGAGTTCTTTATTTGACCACACTTTGTGTTCATGCGGTTGCTTAGGATGCAGAAAGCATTCTGGATTTCTGACATGGCAGAGGGTATGCATACTTTGGGATTGAGAAGCCATACTGTACGTCTTTTGTTATATTAAGCAAATATCTGAGGTCACCATTTAACAGCTTTACTGTTCTGTTTATTTCCATCCAGTCTGTAGAGATTCCAAGACTTGGCAAATTCCTGACCTTAACATTTTGTTGAAATTGCACTCTACATAGCCAACATCCACTCTGGCATCTGCTTTGGCACCTGATGCAAATTAAATGTACTACTTGGTCACAAATGAATGAAAACGTTCTGAATAAACTGAAAGTGTATCCACATTTTTACATCTGAATGGTTAATGGCAGATTCCTTGACTGGTGTTCAATCAGACTAGGTCGTCCTGGAGTTGACTGCCACTGCCAACATGACAGCGGGGCAGCTGTGCTGCATCTTCAGTTCCTGATCAATGAGGTAAGCTAATCGTTCTAATTACCTGGTCACTGATGAACACTGTGCATCATTTTAACGCAGTTGTCTACATTGAAAGGATGTAAGATTCAATTTACGGATGAGCCCTGACCCTGGACAGATTTGCAAGATCAACTCACTTAAATAGTTTGACAAGCTGATTCATTAATCCAGACGCCCACCTCAGAGCAGTCAGAGAATGGCTGTGGCATTTGAGGTGAGGACAGCACTATTTATTTTGAAAAGTGTATTTTAATCTGATCAATTGCACAGGATTTTCAAGCCAGTTCATTATTTGTAGCCACTCCTTCCCCAGTGCTGATAGAACAGTGGTTATTAAGAACAATTACATAAGCTTTCACATTAGTGAGTTAGAATGTATGTGTTTAACTCTTTTTCAATTTAGGATTTTGTGTAGCCCTGAATTAATGCAATGTGAAATGTATTAAATAGGAAATGTGGAAACCAATTCTTAATTTTTCTGCATGTAATTCCAGGTCTTGCACTGACAGTTTATTCTACTCAAAACTTATTAAAATCACTCACTAGTACAATGGTTGGATGAAAATATGATTATCTTTAATTTGGTGCCATGTTATTCTACAGTCAGTGTGTCACAACCTGGGTGACTTGCATATAAATAGCATTTGTGAAATAGAAAAGGAACATAAAAATGATGAAAGTAATTTGGTAATTCCATCTATACAGAGCACAAAGCGTTGCTAAGATTCAGTAAATCATAATCTAGTAAATATTTCCAAGTTCTACCTGAGACGTCATCACATCGATGCTCAAATTATGGAGAATGTATTAGATTTAATGTTAATATAGTTTTGTAGAATTGATGTATGCAGTTAATAAGAATGAGTGATGTCATTGGTTGGGAAATTAGTGCCCTTCATTCTTATAGTGATTATTCAAAACTGATTTGGGAAACCTTTCTAATTTTGATAATATTTCAAATATTCCATCATATTTTGTGCTGATTAGATAAGACAAAACTAACAAGGTGCACATTTTTTGAACTGTAAGGATTACATTGAATCTGTATAACTTAATCAATTAGTTTGATCCAGCTATAGGGTGGTACTATGGCACATATCGTAGTGCTGCTGCCTTGCGGCACCAGAGACCCAGGTTAGATTCTGACCTTGGGTGCTGTCTGTGGAATTTGTATGTTACCCCTGTGATCACACGGGTTCCCTCCTGCTGTCCCGGTTTCCTCCCACATCCCAAAGATGTGCGGGTTTGTAGGTTAATTGGCCTCTATAAATTGCCCCATGTCTGTTGAGAATAGGTGAGAAATTGGGATAACATGGAACTAATGTGAATGAGTGATCGATGGTTGGCATGGATTTGGTGGGCCGAAGAGCCTGTTTCCATGCTGTATCTCTAAAACTTAAACTACCACCATCATCCTTAATCAATATCCCACCCTTCAATTTGTGGAATTAAGATATATATTTTGGAGCACCCTTGAAAGTATCAGTCTTTCATTGAATATTGCACAAGATGAAAACCACTATGCTTCAATATGATCTGCATGAGGGAATTATTCAGCAACTCATACAGCCACAATGACTACCCTGCCCACTCTGCTTACGGTAATAAATCCACTTTCATTTTTCTTCTTCCTTATCTATTCTGATGTCCCATTTTCTGGATTGTTCCAGTGCAATTCATTTTCCTTAGGCAAGGTTTATTGTCCATAATATCTGAAGAGATTGACCTGTCCATTTTCTGAAATTTCTTTCTTAGCCCTTTTCAGAAGCACGATAATGGTCTATTTTCCCAAATTACTACCTTTACTTACAATGAATCCTCCTCCACTATTTCTGGTACATTCAACTTGATGCCATCATGTTCCCCATCTGTTTTAGCATTCCAAAGGGATAATTTCCTCCTTGCCATCCTGATTCATTCTTCACTCATCTCCGATATCCCTTCCCATTTCAATGATACCTTACTAGTCAAAGGTCAACACCCACTTTAGCCTGCACCACCTTCAGTCAACTTTTTCAGGCTTTAAGGGTTATCTGAGATTGCGTTCGTGTGTGGACGAGAGGGAGAGAGACTTCGATGAAATGAGTAGGAGCGGTGATCAAAAGTGTTAAACTGCTGCAATAATGAAGAAGAACAAGCTGAAACCGAGCAATGAAGAAGGACAATGTTTGGACAGATGGGTTAAGAAAAACGCTGATTGTAGCCAGCTGTTTGGAGTTTGTTTTCAGAAGAGCAAAGCCAGTCCCAGAAAGGGAGAGGATAGAAAAAGGGTGATTGAAAAGACAGAGAGAAGTTTTTGATTCTAGGAATGGGCCAATTATATTGGTATTGGTTTATTATTGTAACGAGACTAGCTTTGTTTGCATCCAATTCAGGCAATCATATCATTCATGAATACATCCAAGTGATGCATGAGGGAAAAGGAAACGGGTTACAGCTACAGAAAAGGTGCAGATCAAGTGCAGGGCCGCAGAGTGGCAGATTGGGAAATCAGGAATTCATTCTTGGCATATCAGAGAACCATTTGATAATAGAAGGAAATAGTAAGATTAAACGTGAACTTACCAGTTTGAAGTTTGATCCTTATTTTATGAGTAGTTACGATGAGGGATTACGTGAAGAAGCCCCGTCAGAGTGCATGCTTGTCATATTTCAAAGCAGCGGCATGAAAACACAGAAACTCAATAGCCGAAGTAACATAGTAAGGCTTTTAGAAGACTAGAACTATCAGATGATCCTTTAGATTATGAGGGTGGGAGCGGAGGGCATTAAACTGGTAAGTTCTCGTTTAATCTTACTATTTTACTTCGGAGTCACGTGAGTGACTGTGAAGATTTCAAAGCTCATGCTGTAGACACAGCACCATATGACACCTTGGTTGACACAGGATAACCAAATAATGTATCAAACATTGTTTAATTTATACAATAAATGTCTTAAACAATAAAATTTTACACAACAGTAATAACCCCTCTTTCGCAGGCGAAATTACAAAGGAGAACTCAAACAGAATCCAAAACAGCTTGCCCAATCTTTGCATTGCAAGGACAAGTTTGTCATAAACCTTAAAAAGTTCCTTAACTGGACTATCCTACGGTGAGGATTTGGTCTAATGGCAAGTCCTGCGCCTTTGCTGCGTATGTTGATGCCACCCTGGTGGAGTGATTTAAACGCATCAGTGTCTACTCCAGCAAAATGCAAATCTGTTTCGGTCAACTTGCAATAGCTTGCACTGACACCTTTGTATGAGGTTTTATGTGGCCGATTACCATCGCTGTTTCAGAGCCTCTGAGACTCTTGATGACCTTAATATTATTAGCTCAGATGCGTAATTACATATAATCTTAGATCAATGGGTACATTTTAAGCTTATTTTGGTTCCAGCCATCCCTGGCCTGCTCTGTTTGAGTAGATCATATGCATAAAACACAATATAATCTACAGAAGAATGCATGCTGTCCAGTCATAATTTTTGCAATATTTGGACCCATAATGCTGCCACTAGCACCATGAACATGATCACTTTGAGCGTTAACTTCCGGAAAGGCAGAGATGTAATTGGAGCCCTTTGCCAAAGCAGTGTGAGAACTATGCTCTCATCCCAGATTTCTGAATATGTACGTCTGGGAGGGTTTTGTTAAAATACCTCCTATGAACCAGGCCACCAATAGATGAGATCTGACAGTGTTGTCTGGACCCTTGCCCTAAGTAGGGGGACAAAGTATTTCTAGCACTATAAATGGCACTATAGCTTAACTGCTCGTCAAAATGCAATGTAGCCAGGAACTCCAATACATCCGGTATGCTTGCAACTTATGATAAGATATATTTAACTGTAAACAGGACATCTCCCATTTATTAATATGAGATACATATTGTTTTTTAGTATTATCTCTCCAGACCATCGTAATCACATCGACGGTTCTACTCAATAGCCTGAGCCCCTGGAACAGTCTGATCAGAAGATACAAATCAATAAATTAATATGCTCATGTAAAGGGGAACTTTCCTCCTGTCCCAGTGTGAACCAACAAGTTACTGTAATTGGGATGATCATGAATGCTGTGTCATCCATCTCAAACCAATGGGACCATGCTGTGTGGACCAGTTTAGAACCCACTAAACACCTAAGTGTAGTCATACTCTATTTTGGTGAGACCTTGATTGAATGAGGAAGAAATGGGGAAAGCGCAAGAACGTACATCCCCAATGTAGCGAGAATGTATCCTCCGCTACTGCCCCTAGATTTGGTTCCCATGCCGAATACAGGTACTGGTAATTTAACCCAGATGCAACAGATCCATGTCTGGCAATCCATACCGGCTAACAATGATTTTGAAACTTTTGGATTCTTAATGCATTTTTTTGTTTGTCATGGAAAATACATGACCTGGTGTCTGCAACTTTTGCATTATCTGTACCTGATAGGTAGATATCTGAGACCCAGATGTTCTTTGTAATGCACCAGTGCCATATGAGGCTAGGCAGACTGTTACAGAATAATGACCTCATTCTACCCATGTGATTGATATGGGTACCAGCTATGGTATTATCAATCGGAAGCGGCACATGCAAATCATGCATTGTTGAGCAGAATTCTTTAGGCCATAGAATGCACCCAGCAATTCTACGCAGTTTACCCCAGACTCTGCAGGGTTAATGCTTCTTTCACATTTTATCTGCCGCCCCAGCCAGACTTGATATCAGTGGCTCCTCATCCTGAAGCTCACATCAGTTTGTAAACTAAAGGTTATTGAGTCAGAATGTCTCTAGTACATCGCGAGACATTAGTTACAATTTTGGCCGTAGGCAAAGTACTGTCATGTTAATTAACCAATGATGACCTCAAAAGCCAATCATTCTAAATGGTACTAATCTATGTTTAATTAGATGGGTGAGGACCTAGATGCAGGAAGATGCAGGGTAGTTGAGGCCAGTTCATTGGCTATATTTAAGAGGGAGTTAGATGTGGCCCTTGTGGCTAAGGGGATAAGAGGGTATGGAGAGAAGGCAGGTACGGGATACTGAGTTGGATGATCAGCCATAATCATATTGAATGGCGGTGCACGCTCGAATGGCCTACTCCTGCACCTAATTTCTATGTTTCTATGACCTAACCTCACAACAGGTGTGTGGTAGCTGAATATTTATCTTTCAGATCTATGGCTGCCATATAATAGCAATGTTACAACATTTTGAGATTTTAAAAATCAAGTCTGCAATTTATCCCGTTAGATAAAGCATAAAAAGAAGTTTAATTTGACACCTAATTCACTTTCATATCTTCAGTATTATGAAAGTTATGACCATTTTCATACTCGGAAATTAGCATCTTGTTCCCCATTGCCTTTCAATTGACTTAACTCAAAAGCTGTGATCTAGAACCGTTAAATGCCCATAATTTTCTTAAAAATTAAGAGAACACAATGAAATTTTCAGTTATTATAGATTGAAGCATTCTGAAACAAATATGAAACAATCTTACTTGGATGACCTGAAATTAAAGCATATAATTAGTTATCTAATTGTAGCTAATTACAAAATTCAATGAGTAGATCTAAACATCTATCCATTTCTTAAGAAAAGATAAACTTTTTTTAAATTGCCTAAGTGTCCAAATAACATTCACACAATAATCCACAATATAACATAATTTTAAAATCTCATTTTCATGAATTTCTGGGCCAAATGGAAGGAATTTAGTGTTTACTGCCTGTAAATTAATGGCCATTTAAATCAACTAGCGAGTGGGTTTTAGTGGAATGCAGTGGATTGGAACGTTGCGGTTTGCGGTGAAGTCGGGAGGAAAAATACTGTTGGTTCATACATTTTTTTTTGGACCCCATTTTAATCAAATATGATTAAAGCCTCCATAAAAACCAACTTTTAATATAAAAATAAACTGTGTACCTTTTTTTCTCCCCTACGCAAAATCCTTCCCGTTGTCGGCGCTCACGGCTTTTGAAGGTGATTTTTAAATTACTCTAGTTAATAAATAATCTAGTGTAATTTAAAAATACCTTCATGAATGAAAAGTCGGAGCGATTTTTCTTCCGCAACGAAATCGCCCGACATGGATTGATTTTCCCAGTCTGCAGAAAAACGGCACTTTAAGCCCGCCCCCCTCTCTGAAAGGCGCCAAAGTTACGCACACGGGGAGCAGCAGAACTGCATATAACACCCCTTTTTATCCCAGTTACAATACTGAAATTTTTATTTAAACCTTTTATACTGGCCCTTAAGGGTTAAGTATGTTCCGGCCAAGAATGACTCGACACCCACCATCGTCGTTTTGGCTGGGGAATTGGACACAATTGTTAAGGCTGATATGCATCATCCACCTGTAGAGTTAGTGGTATTGAACCCCAACACCCAACTATGTGTATTTTGTACGGGTGGATGTACTTCTGAGATACCTATTCGAGATCCCCGGATACGGTCCAATATTTACTTACTGTTTCTTAATCTGAAAGGATATGGTTTTTGAGGTGGCATCCTGGCCTCAGTTTTAGTCTCATCGTCCAGGTGTTCCCCTGGGTACTAGAGGATCTGCGCAAGGCTGCGACCGTGGGTTGAGCGTAGGCTGGACATTTATTCGTAAATATTAAACTAACAAATGGGCATTACACAGCAGGGTCCTTATCCTGCTGTGTTTAGATAGTGGCCTTGCCATTTGTCCAAACCCCATAATTCCTAGTTCAACCAGTTTTTTGGGGGGGGTTTCTCAGGACTTTTGCAGCCTTAATTCATGCGCCCTCATGATGCGCTCCTTTAGAGCGATGCACAGTAAACAGGTGTTTGATATCTGAATTTCTTCCATTATGAAGTCCTGGAACTGGTGAGGACCATTAATTTGCTGGCCAGATTGTTATCCCTGACTTCACCGGTATGGTAAATTGCTAACCACATCCAGCACACCTGGAGTGTGGCTCTTGTGCTTTGGTGTATGCACATGAGCAGTGACACCAGCATTCTACTGCCCTGGCTCTCCCGGCTGATGCTCACGGGAGGTCACACACAGCCCTAAACGAGGTGCTGGTATGATGGGTCCTCAAACTTCAGGGTCAGCATCCTACTGCCTGGCTCTCCCGGCTGATGCTCACAGGAGGTCACACACAGCCCTAACAAGGTGCTGCTGTGCTGGGTCCCCATGTCGTGGTTCTCCCGGCTGATGCTCACGGGACGTCACCACTTCAGGGTCAGATTTGTACTGCCCTGCTCCTGCTTACAGGAGATCATACACATAGCCCTGTCAACAGGTGCTTGTGGCGCGGCTCTCCCTTAGGCCTGCGCTGTAAAAAGTTTGGTGTCAGCAACCCATTGACCCAAACTGGTCTGCCCTTTACCACAGGGAGACCTTGAGCAGCCCTCTCCTAGGCGCTGCTGGCACGGCTCTCCTGTAGGCCGGCATTTTCACACATGAAGCAGTCCTGTCCCAGGCGCTGCTAGCGCGGTTCTCCGTAGGCCAGCGCTGTGACAGATACAGCGTCAGTAGCACACTGACCCGTCCTGGTTCTCCCTCTCAGCAGGGAGACATTGAGCAACCCTGTCCCAGGCGTTGCCGGCGCCGCCTCTCGTAGAGGCCGGTGCTTTTTTACATGAAGCAGCCCTGTGCTAGGCGCTGCTCTCCCGTAGGCCGGCGCTTTTACACATGAAGCAGCCCTATCCCAGGCGCTGCTGGCGCGGCTCTCCCGTAGGCCAGCACTATGATAGATTTGGGATCAGTAGCACACTGACCCGTCCTGGTCTCCCCCTCCAGCAGGGAGACTTTGAGCAACTCTATCCTAGGCGTTGCTGACATCGCCTCCCGTTGAGGCCGGCACTTTTTACATGAAGCAGCCCTGTCCTAGGCGCTGCTGGCGCGGCTCTCCCGTAGGCGGCGCTTTCACACATGAAACAGCCCTGTCCTAGGCGCTGCTGGCACGGCCTGTCCCATAGGCCCGCGCTATTATAGTGGAGTCTCACTAATTTGATAGTGTGAATTTGTAAAGGGTGAAAATACCCTTATTATCGAAGAGGAACCCTTGCAGCCCGATTCACCCGAGTTCATATAGTGCTGCACAAGTTCTCTCTCCCTCCAATTTTACTCCATGACTGTCAGCGACTCTAGCGCTTTATTTAAACGGCATCCCCGCAGGCTTTGTCATCCCCCGCAGGCTTTGTCAGCGGCTGTTATCTGTAAACCCGATCTTTGCCGGCTATCCGCTTCAGCGGTCGGACCGGGGTTCCCCCGCAGCCCATAGCCGGCTTAGGCATCGGACCTCCGATAAATCCGGCAGGAAACCTCTGTAAAGAGAGGCTCCTGTTCGTAGAAACAATGCTGGTAAGTAAAAACACTTACCTTCTAGGTTGAAACTTACCGCCGGCAGGAGCATTGCCCCGCCAGTCCGGTGCTTGCCAATGCGTCTGACGTAATGACAAGCATGCGGTCTGCTGGGCTTCTTCACGTAGTCACTCGCGTGACTCCGAAGTAAAAGAAGGTATTCTTCAATCTGGCGGTTTATGCTTTCAAGTTGAAATTAAAGATGTCTACTCCATTTCTTCCTCCCTTTAGCTAAGAGATAGATATCATCTCTCTCAAGAGGTAGGAGATTTTTAAAGGGCCTTTCTTGTAAAAACAATATGCTAAAAATCAGGAATAAGTGCGACTCCTGGAATTGCATTGCATTCTACCTTCATAGGTGGTGGGACCAGCCAGTAAACTTTTTATGCAAACATTACAACTGTTTCTTCTGCCCTGTCACTAATTTTATTAATGAATAATACTACGTCTGCCAATGAAGGTGCAGAGGAGATTCACCAGAATATTGACACAAAAAGCTGGAGTAACTCAGCGGGTCAGGCAGCATCTCTGGAGAAAAGGAATAGGTGATGTTTCGGGTCAAGACCTTTCTTCAGATTATTGTCCTTCACCAGAATATTGTCTGGATTTGGAGCATTTCAGTAATAAGGAGGGACTGTATTGCCTGGGTCTGATTTCCCTGTAGCGGAGAAAGCCGAGAGATGAGCTAATGGAGATACATAAAATTATAAGGGGAGCAGATAGATGGTATCTTTTTCTCATAGTGAAAGTGTCAAGAGAGATTATCAAAGTTTATTTGTCCCCTTCTCGTCTGTTCTGATAATGCCAAATTTCAAATCATGACTTCCAAGGCATGATTTTCCTCAACTAAGGATTCACTGCCAGAACGATTGACACAGTTCTTGACCTTATCTGTTGCATTTTAGGTTTCGTACCACTGCTAAGTTATCTTCTTCTTCCCACAAGCTTTCATGTTCATAAAACATAAAAAGTAAGAGTGGATCAATTAATCCTTCGAAACTGCACTGTCATCCACAAAAAAATCAAAGATAATCCAGACGTGACTTCTACACCACTTTCCTGCTCTCACTCTCCTCTTGGTTCTCTTGTAGCTCAAATATTTGCCTTGAATATATTTACTAAATCCACCTCCACATCTCTGAGATAGAGCCACAACCCTGTGAGATATGAAATTCCTCCTTCAATCTATCTTAAACGGGCATCCCTTGATTCTGTAACAATGTCCTCTGGTTCTGAGGGAAACACTTCTGTCAATTCCTTTCAGTTCGTCTTAAACCTATTTATATTTAATCATTTTGCCCAGCCTGCTCATCCATCCTCTCTTATGTCAACCACTTCATCGAGGTGTGTTCTCACCAGCACCTTATAAAGATGCATCAAAACTTCCTTTTATAACCACATCCCCTGCAGAAAATATCAATTTCCCATTAGCCTTCTTAATTTTGATATCTGCATGTCAATCTTTTTTATTTCATGCATTAGGGCCCCCGGTCATTTTGTACCCCAACATTTAGCACTTTTAATCCATTTAAATTTAGTTTTTTTTAATTCTTCCTTTCAAAATTTCTAACCTCTCATTTTCCCTCATTATATTCCATTTGTCAACTGCTTGCCCGCTCATTTAATATATCTGTATCCCTTTTCATCTTCTTTATGGTCTCCTCACAACTTGCTAACCCACGTAACTTTGTGTCATCAGAACATTTGTCTGCATTACATTTGGTTCTTTATCCAAGCCATTGATATATAATGTAAATAATTGAGAGGCCAGCACTGAAGCTTGTGTCATCCCACTAGCTATTGCCATTCTGAAAAGGATCCATTTATTCCATTACTCTAGTTAGCCAATGCCCTGTTCATGCCAATATACATTTAGAATCTCTGCCATTTGTCTGTTTATCTCTTTCTTTCATCAGAGTAATTTATTCTCCCTGGAATATAGCCTTACAGTGAGTTATGAAATGGCTCCTCCTGTTCTGTCACTGGTGATTTACTGTTTTACAATTTAATCTGTTTTCCTAGTCCCCACTTTAGTCAATCCTGTCCTCATATCATTGTAATTGTTTTATTTAAGTTTAGGGCACTCGTTTCAGACCCAGGTTACTCATCCTCAATCTGAACTTGGAATTCTGCCATGCTAAGATTACTCTTACTTTGAGGAGACTTTTCTGTGAGATCGTTAAGCAATCTTGTCTTACACAATACCAGCTCTAAAATAGCCTGCTCCTTTCTTAGTTCCATAATGTATGGCAAACAGAAACCATTCTGAATGCAATCTATACCTTGTCCTCAATAGTACCTTTGCCAATGTATATGATGATTAAAATCATCCATGAATACTGTGGTACTTAGAAGTCTCGATTAATTCTTGATTTAAACTTTCTGAAACATAGCTGCGATTTAGGGGTTGAGTTAGTTAGATTAGTTCAGAGTTTAATTTATTGTCATGTGTACCGAGGTGCAGGGAAAAGCTTTTGTTGTGTGCTAACCAGTCAGAGTAAGGACAGTGCATGACGTACTGCTTGCACCATTGACTTCTGACACTTACTGTTTCTCCTCTTTATCCAAATTGAGGTAATGAGGCAATATAATTTCTCCTCACCGTGGTGATCTCATCCTTTGTTAACTGAAACACCAACTTTTCCTTTCTGCCTAACCATCTGAGATGTCAATGCCGCTGAATATTTCAGTCTTATTTCAGAATATTTCTGCCACCACGTGTCTGTGAGACTCATGCCTCATACTCATTTATTTCCATGCAACAAAATGTCGTCTGCCATTTCCAGTACTTCCAGTGTGATCTGTCCCATCCCTCAATGTTCCATGAGAATGATCATCCACAACAGTCTGGTCAAGGTATTAGTCACCACCATTTTCCCCCTGCTGGTGAAACCACAGATGAAACTGTGCCGATTTGCCTCATCCTTTCTCATCATCCATAACCCCAAAGTCATTTTCCTGATGAAAAAAGTGATTTTGAATGATCATATTATACACTTTGTTTGTAATATGGCCTAGGTAAAAGAAACTAAACCTAGTTTGACAACAGCTATGTTAGAAACTATAGTCATGGCAGGTGAGCAAAGTTTCTGAAGCTGTAATGTTAAAAGCAGACATAACCTTTAGCTTGTGCTCGTCCCTTAATCCAATAAAAGCACAAAGCTTTATTGAGCAGACCGGGACCTATACCCTGGTTCAAGTCTGTGACTCCAATCGTGCACATATGTTGCTCTACAGTGAAGGATATTCTGCCATAGGGTAAAATTTTGAGCATTCAGTTGTGTGCAGTAGTGTTGTCTTACCGTTCTAAAGGGCAATTAGGTGTAAGTGTCATGATTTAGTAAGCAGGTTTATACCTGGTACCTATGGTAAATAAACATTCTTGATCTTAGTCTTGATGGGCAATAAATGAGTCCTTAACATTAAAGGAGTATTGTGGGATCTGTTCTCATTTGACACAATGGGTAGTCTTGTCGTAACATTTCATAGTTTTTTTTAATCAAATGACCACACAAAGATATGCCTCCAGATAATCATTTAAAATAAATAAATGTATGATTGTTTTTATGCCTGTGTTGGCTGTTTCAGAAGCAATTAGTCCCATGTCCCTGGTTCTTCACTATTTCTCTACAAGCTTTCCTGAAATTATTTATCCATTTTATCTAAATTAGCTTCTCTTGTTTCAGGCAGTGAAGCCAGGTTGCAGTTGGCTTTGTAAACAAGAATATTAGTTTTTACCTCCTGCCACCTTGTTTTTTTTTTGCCAATTGCAGCAGATCCATGCATCTGGTGACTGATTCCTCTACAAAGAGAAACAGTTTCTCTATTTTTCCTTGTATCCTTGATAATTCTGAAAACCTCAATCACCTCCTTTGCAAACTTGCAGTCCCTACAATCAATTGATGCAAATGAAGTAGCTTCAATGAAATACTTTATATTGTGGGGATAAAATAATCAGTCATTAATTTTTGACATTTTCCATTTGTCATGCCTACAGGGAGCTTTAGTAAGTGCGTGTGCAGATGACACACTCCATCTGTGGAACCTTCGCCAAAAGCGTCCAGCTATTCTTCATTCACTCAAATTCAACAGAGAGCGGTAAGAGGCCATTCATGTTGCTACTGTATGGTATCTTACAATTTTAGGTGTGGTCACTGCTCATCATTGTGATCATCTCTGGAATATCAACAGTATTTTTTAAGAAAATCTAAATTGTATATGGGCCTTCTTTCTGTATCACAAATTAACGTAAATAGTATGTGTACTGCCAAAATGGTTTTCTTTTTATGCTATTTATGGGAAACGAGTGTGACAGGCCAAGATTTGATAGCCATCCTGTCCTTGAGAAACTACCACCGTGAATTGGCTGCAGTCCTTCTGGCGAAGGTAAAGCAATGAAATAAAGAATTTGATACAGCAGCGAACAAGGAATGCTACATTTATATGTACGTTGGAGGTGAACTTGAGAGTGATGGCATTCCCAGCCCCCTATTTTCTACATGCATTCTTTCATGGTGGGAATGACTAAAGGTTTGGCAGGTACTGGATGGAGTGACATTCAAACAGGCAATTTATCCTGATGGTCTTAAGCTTTCTAGAATACATGAAATGAGCAGGAATAGGTTTTTCAATCTTTCAGGTATTCATTCCCTGGTGCTCAAATCATCACAACAACATTTTTATTTTTGCTCCATTAATATTCTAAAATCTCAGTTTTAAATGAAATTGGTGACAGCCTCTACAGCCCTCCAGAGTAGGGTATTACATAGATTCATCACCTTTTGGGGAAATAAATTTATCTTCATTTCAATCTTAAACGGCTTTACTTTTATTCTGAAACTGGGTTGCCAAGGTTCCTTACTGTGACGGTCAGATGGTGCCTTGATATCAAGGGTAGTCACTTTTGCATCCGTTTTGGAATTCAGTGCTTTCCCATAGAAGGTTGAACTGACATCTGGAGTGTGGACAAAACTCAAATGACGCAGCGAAGAATCAGTTACTAGTGAAACTGTTTCACTTAATATCTTCACTTAATATCTAGGGCAAGATATTAAGTGAAACAGTTTCACTAGTAACTGATTATTAATTTCTATTAAGCATTCTATTAATTTGCTTATTATTGAGTGTAGACTTGCTGGTAATTAGGCAGAGAAGATGTATCTCTGAAGAATGGTCCGGAACCGAAACGTCATGTATCCATGTTCTCCGGGGTGCTGCCTGACATGCAGTTACCCCAGCACTTTGTGTCTATTTGTGTAAACCATCATCTGTAGTTCCTTGTGTCTCCAGAGAAGATTTAACTTGTTTTTTGAGGATATTTAGCAAGATGCAATTTGGGTTGGAGCACACTTCCATCCTACTTTGCTGAGGATGTTGTTTGGACCCATTGCCTTTACTGTACCGACTGGCCTCAATCTGATCTTAGTGTCACTGTGTATCAAGCTGGCTGTTTTAGAAACATAGAAATTAGGTGCAGGAGTAGGCCATTCGGCCCTTCGAGCCTGCACCGCCATTCAATATGATCATGGCTGATCATCCAACTCAGTATCCCGTACCTGCCTTCTCTCCATACCCTCTGATCCCCTTAGCCACAAGGGCCACATCTAACTCCCTCTTAACTATAGCCAATGAACTGGCCTCAACTACCCTCTGTGGCAGAGAGTTCCAGAGACCCACCACTCTCTGTGTGAAAAAAGTCCTTCTCATCTCGGTCCTAAAGGATTTCCCCCTTATCCTTAAGCTGGGACCCCTTGTCCTGGACCTCCCCAACATCGGGAACAATCTTCCTGCATCTAGCCTGTCCAACCCCTTAAGAATTTAGTAAGTTTCTATAAGATCCCCTCTCAATCTCCTAAATTCTAGAGAGTATAAACCGAGTCTATGCAATCTTTGTTCATAAGACAGTCCTGACATCCCAGGAATCAGTCTGGTGAACCTTCTCTGCACTCCCTCTTTCTATCATGATGCAGATTTGGGAGGTATTAGAGGTGGGCCGTTCACTGGCAACTTCAGAGGTGGTTACAGATGCTTCAAGCTTGTCCTCGGCATTTAGCTGCAAGTTTATTTTTTTACCTAACAAGCATTTGGTTATGTGTTCTAGCCTCAGGTTAACACTTCAATTTTAAATGAACCTGATCCCCAGGATGCTCAGATTTATTCTTTAAAAAATGATTGAGGAAGGGAGATACTAGTCATGAGATTGCAGATTGTAGGAAGTACAATGCTACTCGTGTTAATGGCCAAGAGCAGAATTGTACATTTTACTATCTTAACAGTCTGCATATTCCTTGCAGGTATCTTTGTTAAAGTTTAATCTGATATATTTATTTTTCTACTTTTGTGGCAATCTCCTCTGAACCTGATGAATCAAAGTGGAGCAAAGCAGTTTCATTGATGTTGACAGTTAATCAAATGCTAATTCCTCATGTGTACATCTGGAATATAGGTATAATCAATAATGCTATTACAATTGAATATGATTACATGCTTCGAGGCATCTGAACCTACACACTTTCCAACAGAAGCCTTTAGATAATTATCAAAGTTAGGATCCTGGATTTCCATATACCTCCTGCTGTCATCACTCTAACTCATTTAAACCTGTTTATCAAAACTAACATCTGTTGTGTTGTCCCACAGCTGTCCTTGCTTTGAGCAACTAATATTGATGCGATATATATGAAGTTATTGACCCTTGAAGGGTTACTTTTTTTCATTTTTGGCAGTATTCTGAAGGACATATGACGTATTATGTTAAACCAATCAAGTGTTACTGTCGTGAAAGTTTTCATGTTTTCATCAGATAGGATTATGCTCATGCCTGCACTCCTAAACCCATTAGGCAACATTATGCGAGAAGATGAGAAACAATCAGGATTGCATTATCCCAGAGTTGAAAACAATGGTGATTAAACATTTTGCAATGTCAATGAGGTGGTTTGAAAGGAAGGAGCGTGTTCCTCTGAGTGAAAAAGTTATCCCTGAGATCCCTCTTGAATCTCTCTCCTCACCTTAAGCCACTCCTAGTATTTGAATCCTCTACTTTGAGGCATGCCCTTATGATTTTGTATACTTCAATAAGGTCACCCTCAGCCTCCTGCACTGCAAAGAAAACACTCCCGGCCTAATGAGCCTCTCCCTATAACCTATGCCGTCAGGTTTGGGTGAATCACTCCTGCCTATCCAATCCTGTTAGATTCTTCCCCTTAGAATCCTGTCGAACAACGTTCCCATCTCTTCCTTTTTACTCCCTCTCTTGGATACAGCAGTGGGGCATGCTGTTAGTATTGTTTTCCAAATACATTCTGCCTCTACAATTTTCCCATGCTTGAAGTCTTTATAAAACCTACATTCTTAAACTACTTGGCCATCTCTCTAAATGCTCCCACTCTACCTTGTTGTACAGTGCATTAAGTAATTTTTATTGTAGAAGACCGTCAGGATTTTTTAAATAATTCAATAAAGATGCTATGAAAACTCATAATTAATGCTTAACAATTGCATACTAATGTTTACTAATTCATGTATTTTCCTTGAATTGTGATGTGTACCCAAAATACTGGTGGATTTTAATATACACGGGGGACTATATTTAACCAGCAATTGGCATCTTATTGCATTTGGCAATGCTAATAGATGTGCTTTAGTTTATTAAACGCTTATTCTCGGATTTTTGTACTTTCTCATCATTGAATGGAAAGGTTATGGGATGCATTTAACAGTTCAGTCCTTCATGGTATAACATTGTATTTGTGGAGAAAAGTAGTAATGGGTCGTCCTCATTGCAATATCTAAAAATCTATGTAGAAACAATGTCATGTGACATTGGAGAAGTTTAAGGAATGAAGAGCTGTATCTTTTGCTGTAAATTTGTATTAAGTAAAAATGAGAATACTATACTGATATTTGACTAAATTTGGCCATTTTTATGCAGTATCTTTAAAAGACTAGGTCACATCTCTCCTTTCTCTAAATTAAAATATGCAAATATTATTATATGTCAGCTGTCAGGCTTGTGTACTTGACAATTTTATGATTGATGCCAGCTTTTCTAATGCATGGCAAATGCGTGCATGCGTGCTAAGTTTGCAAACCACGCAATGAGAAAAACTGCTGTTGTTTGAACCTCTTTGTCTTTTGGCAGAATGCCCAGAGGATGGCATCACACCAGAGCAAATATAATTCAGTCATTAACATCATAAGTAATATATTTAAATCAGGGCCGGCCTTAAGTCGATTGGACCGCTTGCTCCCAATTGGGCCCCGTGAGTAAGGGGGCCCCACGCCAGAGTAATCTACTCTTGGCTCGGGTAGATCTACCCCGGGTGGAGGGCGGAGAGAGGAGCGGAGAGAAAGTAGAGGGGTGGAGGGGGAAGAAAGGGGTAGACGGGGAGGAGGGTGTGAGGGAGAATGGAGAGGGGAAGGTGGGTCGTTCGCTCACGGCAGCGTTCCGCTCTTCCAGTCGCCGTGCTTCATGCACACAGCCCCGGCTCCACCCCTCTCTCCCAGGGGAGAGGTGGTGAACAATACACAGAGGGCCGGGCCGGGGGTTGGAGCAACGTTTACAAACATCAGCCTCAGCTCACACCCGTCCACCTGGACTCCGGCATCCGCTCCCTCCACCAGCCATCTCCCTCCATTCTCTCCTTCCCTTCTTCCTCCCTCCCTTCTTCCTTCCCTCTCTTCTCTCCTTCCCTCCCTCCTCTCTCTTTTCCCTTCTCTCATTTTCTCCATCCCTTCTTTCTCTCCTTCCCTCCCTCCTTTCTCTACTTCCCTCCCTCCCTTCTGTCCTTCCTCCCTTCCTTCCTCCTCTCCCTCTCTCCCTCCCTCCCTTCCTCCCTCCCTTCCTCCTCTCCCTCCCTCCCTCCCCTCCCTCCTCTCCGTCCCTCCTCTCCCTCCCTCCCTCCCCCCCCCTCTCCCTCCCTCCCACACACACATCACACCCAGACAACTAACTCACACAACTAAGTTAGGATGGGGTAGAAGCCCCAAGGGTAGGATGGGGCTGAAGCCCAAAATTTAATGGCTGGATTGGTTTATCACCAATGGTTATTGGTTTTCCAGAATCTATTTAATTAAATTACTTTTTTAAAAATAATTTCACAGTCACTAAAACAAGTGATATTGTAACTATGTACTTTTCAGAGGTGATCTACACATTTTGTTTGTTACTTGTAGGCTTACATGTATGCAAATTTATATTAAAATGTAGCTTAGATCAGTTTGGTCCATTAAGTCGCATGCACTTTTTAAGTGCACATTTTGATTACTTTCCATTCTACCATAGAGATATAAAGTCTAGAATAGACTTTAATTATATTTCTATGAATCTAGACCTTGACTGGGAACCTGGGGCACACCAAAATAGTTCCCAATTGGGCCCCACAACTCCTAAGGCCAGCCCTGATTTAAATAGTTTCACTCAAGGAAATATTTCAATGGGAAATAAACAAGCTCTGCAAGGAAGGAAATCCTTTTCATTCATTAGAGATTGTGGGATGTCGGTAGTTAACTCTGTTGTAACTCAGTTGATTTCTCATGTAAAATTCACAGGTTAGTTTACACCTTTTATATTTTTGTAAAAATAAGGGTTAGTTGATGACATTTTTAAAAGGAATTATGCTTGTATAGCGCGATGAAATAATGGAGAGGATAGATGAGGATAGACCAATGTGTGTAGATTTCCAAAATACCTTTTTTTTAAATAGTGCAACAAAATAGATATATTTACAAATGTAAATTCTGTTGGGTTAAACTGGCTGTGATGTTGCAGATATAGAATTAATTAAGAGATATAAAGCAAGAAACGTGAGTGAAAATCATTACCCAAACAGTTGGAGGAATGTGACCAGTTATCTGCTGAGTTATGGTTGAAAGCTTTTTTGTTTTATATCCATTTTCTGATTGCTTAAACATCACAATATTAATTACCTGGATACAATTTGTAACTTCACGATTTGGAGGTGTTAGATGATATGACCTTGGATTTTGCTGGTAAGTCCCAGCAGGTTCACTGCATGTGTAATCAGACTCTAAAGTATGGAACGTCCTTGCAAAAGTCATGTATTAAACATTCCCTTGCTGGACCTCCCAGTGAGTCCAGCTGCAGAACTCCATCTTGCTGTGATTCCAAAGTACTGTATGTAGGCTGAGGAATTGACTCTCAGATCCTGCACCAGATCCGATTTGGCACAGGATCTATGACGTTTGAATTCAGTGGGGAGTGTAGGCCTGCAGGGATGAAAGGTCAAAAATTCATTACCCAGCTATTTATGTTTTGCCGTATGCTTGTAATTCTGTAAATAGTTTTATTTAGTTGAATTTATTTGGTATTATGTATTTTTATTATTTAATTTGGTTTTAGTAATTCATAAAAAATAAACTAGTGGTTTTCAACCTGGAAAACCTTTTTTAAAGTAATAGTTAAATTGATGTATCTCCAAAGATCAAGCAGTTATTTTGAGAGTAGCATACTTTTTTTAAATAGTAAGATTAAACGAGAACTTACCAGTTTGAAACTTGATCGTTATTTTATGAGGAGTTACGATGAGGGACTACGTGAAGAACCCCGTCCAGCCGCATGCTCGTCAATCTTCAAAGCAGGGGTGTGAAATCACAGGTAATTGTGACTGAAGTATAATAGTAAGATGAGAGAAGACTAGAACTACCAGATTACGTTTATGAGGGCTGGGAGCGGAGGGCACGTAGTCCCTCATTGTAACTCCTCATAAAATAACAATCAAACTTCAAACCGGTAAGTTCTCATTTAATCTTACTATTTTACTTCGGAGTCACGTGAGTGACTACGTGAAGATTTCAAAGCTCTGTGATTTCATGCCGCAGATTCAAATCCCAGCGTCTCACTGCATTGATTGACTCCCAATAAGAAATTAATCAATAATGCATCAACATAACATTGCTTGAAACGAATTAACGATTTATTTATAAAGAAACAATAGTAACCCCTTCTATCCCAGGGGAACTATAAAACTGAACTTAAAACAGAATCGGCAAATACCCCCTATATGGCAATTGGCTTATGATAACATTTTTGGATCATCAGTTCACTGATCCATCCTGCGGCCGCGAGGATATGGTCTATAGGGACGTCCATCGCCCTGGCCGCTGAAGTTGATGCCGCCCTGATTTAAATTTGTCAATGTCAATCCCAGCGTAAACCAGCACCTGCTTTAGCCATCTTGAAATAGTTTGAACCGACACCTTTCTATGCGTTTTTTTTGTGGCTAATAAATAATGCTGATTCCTCTCTTAAAGTTCTGGTAGCCTCAATGTAATATAACAAACATGACACTACACGCAGGCAGGAATCCGTCTTTTTGGTATGCCAAAAAGATAATCTTACACCCTGTCACCCCTATTCTACTCTGCTTGAGCAAATCATAGATATAAAAAGTAATGGCATCTGCCGATACATGCATCATATCTAGTCTCAGCTTCTGTAATGTCTGCACACGTTGGCCTGAAATGCCATAAGCATGACTACCTTCATGGTGAGTTTGGGCAAAGACAGGGCTGTGACAGGAGTCCACTTACGAAGGAGCATAAGAACCTCACTTACATTCCAGATAACCGAATACCTGGGCCTAGGAGGATTGGAATTAAAAACTCCCTTCATAAATCTAGAAACTAGATGATGTGTCTCCCCAGAATATAATTCTGATTCCATGGGTAAATATGAGGACAGAGCCCTTCTGGCTATATTGATCGCACTATAGCTTAACTTGAAACGGACTGGTCTGCCCCAACAGCTGCTGACGACCTTCTACCACTGCACCACAGAGAGCATACTAACGTATGGCATCTCTGTGTGGTATCTCAGCTGCACGGAGGCGGAGAGGAGAGCTCTTAAGCGCGTGTCCACAGAGCGCAACAGATTATTGGGACACCGCTACCAGCCTTGGAGGGCATCTACCACACACGGTTCCTCAGGAAGGCCGACAGCATACATAAAGACTCCTCTCACCCTTGTAATGGACTGTTCGAACTACTCCCTTCCAGCAGACGTTACAAGGCCTTCTACGTCCACACTACCAGACTCAGGAACAGCTTCATTCCCAGAGCTATAGCGGCTCTGAACCGGCCCTGCTGAGTACCCCCCCACCCCCATGGACTGTCTCCGCCGGCCTCGCACTTTAGTCTGTGTTGATGTTACTGGTCAAATGTTCGTTTTTACAAACCTTGTTCTCGGGGTATTTAAACCTAAATTTTATTTGGCGATTAAGTTATGACATCGGATGGAAGTTGCAAACCAAATCTTGTTGCACTTATGTGTAATGACAATAAAATATATTATTATTATTATTAACTTATGATCGAAATAGAGATTTGACAAGAACTCCAGCATGTCTGCGATGCCTGCAGTTTGATATGAAATATTCTGCCGTAAGCAGAACAACTTTCTTATCGAGGAGATGTACTGCTTCTGAGTATTATCCCTCCAGGCCGATGTGATAACATCCACGGTGCGATCAGACAGTCCTCTCCCCAGGTATGGCCTTCTTAAAATCTGTAAATTAACAGATCAATACGATCATGTAAAGGATGTTGATCACCAGTTACCGGGTTCACCAGTAGGTTTTTATGTTTGGGAACAATCATATGAGGGAACCATGGCTGAGTAGGCCAGTCTGGCACTACCAATACTCCTGAAGCGGAGTCCTGCTTGATTTTTTGCAGGCATCGACTGATGAGACAGAATGGGGGAAATGCATATAAAAACATTCCACCCCAATGCAGCGAGATTGCATCAACCGCTGCTGCCCCAGGATCTGGTTCCCATGAGACGTATTTAGGCAATTGGTGGTTTAGTCTGGATGCAAACAAATCAATGTCTGGCATCTCATAATGAGCAACAACATCATTAAATATGTCCTGATTCAACATCCATTCTATGTTGTCATTGAATTGGCGTGACCTGGTGTCTGCCACTGTGTTAAATCCACCTGGTAAGTAGATTGCTGAAAGCCAAATGTTTTTGTCAATGCACCAGCTCCAGATATGATTAGCCAATCTGTCACAAGATTCCAACTTAACTCCACCCATGTGATTAACATATGCCACTGCTGTAGTGTTGTCAATTTGAACATGCAAGTGACTCTTGGTAGAGCAATAAGCTTTAAGCCCATAAAAGGTTCTCAAAAGCTCTAAATAATTGATCCCTCGCAATTGCAGAAAGGATGTCTCATCACTATTCCATCTGCCTCCACAACTGGAAGACATATCAGTAGCACCCCAACCTAGAGCACTAACATTAGTCTGTAAGACTATGGAAGGTGGTTCCACCAAAATTTCCCTGGAACTACTTGAGACATTTGTGATCCACCATTGTATTTCTGAAATGGCTTCAGCTGGTAATCCCATTGTCGGGTTTGTTTGTATAATAAAGCTCGTACCACGACGTAAACGGAGTATATCTTTAATTAGCAACTCTGTACAGCAGCCGCCTGCTCGTGTGCTTGCCCGGCAACTCCCTAACTGCCACACCCCCGGGTTCCAACGTCACCTCCGGCCACTGCATTCCTTACACTATTATTCCCATAATACCACATCTCCCTTTCTTTGAGAACAAAGGGTGGACTACCTTTGTCTCTGCAGGTCTTAAGGGGTTTATTCTGCCCTTTTGCTGGAAGACTTGTCCCTGATTCAAGCATGCAAAATAGAAATAAAATAACTTCTGCGTTACCATACTGTGAACTATTACTTTAGCAGGCTGTGTTCTTCAAAACTTAAACTCTCTGGTTTCAGGTAAATATACCAGGTTTACAGAACAATTTCACATCACATTTCACTCTCTCTTTTTCTTTTTTGTAGAAAACAGATCAATAAATCACAAATCAAGTCTCTTCGGCTTTCTAACCTCTCTCCCACACCTGGTCCGCACAGTCTCTGTGGTGGGGCCCTCTCTGGTGGGTGATGTTGTCACTGGTGGAGCTGGCTCTGGTGGAGCTGAATCTTCTCCCACCGGTGGCTCATCAGCGTCGACTACCCCACTGTTAGTCTGCAGCGGCACCAAGTGCTGCCGGTTCCTCCTCAGTGTGCCCTGAGGCACCTGCACGATATAAGAGCGAGGGGTATTGTGTGTAGATAGCACATTGCCCTGGACTCGTGCATCGGTGATCCACACCTCCTCCCCAGGTACTAGTGGCTCCAGATTTCTCGCTCCGTGCCTCTTGTCGAAGGATCTTGCGTCGTTCCACTCTTCTCCCTTTCTTTGGCCCACAGCGCGTTGTAGTCAGGCAAAACTGTATTCAGCAGGGTTGGAAGGGCAGGAACAGTAGTGCGGAGGCGGCGCCCCATCAACAGCTTGGCCGGGCTATAGCCGTTCTGTAGAGGGGTTGCTCTGTAGGCCAGCAATGCAAGATATGGGTCTGACGCCTTTGTTAGCAGGTTTTTCACGGTTTGTACAGCGCGTTCCGCCTCACCATTGCTCTGAGGAAACCTGGGGCTGCTCGTGATGTGCACAAAGCCATACTCTGCTGCAAAGGCTTTAAAGTGGCTACCTGAGAACTGGGGCCCATTGTCACTTTTAAGAACTTCGCCAATTCCATGACGAGAAAACATGGATTTCAGGTTTACCACCACATCTGTGGACCTTGTGGGTGACAGCAGCGCAACTTCCACATACCTTGAGAAATAATCTACTACTAGTAGATAAGTCTTGTCTTTCAGCGTGAATAGGTCAGCTCCCAAGGTTTGCCAAGGCATCTCCGTTGGCATCAGCGGCTCTTTGACATTCCTTCTCTCTTGGATGCAGGTTCTACATTTCAGCACCATGTCATTCAGCTGGCTGCTGAGACCTGGCCACCATACCGTCTGTTTGGCCCGGCCCCTGCACTTTGTCACCCCCAGGTGTCCCTCATGTAGTCTCTGCAGCACATTACCTTGTAAGGCTGATGGGATGACGAGCCTCGTGCCCCGCAGCAGCAGCCCATCGTGCACAGTCAGCACTGCTCTATCAGCCCAATAATGTCTCAGCACTCCCTGCAGTTGGCTTTTGTCGGGCCAGCCGTCTGTGCAGTACTCCATCAGTGCAGAGCATGTGCTGTCTGCCCGCAGGTGCTCACGTAGGCTGCTCAGATAATCTCCACTGACAGGAATGTTGCTGATGACAGAGTCTACATAGATGTTGGTGTCCTCTAATAGGCTTGTGTCTGTGTGTGTTCTTGCGGCTCTCAGAGGAGCACGCGATAAGGTGTCGGCTGTCCCCATGCTTTTGCCAGGGACATGATTGACTGTATAGTTGTACCTCATGAGTCTCATCCTAAATCTTTGGACTCTTGGTGGGAGTCCAAAGCTTTCCCTCCCAGCAGACTCACCAACGGCTTGTGGTCAGTTTCCAGCTCGAATGGTCTTCCCAGCCGTGTAACATAATAAAAAAACCAGGTTCAAGTTTAAGAAAATAGACTTTAATTTAGTTAAGAGAAAACAAAAACCCGAACCTGATTTAAACAACACAGTCAGGGACAAGAATCGACTAATAAACAAATATAAAAGTGCTCCAGCCAGCCTCGCAATGGTCCGTCGAACCAGAGTCTCTAACCTGCCTAAATGGAGATAACCCTGAAACAAAATACACAAAAACCCTCAGGTCAGCCCTTATCCGTCCCAGTACAACATTAAATGACAAATATAGGTAACAATACAAAATGTTCTATGCCATGTGGCCAGGCCTCCTGCAGCACACACCGGCAGCCTGTTCACTTGTCAGGGTCGATGAAGAAGAGAGAGAATTCTGGGAACTCTGGGTATTTAAGCTTCCGATGAGTCACCCATCACCTGACGCAGCTTGGCCAATCGGGTACAGGAGCCCTTGATTCCCGACTCCCAGCCACGGGGCCTGCACTCAGGAGAGAAACAGAAAATGTAAGTACATAGCGTTCACCGGGGGGGGGGGGGAGGGGAAGCGCCTAACACCCCCACCCAAAGATACTGAATAAGCTTCAGAAGAAACTATTCAGTACTAAAACACAGCTTCGGAAGAAACTATTCAGTACTAAAACTACTGGCGCGACAAGGCGTCAGCCAAGATATTATCCTTGCCCCTGATGTGCCTGAACTGCAGGTTGTGTTCTTGCAGCTGCCAACTCCAGCTCATTAACCGCCGGTTCTTATTCTTCATGTTCTCCTTCAGATGACCGATGTGTTCGATCCAAGACCTGGAGCACACAACTAAATCATCAAGGAATGCTTCACAGAAGGACAAACCAGACATGTTCACTAACCGTTGGAAGGTTGCCGGCGCATTGCGCATCCCAAATGCTATTACCGTACTGAAGAAAGTTATCAGGCGTAATGAACGCTGAGATCTCCCTCGCCCGCCTAGTCAGAGGAACTTGCCAATACCCTTTTAGCAAGTCCAACTTAGACACAAAAGATGCACTTCCCACATGATCCACGCAATCCTCCATCCGTGGAAGAGGATAGCAATCCGGCTTAGTTACATCATTAACCTTCCGAAAGTCCGTGCAAAACCTGTCCTCCCCATTAGCCTTCGTAGCCAGTAGACACGGAGAACTCCACGGACTACAACTAGGTTCAGCAATTGCGTGCTGCAGCATATAGTCAACCTGACCTCTTAGGCGATGACGCTTGTCAGGATTGACCCGATACGGATGCTGTTTAATTGGCGCAGCTCCGGCCACGTCAATGTCATGCTGTAGTACAGACGTCTGAGAAGGTACATCCGAGAACAGTGACCCATTTGACCCCACCAAAGCAAGCAGATCATCCCGCTGACTTCCAGACAAATGAGACAACTGCAAGGGAAGCGACTCCAAAGCTTCGGAGTTGCACAGCTTTCCCTGCGTCACTGCCACAGACAACCGTGCCTCACCCACATCACCACCCGTGTCAGGGGGCAGCACTTCTACAGCCAAAACTGGCTTAGACAAAACCGAAGGACACAGCTCCTCCCCATCAACCTGTATATGCTCCTGCTCATGGTACTTCTTCAGCATGTTGACATGACAGAGCTGAGTCTTACGCCTCCGATCAGGGGTACCAATAACGTAATCCCTTGCACCAACCTTCTTAACCACCTGTTAGGGACCACTATACCGAGCCTGCAGACTGGAACCAGGAATAGGCAACAACACCAGGACCTTGTCAGCTGGAGAAAAATTCCTACTAGAAGCCCTTCATCCTAGATTGAGCAGAAGCAAGATTACCCATCGCCAGTTCGCATTCCATCCGCAGTCAAGACCTAAAAGTACAGACGTGATCTAAAATCCTACGTTTTGAATTCTCCTGCAACCATTTCTCCTTCAGGACTCTCAACGGACCACGAACAGTATGCGCGAACACCAGGTCAGCAGGACTGAACCCTAAAGACTCCTGCATGACCTCACGCACCGCAAACATAACTAGATGAACCCCCTCATCCCAGCCTTTTTCAAACTCCAGGCAGTACGTCCTCAACATAGATTTCAAAGTCTGGTGAAACCGCTCGAGAGCTCCCTGGCTCTCAGGATGATACGCACTGGAGTAACAATGCTCAGTATCCAACAACTTCATTACCTGACCAAAAACCTTTGACATGAAGTTGGAACCTTGGTCACTCTGCACAACCTTGGGCAAACCGAACAACAAAAAAAACTTAGTGAGAGACTTCACAATGGCAGGGGCAGTAATGTTACGCAAAGGGACCACCTCCGGAAAGCGGGTAGACACACACATAATTGTCAATAAAAACTTGTTGCCCACCCTTGTCCGAGATAAAGGACCCACACAATCAACTAGAATCCGTTCAAACGGCTCCCCGACCACAGGGATTGGATATAAAGGCGCAGGAACAATTGATTGGTTCGGCTTTCCTGCCACCTGGCAAATGTGACAAAACCTGCAGTGCTGCTTCACGTCCTTTTTCAACCCTGGCCAAAAAAAATTCCGTAAGATACGGTCAGACATCTTATTGACCCCCAAATGTCCACCCAGAGGTCCATCATGAGCCAAACTGAGTATCTCGTCCCTATATCGACGAGGTATCACAATCTGATCAACCACGCTCCAATCATCATGCCCTGACATATCCAAGGGAGACCACTTTCGCATCAGTAAGCCATTCCTCAGAAAATACCCCTTTGCCGTGGAATCCATATCCCCCTCAGGCACCGCGCAGTCAAACAGATCCGATAAACCTGGATCACTCTTTTGCTCCTCAACCAGCCGGTCACGTGACAGCGACACCGGCACATTTTCAGACAAGACCTCATCTTGAGATGTAGAAACACCCTTCACAACACAGAATCCATCATCCTGATCCCCAAAAATGCTCTCACTCAGGTCCACTACATCTTCAAAGTTTGCCTGGCTCTTAGCCATAGCCCTCGTGACAGCACAAGCTGTGAAGACCGTGGGATGCTGCATAGCCAATCTATCAGGCCTCTGCACCACCGGAACAACCATCACCTCAGGAGTAATGAAAACTCTACCTCCTGCCAAGTAATTCCCCAAAATCACAGAAACTCCCGCAACGGGAAAATACGGCCGTAACCCAACAATTACCCGGCCTGAAACCAACTCGGACTCGAGACTCACGGTATGCAAAGGCACTACCATGTCCTCCAACCCGAATTCTACCACAGGGACACTGGACCCAACCGATGACTCCCCAGAAAACGGCAGTACACTATCCAATATAAAGGACTGAGTAGCACCAGTATCACGCAAGATGGATACTGGAACTCTATGACCCCCATCCTCTAGAGAAACAAAACCTTTCGTGATGAACGCAGAATAATTACTACACTCATCACTCGCAGGCATCCCAGGAACCACAGGTGCTTTTTGTGTACCCATCAAAACCACAGGCTTTGCATTTTTCCTGTGCAGCACGGGACACGACTTTAAGATGTGCCCGCTCCATTTACAATAGTAGCACACAGGACCTTCCTTAGTCCTGAGATCTCCTGAGACACTTACAGGCACAGAAACAGCTTTGACACTGCCACCGGCGACACCACCGCGATTAAACGGCCGTGCACCAAAACTATAGGATCGCCCAACAAACTCAATTTTATAGAAACATAGAAACATAGAAACATAGAAAATAGGTGCAGGAGTAGGCCATTCGGCCCTTCGAGCCTGCACCGCCATTCAATGTGATCATGGCTGATCATCCAACTCAGTATCCCGTACCTGCCTTCTCTCCATACCCCCTGATCCCTTTAGCCACAAGTGCCACATCTAACGCCCTCTTAAATATAGCCAATGAACTGGCCTCAACTACCTTCTGTGGCAGAGAATTCCAGAGACTCACCACTCTCTGTGTAAAGAGTCAATACATACTCATCCGCTAACACCGCGGCCTTAGACACCTCCGTCACCTTCTGCTCATTAAGGTAAGTAGCAACCCTCTCAGGGAGACAGTTCTTGAAGTCTTCCATAATCATCAAGGCCCGCAGCAGCTTAAAATCCTTCACTCCTTGAGAAGCGCACCACCTATCAAAAAGTGCCTCCTTCTCCCAAGCAAACTCCACATAAGTCTAACTATCAAACTTCCTAAAGCGCCGGAACTTCTGCCGGTACGCCTCTGGAACTAATTCATAAGCCCTTAATACCTTCACACACTCATAGTCCCTACTGCTGTCAACAGATAAAGACGAGTACACCTCCCGTGCTTTACCCACAAGGACACACTGCAAGAGCAAGGACCACATGTCCCTAGGCCACAGCAAGGACAAAGCCACCCGTTCAAACACTGCAAAATACTTGTCCACATCCTTCTCATTAAACGGGGGACCCAGGCGGATGTTCTTGCTCATATCAAACTCCCTTTCCCCAGAAGAAACTCGGGAGGCATTCAATTCCATCTCCCGCAGCTCGAGGCGTTTCATCTCAAGCATGAGCTTTTTCTCTCTTAAGGCCCTCTCCTCCTTTTTCATTTCAAGCTCTAATTGGAGCATGAGCTCTTTCTCTCTTAAGGCCCTCTCCTCCTTTTTCATTGCAA
This sequence comes from Raja brachyura, assembly GCA_963514005.1. The sequence continues at coordinate 64,189,724 of OY740792.1, read as the reverse complement.
GCTCCTCCTTTTTCATTTCAAGCTCTAACTCCCTCAATCGAATGAGGTCCCCCATTTCCTGACCAGGCTGTGTAGAAGCTAGAGGACTGTCTGCCTCAGCAGGCAATACCTCACTCCTCTTCAACGCAGACCATAACACCGACTTTATAGCCTCTTTCTTCAAATGCTTATCAATAGGCACCTTATAGCTTTCTGCCAGCACTAACAAATGCTCCTTCGTACATTTGTCAAACAACTCCCAACCAGGCGCCTCAGTAAAGTCCTCCACTTTAAACTCCATATCAAATGTAGGACCAAACCACCAGCCAAACCCTGGGCACAAATGTTACCACAAATGGCAGAGAAAAAAAAATTCCCTCACACCACAGACTTCCTCAGTCAACAGAAGCCTACCAAAAAAACCCCCAAACTGTCTAGGGTCCTCAAGCTTAGGATGAGCCCCCATTTTGTAACGACTCCCGAAGGCAGGAACCTCAGAGCCGCGTAACATAATAAAAAAAACAGGTTCAAGTTTAAGAAAATAGTCTTTAATTTAGTTAAGAGAAGACAAAAACCCGAACCTGATTTAAACAACACAGTCAGGGACAAGAATCGACTAATAAACAAATATAACAGTGCTCCAGCCAGCCTCGCAATGGACCGTCAAACCAGAGTCTCTAACCTGCCTAAATGGAGATAACCCTGAAACAAAATACACAAAAACCCTCAGGTCAGCCCAAATATAGGTAACAATACCAAATGTTCTATGCCATGTGGCCAGGCCTCCTGCAGCTCACACCGGCAGCCTGTTCACTTTTCAGGGTCGACGAAGAGGAGAGATAATTCTGGGAACTCCGGGTATTTAAGCTTCCGATGAGTCACCCGTCACCTGACGCAGCTTGGCCAATCGCTTACAGGAGCCCTTGATTCCTGACTCCCAGCCACGGGGCCTGCACTCAGGAGAGAAACAGAAAAGGTAAGTACATAGCATTCACCGGGGGGGGGGGGGGAGCGCCTAACAGAAACGGTCTCCCCTTGCGGAGGTGACTCCTCCTGGCCCGATTCGGAGTCACTGGGCCTAGCAGACTTCGAAGTGGCCTTATGCCCCACCGGCGCAGCGACGCTGCTCACAGGCAACGCGTCTACAGTTGTTAACCCCCCTGTTAACGATGATATAGGTGAGCTAGGCGGGCACCCGCTAGCTGCACTCCCGCGGTCTTCCAAATTTCTGTTAGCGGGTCGCCTCCCCTTCACCTTTGTAGCTTTCTGCATTTTGGTACTAGTACTGAACTGAAACCAAGCGTACCTACAGAAAGCAACCTCCAAACTAAGTTTAGCACTTACCTCGAGGTTTTTTAAACTTACCGCTGGAGGAGCTCTGCTACTCCATCCCGTCGCTGCGCCATGTGTCTGACGTAATGACACGCGTGCGGCTGGACGGGGTTCTTCACGTAGTCACTCACGTGACTCCGAAGTAAAATATAGGGGTTTTTTTTAAACAAATATTTTTGCTGCTGGGGAATTTTAGCTTGTGTTGGCCTTTTTACCTTTTGTTCACTAATGTTGGACAAACAAGAGTAATATCCTCATCAGAGTCTGGCTTGGGACCCATGTGCATGATCTGAAAGATAGGTTTAAGCTTTGAACCTCAATGTTACCATCTGTGTGATCGTCCAGCCACTGACATGCTGCCACTGGCAGCTCCTATGACTGAAGATACCAATTTTGGGCTGGCCATTTCTCTAGCAATAGCCCTTGGTTAAGCGTTGGAGTAAGAGAAAAGAATCAGGAGATGACCAAATCCAGGACTTAAAGCAAATAGTTTTTAAAACAAAATGTGTTTCAATCAGTAATAATTGCTCATGCTTAAGGAGTTAAAAATATGATTCCAGAAGAGTTTCCCCAAGAAAGATAAAATGTTTGTTAAGACCTCTTTACATGTACAGGAAAACAAAAGTGTTTAAGTAGATACTAGAGAGATCCAAAAAATATATACTTGCAATTCATCCTTATTGGACCCATTTCATATCTGTAAAATTGGTGTGTACAGTTTATGTCCCAAGAATATGCCAAGTGATATGAGACTCTTTTGTTTTAAGATACAGCTTAATTCTGATGGTTGATAAAATAAATGCCTCACATTTAATTTTGAACTTTTTTAATACTGGTAGAGGATCTAATTAGTGTCATTCTGTTTATAACCAATTTATTTTCCTGATTTATTCCGCAGAATTCAGTCTGATTTTCTCTTAAATCTTCCAAACCGAAACTTGGTTTGAATGCCGCTTGCAACATGTCTGTGTTTCGGCTAGCCTTAAAGAATAAAGTACTATATTAAAGAATAATCATCACATTAAAGAATAAAGTACTATAAAAACTATCTATACTGTGACATTACGGGAACTCATCCGCAGTGCACAAGGAGTTAAAAATAACACATTTGTCCTTTTTTGACCGTGTAAGACAAGCTAAAAGCATCTGCTTCAAAACCACAGATGGTAATGAGTTCATGTGCGATCTGCTACTCCATTATGTCTCAAACTCCTGGAAATGTATTTAACTATTTTCCAAATGCCACCTGTTCTGTGTCGACTTAAAGTGAATTGCTTATTTAGATGTCGAGCATTGGGAAATATTCTGAAAAACACCATTGAATATTTGAAGCATATCTGCATTTAAAGCATATTTCCTGATAACATATTCTCACCAGCCTGAAATAGCTTCTTCTTTGACAGATCCCAAAACAATCTCATTCCTCCACTATTTTTGTTTCCTTTTGCTAAACTCTGAACATTTCCATCAGCTTTCCCACATATTCGATATCCTGCACAGTAAAATCAATTTACACTTACTAATTCTTTTTCCACACTGCACATTCTTATGATGTGGGTTATGGGTATATGGAACGAGCTGCCCGAGGAGGTAATTAAGGCAGGTACTGTAACACTATTTAAAGAAGCACAGGTATATGGATAGTAAAGGTTTAGAGTGACATGGGCCCAATGTGGGCAAGTGAGACTAGCGTAGATAGGGGATCTTGGTGGACATGGGCATGGGCAAGTTGGGCCGAAGGACCTGTACCCGTGCTGCATAACTCTGTGGGAAGAAACTGGAGAACATGCAGGAGCACAGAATGTGGGAAATCCATGTGGACAGCACGAAGAGGAGGATTGGAAGAGTCTTTCGTAATTTTATTCACTATTGGGAAATTTTCTGCTGTTGCCTTGGCGTTGAATGTGGAATTGAAAAGATCATGGCTCAGGTTGTAGTGTGGGCCTTTTATGCTGACCTGCTTCTGTCCAAACTGAACTAAATGTAATATAATTTAAAACATATTACAGAAAACGAAATAAATTCTGAAATGGCATATAAAACAAGTTTGCACATTATATTGTTCCAGATAGAAAGTATTTTATGATGCCAAAATATAAATTAGATTTTCAACTAAAAATTATTGATATGTACTCCTTGCACTACAATATAAAAGATCCCATGACATCAATGAAAGTTAATACACAACTTATTTTAATGTAGTCAGCTAAAAAATGCTAACTATTGTTAAACTTTTACCATTCTAATCATGAGTTGCCACAATACTAGATTTGAAGGGTCATCACTAACCACATTGGTAAATATGATCACCGTCAGAATAAAACATTCTAGAAGAGACCGTATTAAGAATCTATCTGGTGTTCATGGGTGAGTCTGAAGAAGGGTCTCGACCCGAAACGTCGCCTATCTCCTTCGCCCCTTAGATGGTGCTGCACCCGCTGAGTTTCTCCAGCTTTTTGTGTAACCCTCGATTCTCCAGCATCTGCAGTTCCTTCTTTAACACTTCATGGGGTCTAGTTTGCTTGCAAACATTTTTTTACCACAGGAGTCCATTCAAATATGAGCAAAGATTAACATTTAAATTTAATTATTTGAGGTCCATTAAAAAAAAATCTATACTAAAAGTGCAGGAGGTTAGAATCCTTTTGGATTTAAATTCCTGTTTACTGGGCAAAATAAAATTGTAGATAGATGGCATTAGCTGTTATCTTCCCTGGTTTCTTACCAGACATGAAATTTAAATTAACCCGTGCATTTGCAATAATCTTTTCAATTTGGCTGGTTTACAACATTCTAAAAAAGCTCAAAACTATTACATTACCCGAGCATGCTGCCATTACCTATCTTGTCCAGTCAATTTATTGCAGTATATTTTATGTGCAGCTTAGTATATCACTTGGAGGAATTGCATCTTGCCATAAAAAATGTCTCTGTCAATGTGGTGTGATATTACTACTGTGTTACAATTGGCCCATTGGCGATAGATGTGTTGCAGTAAAATTTATGAATGCCTTACCTCATGGTATAAGGAATCTGGACAATGATAAACACCGAATCCTGAAACTATTATCATGCAATATTTTCCTAATCTATGAAGATGAGGATATTTTTCAAGTCATATTAACCTAGCATAATCTAGAATTTCCTAGCCGTAGAAGGCCACCAGCTTTTGCTATTCATCTATTAATTAAATCGAACCTTTAAAAATAATACTGAAACTTTTAAAAGCATGAAAACAATTAAAAACACGTGCTTAAATTCAATCAGATTAATTCAATGTAAATCACCTTATTGAGAATCAAGAAACTACAGTTTCTGGAACCTTGAGTACAACACAGAGGTACTCAGCAGGCCAAACAGCATCTATGAAGGGAACAGACAGATGATGTTTTGAGTCCCGCTGAGTACCTCCAGCACTTTGTGTTTAAGTCATCTTAAACCAAGATCCTTTGGAGACTTTCCTACCATTTAAATTAATGCAATCTGTTTATGAATATTCAGATATCCCTTTTAAATGTATGTTATGTTTACTCATAAGTGCCCTCTAGTCTCTTCAGTTAAAGCTGCTCACATTTCATGAATTTCAATAAGACTTTAAATAAAGTGGCTGGAAGATTCAAGTGAGGGACAAATAGATTTTAAAAGAATAAAGTAGAAGTTTGTATACTGATAAGTAGAATGTGATAGGGTCAGAGAATTTAATGCATAAAACATTTAAATCAAATGATGGGAAAATTGGAGATGAATGAGTATGACCATTGGTAATAACAAAGACAAATTGCACATTGATTAAGATCAGGAATTAAATGTTCCAGAATACTTAAGGTTCATAAAAGAGAAACAAAATAGAAATAGAGGTGCTACGGTTAGTTTGTGCAGTGTATGGATGGGTGTGCTTGAAGAGGGAGATGTAAAGGCAGCACCAACTACATTGCAGCTACAGGCAAGGAAGGACACCGAAGCCTCAACTTCCTCCAAAGACTGAGGAAATTCGGCATATGTCCAACGACTCATTGTGACTTCTACAGATGCACTGTAGAAAGCACACTGTTGGGTTGCATCACAGCTTGGTTTGGAAGCAGCTTGGTCCAAGACCGCAGGAAATCGTAGAGAGTAGTATATGTCGGCCAGTCCATTACACAGACCAGACCCCCACCACTGACTCCACCCATACATCATGTTGCCTTGGAAAGCAACCAACATGAGCAAAGACCTTTTCTACCCTTGTCATTTTTTTCTTCTCCCTGCTTCCATTGAACAGAAGATACAGAAGCTTGAAAGTGTGCACCGCCAGACTCTGGAACAACTTGTTCCCCTCTGTTACCGGGCTTCCAAATAGTCCTTCCACAAGTTAGGGTAGAGTTTGGATTCTCCAACCTAACTCATTGTGGACATTGGACTTTGTCTGTGGAACTGTTATGCACCATGCTGAGAACTATATTCTGCACTCTGCATCTTTGTCATTGCTCTACATATTGCACTTGACTTTCTCTTCATTGTATTCACATATAGTATTATTGGATCTGATTAGATAGCATGCAAAACAAATCTTTTCACTGCACTCGGTACACGTGACGATAATAGACCTAAACCTACTATTGGATGGTTTTAGCCCTGAAAAACTGGGTATGGAATTAGTATGAGAGAGGAAATTAGATAACAAACAGCATGAGGGGCTGGAGTGATTTATAGCCCCTTAACATCAGCAATACTGTTGAACTATAAATCAAAAGGTAAGATGATTGTGAAGCAAAGAAGACGTAATAAGTCATAGGAGCAGAATCAGGCCATTTGGCTCATCGAGTCTATTCTGCCATTCCATCATGGCTGATTTGTCTTTCTATAGTTTACCCTCATTCTCCTTCCTTTTCCCATAATCTTTGACACCCTTTCTAATCACGAACCTTTCAATCTCTGCTTCAAAAATATCCAATGACTTGGCCTCCACAGTGTCTTTGGCAATGACTTCCACAGATTCACCACCCTCTGACTAAAGAAATTCCTCCGCTTCTTCTTTCTAAAGGTGTATCCATTCATTATGAGGCTGTGCCCTCTGGCCCACAACTCTCCCACTAGTGGAAGCATCCACTCCACATCCACTCAATCCAGGCCTTTCATTGTTCTGTAAGTTTCAATGTTGTTGCCCCCTCATCCTCGTCCTTCTAAACTCCAGCGAGTACAGGCCGAGAACCGTCAAGCACTGATCATACGTTAATTATAGAAAGCATGAAATTATGTAGAGATTGAGGAAACCAGATTGACCCAAAATAATCTGAAGTATGAATTCATTCAAGGCAGCTCTCTCGGGGAATATGTTGTGGAGCCAACTAACCTAAAGGCAGTTTTTAATCAGATCTTGTGTACTGAGTAATCAGCAATATCAGACTGAAGATTCTCCAAGGATAAGTGATCACATTTGGGCAGCTTGCCATTGCTCCTGGCCTTTTGAATGTGCTTTGGCTTCCAGCATGGTCCTGGATGCAGTCTTCTGCTGGGAGCTTGGCTGCCAATTCTTTGGCAAAATCCATTCTCCTTTCCCTTTCCTTCATTGCTCCACCTCTCTCATTCACTGCTTTTTCTTTCTCTGTTTAATTATCACCCCTTGTTATTGCATCTCATCCTCTCCGGCATGTCTCCTCATTCTCCTCCCTTCTCACCAAGCCCTTGCCAAGCCTTCCCTTCTCTGTCCAGTAGAAAAATGGCAAGCATTTCATCTTGGAAAGACACAAAATGTTGGAGTTACTCAGCGGGTCAGGTAGCTTGGACATGGATAGGTGATGTTTCGGGTCGGGACCTTTCTTCAGACTGACTGTAGGCCTGAGGTGAGAGAAAGCTAGAAGAGTGGAGGGGCTGGACAAAGCATGGCAGGTCACCCTTTGTGTCTTTCCTTGGTAAACCAGCATCTTCAACAAGCATTTCATCTTGATCGATTTTTAATATATGTTCCCATTTCCCAAGTGTGTCATATGAAAAAAAATGCCTTGTTAATGAACAGTGATATTGTTATTTCACATGAAATTGGCTTCTGACCTGGACATTTTCTTCTTGTTACATTTAACAAACCTTTAAAATATTTTTTGAAAAATATTGAATGTTATAACTGATTTTTTTTAAACCAGGATTACCTGCTGCCATCTCCCTTTCCAGAGTAAATGGTTGTACGTGGGCACAGAGCGAGGAAACATGTACGTTGTAAATATTGAGTCTTTTGTCTTGTCGGGATACGTCATCATGTGGAATAAAGCAATAGAGCTGTAAGTATCATTCATAAACCAAGTACAGAATATTATTGTGGAAGAAAAGACACATCAATTTACAATGACAATCATTGCTAAATGTCTAGCATAATTCATGCAATCTAAGCTCACCAATTTTGATATGGGTGTGATTGGTTAAAAGTACATTTTTCTTTTAAATTAATGTGATTTTCATGGTTCCCTTTGAAACTGCAATGCATTATTTTATAAGATAAGAATGAGTTATCAAAATGCTATTGAATAATTGTAAGGCCAATGTTAGCCTCAAGAAATGATTAAAGCTTGGGATAGACTTTAATGATATTATCTGTGAAGATATTTAGTTGGAGATATTACTAACAAAGATATTATTAGTGAAGAAACAGGATCTCCTTTCAGTCATTTAGGACAATTGTAACAATTTCATTCAATAAAATTAGGGCTGGACAGTGGTGTTGCTGTCTTACTGTGTCAGAGAATGAGGTTCGATCCTACTACGGGTGCTCTCTGCATGGAGTTTGTACGTTTTCCCTGTGACCGCATGGGTTTCCTCCGGGTGCTCCAGTTTCATCCCACACGCTAAAGACGTACAGGTTTGTAGGTTAATTGGCTTCGGTAAGAAATGTAAATTGTCACTAGTGTGTAGGATAGTGGTAGTGTATCGGGTGATTGCCGGTCAGCGTGGACTCGGTGGGCTGTCGGGTCTGTTTCTGCACCATATCTCTAAAGTCTGAAGCATCTTGCATCAGATGGCTGCAGAAGTCTTCCAGGGAGATGCTAAATGCATTTCGTTGTCTCTGTACTGTACACTGACAATGACAATTAAAATTGAATCTGAATCTGAATCTGAAGTGGGTTCAAACTTAAGTTGGTCCCATGTTATCCTAGCTGTGCCTGAAACAAATATTACCAATTCTATGCCGGAATCTGGATACTACAGTAAATTTGATGCTGGATTGATTAGTCAAAAAAATGGGCTTAACTATTGACGGTTCTGTGAGATATATTTGTGAAACATTTTGCTCATTTGAAGTGAAAATTAGCGACTGACAACAAATGCAAGCTTTGCCAGTGTTTGTGCATCTGGAAGACCGTTTCCGAAGGGTTCCACAGGGCTCAGTACTCAGCCTCTTGCTTGTTGTGATGCATGAGGCAAGATAAGGAAGTTTGCAAATGATACCAAAATTGCCCATGTGATTGATGGCGACATAGACTATTTAGTGTGGGACGATATAAACAATTGGATCATTTGATCAATGTAGCTTAATTAAGAAAACGCATGTGAGATGCTTTCATTTGTTAACTGAGGCATGGAATATAACAGCCGGCGCTTATCTTATAACTGCAAACAAATTTACAGGGTTGTTGCTGGAATTGGAAACATAGCGAAAGGGAAGGATTGAAAGGGCTGAGACGATTCCTTTGGAAAGTAGGAGGTTAGTGGAGACTAAATTGAGGTTATAAAATTGTGAGGGCAGAGCTGGACCAAAAGGGGTTTAAAAACCAGGGGAGCAGATTTAAAGTAAAAAAAATGGAGGGGAGGTGAAGAAAACATGTTTCATCCAGGGAGCACTTGCAGTCTGGAATTCCCTGCCTGAACTGGTGATAGAGGCTGCAAACGCCATCATCTGTAAAAATGAGATTTTTCCTTGAGGAGTTGTGATCTGTACTGCTACAATGGCGGAAGGGAAGTTGAGGCAGGGTAGGCATTTTCAACTGGTCAAGTGGCGGCCACCTGCGTGGTTAATTTTGTATGTTCCTCAGCCCTAATGTCCTGAATCTAGCTTCTTCTGCTTCATATCCAACATTCTCAGCTCAGACATGGAGGTGTTGCCTGATGTATGTACAGCGTCTATTTCCATTTGCAACTCCTCAAATAATGAAGTAGACCTGCAGCATTATCTGGATAACAATAAGGCTAATGAATGGCGATAATATTCATAAAGCAAGTCCTCCACAACACTAGCTCTCGGCATAACATCAACCACTTCCCATGTTATTCAATGACATTGCTGTTGTCATATCCAACTCGGCATGACTGTAGATGGAGCAGGCTTCTTGTTTTATTGTTAGGGCCTTATTGTTTTTGTAAAAAGATTTTATTGTGACCGGGAAATAGTTGGCTAACAGAACTGGAGATTCATGTCAGGACAGATCTCCGTAGAAGTGCACAATTTGTGAAAAATGTCCACTAACAATCATCATGCATCTTACTTATTTCTCTTGTGTTTGTTGCATCACTCTCCAACGCAATTTACATGAACACTGTGTATCCAAACATCAGAAATACGTACAGATCACTGGGTACATTTTGTCATGAGGTGCAACAAGATCCAGGGTTTTGTGTACGAGTGTAAGCTCACATATGCATCGGAAGAAAAAGTGCAGGTTTTTGAGGAGGCTGATCCATTCAATCACACCTGTTCATTGGTTTTCATGGTATATTTCCACCAGAAACCTCAGTGTATGTATATACCACTGGTACTAGCTAGTTAATCGCCAGTGTGACAACTGAAGATGATTTTGGGTGACCTTTGAAAACTGATCAGTTATTGCAAGCAGCACTATTTTTTTATCAACAAGCGCTAATAGGAAGACCAGGTATGCAGATGTGGACTGAAATGTTGACATGTTCATGGTTGACATGTAAATAGAAATGCAAAAGATGGGAACATTGAAATAGACCTTGACATTTGCACTTAAAGCAAATAGTTCTAATCACTTTTCTGTTCCCACATCCCTTCAACACTTCATTCTTTGTCCATTTGTCAAGTCTGATGTCAGTGGCTATACTGTTTCTGTCTTAAGCCTTTAATCTTGGAAGTGAATTCCACAGCTCCACAACACTTCAGTTAAGGAATTCTCATGCAAAGCGGTAGCTTTTTTGTTTGCTGGGAGGGGTATGAGGAAGGAGGAACTGCAGGCCTAAAAATAAATAATAGAAACATATAGAGTAGTGGGAAAAAATATAGAACATTTAGAAAATAGGATGTCAGGCAGCGTTTGTGAAGAAGCAGAGCCAATGCTTCAACTTATTAACGTTGTACCACATCATAAGAGATGAGAGTCAAGAATAGTAGCCAAAACATGCATAAGGATTTGGGTTACATTGGCAAACATAAGGCAAGTCAGAGCAAGCCTAGAAACCAAATCATAGAAGAGATATTAAAAAAAGAGCCTATAGCTTGTATGAGATCTACTTTATCCGTTGTTCACGGTGTGGAATCTTATGCATTGGCGAGACCAAACGTAGACTGGGCGATCGTTGTGCTGAGCATCGCCTGAGCCAACCTGATCTTCGGTTGCCAAACACTTTCATTCCCCTTCCCATTTCCACATTGTCCTTTCTGTCCTGGGCCTCCTTCATTGTCAGAGTGAGGCCAAACACAAATTGGAGGAACAGCATCTCATATTTTGCTTGGGCAGCTCACAACCCAGCGATTATGAATATTGATATCCCTAACTACCAGTAACCCTTGCTTTCCCCTCTCTCTCCATCCCTCCCCCACCCAAGTCGTTGGACCAGCTTCAAAGTCATCTTGTTGAGTTTCATTGTAACTTGTTTTCAACTAGCCCACAGCTAACAATGCCCTGTGACCTGTATAATCGTTACTTTTTTGCATATCTTTCATTCATTTGTTCTATATCTCTCTATATCACCATCTATATCTCTCATAGAAATTAGGTGCAGGAGTAGGTCATCGGCCCTTCGAGTTGGCGCAGCCGTTCGAATCGGCACAGCCCTTCGAATCAGAACCGCCATTCAATATGACTCTCGGGCTGAAGAATGGTCTGGACACGAAACGTCACCTATTCCTTTTCTCCAGAGATGCTGTCTGACTCACTGAGTTACTTTGGCTATTTGTGTCTATCTTCGGTTTAAAGCAGCATCTGCAGTTCCTTCCTACACTCTTCCTCAGCAGTGTCAGTTTACAAAATTAACAATGAATGACCAATAAATGTCATTCTTATTGTAAAAGATAGACTAGGGAATTTGAACAAGGAGACCTGGGAGCCAGGAGGCTATGAAAGGTAAATGCATTGATCAGTCATGATGAGATATCTGAGCTGTGCAGCAACTGTTTTGAGGGTAAGGAGTGTAGGGCTGTCATGGCAAGGTTAAGAGGCTGTTGCAACCAAAGTTAGTGGAGAGCAGCAACGCAAAGACGATTTAGCACTAAGGGAGAAATAAAGTTGATGTAGTGTTGAGGGAGCTGAATCCAGGGCAGAGTGGGATTGACAGTAATTGGTTGAAGCTAAAGAGGTGTGGTGAGAAATTCCCAGCCTAGTGGTGAACAAATATCATTTCCAGAAAACCGATGGGATTCTGGTCTAGACGCATTCTATTGCTTAGCACAACATTCTCATTCCCTGTGCAATCAAATTTTGTCAAACTTAATTGCATTTTCATGCATGATTAGCTCTCAGATATAATTATATTGTGCATTGAATGAAAACAATGTTTATGATAAAAAATTCTAGTGTACTTTTTTAAATTGAAGTGCAGTACTCTGGAAGGAATTGGCCATGGGTGGTGATGTCAATCAGCATGTGAAAGACAATTAATGATCCATATAATCTATCACACAAAAGTAATTTACAAACTGTGCAGGCTTCAACTGCAAAAGCAGATCTTACCCAAAGAGTTTAAGGTGTGTTTCTGCATTGCATCCAGCGGCCTGTCCTTAACAATGCTATCTCCAGGGAATCTGTCAGTGGTTATCCAGGATCCGTCATGGTTATGGTGATTTTATTTTTTGCAACAATCTCACTGATTTCCTCTCGTCTACCTGTACAATCTCCCTACTACTCACCTCCTCACCCACCCTTTCTTCTCCATCAATGCATCAAACAATTTCCAGTTTGCTTAGCGAAAGAGAGAATACATTTTACTAAGCACCATAAAAAAAAAAATATGGGAGTGTGCAGTATAGCCCCAGGTATTAGCAGTAGTTTGGGAATTGACAACTCGGTCTGCACAGGTAACTTTAATCTTTGTAGCTTCAACTTGTAGCTATGTCTGTAGAAGAACTCTGAATGTTGCACAAAATGGGGTGTATTTCTTGTTGGTTGGACAGAAAGATTTTGAGGTTAAACATTATTTCAAATAATCTAATAAGCAAATATAGAAACAGAATTAAGCATTTGGCCTCTGAGTATGTCCTCTCATCAGTTACATCATGACGTTCCCATCCATGCTGAACATGCGCCTGAAGTCTTGCAAACCCTTCTGGTCTTCCGTTAAATCCCTGGAAGGCTTTGACTCCAAGGCTGAGAGGCGCAGAGCCTGGAAAGATGCCAACAACAACAATGGAGAGGTCACCACAGACCCCATAGTGAAACCACCAGGTTTTTATCTCCTTTGCAAGTAATGACTAACCCTGAACAGAATCCGCACCCTCCATGCAGCCCATCACCTGCCTAAGTGGGTGATGACAGACAGCCCTGCTTGCGACTGCGGACATCCAGATCAGACCATCCCACACATCGTGAATGACTGCTCACCGGGGCTTTTCCCTGGTGGCATCAAAGCCATCCACCCAGTAACATAGAAACATAGAAATTAGGTGCAGGAGTAGGCCATTCGGCCCTTCGAGCCTGCACCGCCATTCAATATGATCATGGCTGATCATCCAACTCAGTATCCCGTACCTGCCTTCTCTCCATACCCTCTGATCCCCTTAGCCACAAAGGCCACATCTAACTCCCTCTTAAATATAGCCAATGAACTGGCCTCAGCTACCCTCTGTGGCAGAGAGTTCCAGAGACCCACCACTCTCGGTGTGAAAAAAGTCCTTCTCATCTCGGTCCTAAAGGATTTCCCCCTTATCCTTAAGCTGTGACCCCTTGTCCTGGACCTCCCCAACATCGGGAACAATCTTCCTGCATCTAGCCTGTCCAACCCCTTAAGAATTTTGTAAGTTTCTATAAGATCCCCTCTCAATCTCCTAAATTCTAGAGAGTATAAACCGAGTCTATGCAGTCTTTGTTCATAAGACAGTCCTGACATCCCAGGAATCAGTCTTGTGAAACTTCTCTGCACTCCCTCTATGGCAATAATGTCCTTCCTCAGATTTGGAGACCAGAACTGTGCGCAATACTCCAGGTGTGGTCTCACCAAGACCCTATACAACTGAAGTAGAACCTCCCTGCTCCTATACTCAAATCCTTTTGCTATGAAAGCTAACATACCATTCGCTTTCTTCACTGCTTGCTGCACCTGCATGCCTACTTTCAATGATTGGTGTACCATGACACCCAGGTCACGCTGCATCTCCCCTTTTCCTAATCGGCCACCATTTAGATAATAGTCTGCTTTCCTATTTTTGCCACCAAAGTGGATAACCTCACATTTATCCACATTATACTGCATCTGCCAAACATTTGCCCACTCACCCAGTCCATCCAAGTCACCTTGCAGTCTCCTAGCATCCTCCTCATAGCTAACACTGCCCCCCAGCTTAGTGTCATCTGCAAACTTGGACATATTGCCTTCAATTCCCTCATCCAGATCATTAATGTATATTGTAAATAGCTGTGGTCCCAGCACTGAGCCTTGCGGTACCCCACTAGTCACTGCCTGCCAGTGTGAAAAGGACCCGTTTACTCCTACTCTTTGCTTCCTGTTTGCCAGCCAGTTCTCTATCCACATCAATACTGAACCCCCAATGCCGTATGCTTTAAGTTTGTATACTAATCTCTTATTTGGGACCTTGTTGAAAGCCTTCTGGAAGTCCAGATACACCACATCCACTGGTTCTCCCCTATCCACGCTACTAGTTACATCCTCGAAAAATTCCACAAGATTCGTCAGACATGATTTACCTTTCATAAATCCATGCTGACTTTGCCCAATGATTTCACCACTTTCCAAATGTGCTGCTATCCCATCTTTAATAACTGACTCTAGCAGTTTCCCACTACCGATGTTAGACTAACTGGTCTGTAATTCCCCGTTTTCTCTCTCCCTGCCTTCTTAAAAAGAGGGGTTACGTTTGCTACCTGCCAATCCTCAGGAACTACTCCAGAATCTAAAGAGTTTTGAAAGATTATCACTAATGCATCCACTATGTCCGGAGCTACTTCCTTAAGTACTCTGGGATGCAGCCTATCTGGCCCTGGGGATTTATCGGCCTTTAATCCATTCAATTTACCCAACACCACTTCCCGACTAACCTGGATTTCACTCAAATCCTCCTTTGACCCGCAGTCCCCTGCTATTTCCGGCAGATTATTTATGTCTTCCTTAGTGAAGACAGAACCAAAGTAGTTATTCAATTGGTCCGCCATATCCTTGTTCCCCATGATCAACTCACCTGTTTCTGACTGCAAGGGACCTACATTTGTTTTAACTAATCTCTTTCTCCTCACATATCTATAAAAACTTTTGCAGTCAGTTTTTATGTTCCCTGCCAGTTTTCCTTCATAATCTATTTTTCCTTTCCTAATCAAGCCCTTTGTCCTCCTCTGCTGGTCTCTGAATTTCTGCCAGTCCTCTGTTATGCTGCTTTTTCTGGCTACTTTGTACGCATCATCCTTTGCTTTGATACTATCCCTGATTTCCCTTGTTATCCACGGATGCACTACCTTCCCTGATTTATTCTTTTGCCAAACTGGGATGAACAATTTTTGTAGTTCATCCATGCAGTCTTTAAATGTCTTCCATATTGCATATCCACCGTCAACCCTTTTAGAATTGATTGCCAGTCAATCTTGGCCAATTCACGTCTCATACCCTCAAAGTTACCTTTCTTTAAGTTCAGAACCATTGTTTCTGAATTAACAATGTCACTCTCCATCCTAATGAAGAACTCGACCATATTATGGTCACTCTTGCCCAAGGGGGCACGCACAACAAGACTGCTAACTAACCCTTCCTCATTACTCAATACCCAGTCTAAAATAGCCTGCTCTCTCGTTGGTTCCTCTACATGTTTATTTAGATAACTATCCCGCATACATTCCAAAAATTCCTCTTCCTCAGCGCCCCTGCCAATTTGATTCACCCAACTGATGCTGTCCTGGCCTGGATGTCTACCCTTGATCTACAACTGAGGTAGAAGACTATAGAGACACAGGAAACTGCAGATGCTAAAACAAAGCGCTGGAAGGACTCAGTGTGGAGGGAATAGACTGACGATGTTTTGGGCCGGGACCCTTCAGACTATAATGAAAACTTTGTTTATCCTTTCCCTCCACAGATGCTACCTGACCCTCTGATTTCCTCCAGCACTTGTTTATTGTTTAAGGTAGAAGACTACTGGGGTACTTCCAAGTTGTCAGATAGATGGCAATGTTGTGTCTTGTTAGGAACGAGTGACTCACCTTTCTTCCACATACATCATCCTCACCTAATGAGGGATCTGTGCTTTCACAAGCAAACATACATGCCCTTTTGGGAGGAGAATTGTGAATTTTCATTCCTGCATCCATAGACAAAATCCCCTAAATCACAAGCCTTTAATTTTAAGATTGCGCTGTCTTTTTTTCAATTTCTTCTCTGAAAGAAATGTTTTCCAAATGCAATATTTAGTTACTAGTGTCATATTTTGGGTGATAGAAATACCAAATTGCTTTAAAATGATGTGTTATACGACTTAAATCAGCTTGATGCTACGTTATTGAGGCCTTCAGAGCAGGCTTTGTTTTGTTTATACATATCTTCGGCCTTAACTTTACCATTCAGTGATTGCGAGTCCTATTTCCTAATCTGGACAAGATCATGCAACCGAGTGTGATCCCTGACCTCTAGTGCGCCAGTCCCATCTTCAGTTGTACACCAAACTGTCCTGCTGGATGAGAAGAAGTGTGATAGCATTGTGTGGTGTTTGAGAGCTGAAATATCGGATTGAAGCATGAGGCAGTGCTGATACATTGTGGTGAACTGAAAGTTAGGTTTGTTGTAATGGACAGAGGTTTTTGATGGAGGCCAGGAGTGGAGTTGAGGGGAATTGTAATATGAAGATAAATTCATTAACCTTGAAGTCAGTGAACTTCCTCCATCCAGCTCTGTGCGTCTGTTCTCCTTGCAGGCACTGCCCAGTCACATATACCCTACTTTCCTTCTGAGAGTTTGTCTGAAGGGTTTTCTGACTCATTCAGCAGATATCATGGAGGTACTCTCCAGTCACCCTTGATTAAATCCTGCACCATAATCCGCATAGCATTTACGAGACTATCCAAATTAGTTTTCTATTTACTCTCAATGCTTTACAAATGTTGTTTTGACTCCCTTTATACCCTTCCAAGCTTTGTTTATGCACCGGTGCTCATAATTTATTTCTTGGCTCCTTAAATACGCTGGCAAACCTGCTATGTGTCCCTCTCCAACCCTCCTACTCCACACCACTCTCTCTTTTCTAGTAAAGCTCTTCTGTGATACTCAAAACTGAGTTCATTACTCCTGTGATAGTCTAATGTAAATTTCAATAAATGATTTAATATTCCGCTTAGATATTGTTAAGTTTACATAACTCTTGAAACGTGTAAACTCAGTGTGTTGAATGTCATTCAATGATTAGGAGCTTGTTTTTCTGTTTTGTACCTAAGTGATACGTGTCTTGTCTGCATAAAGAACAACGGTGGCACAGTTGTGAAACTGATTCAGCCGCTGCCTCACTGATCCTGACCTCGGGTGCTGTCTGTGTGGAGTTTGCCACAAGGTCCCACATGAGATTAGTGTGCAAAATTAGAGCACATGGTATTGGGGGTAGGGTATTGACATGGATAGAGAACTGGTTGGCAGACAGGAAGCAAAGATAGGAATTAACAGCTCCATTTCCAAATGGCAGGAAGTGGCCGCAAGGCTCGGTGCTGGCACCCAAGTTATTTACAATATATATTAACGATTTAGATGAGGGAATTAAATGTGACATCTTCAAGTTTGTGGATGATACAAAGCTGGGTGGCAGTGTGAGCTGCGATGAGGATGCTATGAGGCTGCAGGGTGACTTGGATAGGTTGGTTGATTGGGCAGATGCATGGCAGATGCAGTATAATGTGGATAAATGTGAGGTTACCCACTTTGGTAGCAAGAACAGGAAGGCAGATTATTATCTGAATGGTATCAGATTAGGAAAAGGGGAGGTGCAACGAGACCTGGGAGTGCATGCTTATTTTCAGTGACTGATGCTTGTACATCAGTCACAGAAAGTAAGCATGCGGGTACAGCAGGCAGTGAAGAAAGCTAATGGCATGTTGGCCTTCATTGCAAGAGGATTTGCGCTAAGGAGCAATGAGGTCCTACTGCAGTTGTACAGGGCCCTGGTGAGACCGTACCTGGAGTATTGTGTGCAGTATTGGTCTCCTAATTTGAGGAAGGACATTATTGGTATTGAAGGAGTGCAGCGTAGGTTCACCAGGTTAATTCCCAGGATGGAACTGACATGTATGATGAAAAAATGGATCGACTGGGCTTGTAATCACTGGAATTTAGAAGGATAAGATGGGATCTTATAGAAACATATACAATTCTTATAGGAATGGACAGGCTAGATGCAGGAACATTTTTCCTGATGTGGGGGGAGTCCAGAAACAGGGGTCACAGTTTAAGAATAAAGGGTAGGCCATTTAGGACTGGGATGAGGAAAAACTTTTTCACCCAGAGAGTTGTGAATCTGTGGAATTCTCTGTCACAGAAGGCAGTGGAGGCCAATTCACTTGATGTTTTTAAGACAGAGATTTAGCTCTTAGGGCTAAAGGAATCAAGGGATATGGGGGAAAAAGCAGGAACGGGCTACTGATTTTAGATGATGTGCTATGATCATATTGAATGGCAGTGCCGGCTCGAAAGGCCGAATGGTCTACTCCTGCACATTTTTCTTTGCTTTCTATGCACATTCTCCCTGTGACCATGTGGGTTTCCTCTGGGTGCTCCGGTTTCCATCCACATCACAAAAACATGGGGGTTTGTAGGTTAATTTGCCTCTGTAAGATTGCATCTAATATGTGTAGGGAATAGATACAAAAGTGGGATAACATAAAACGTCACCCCGGGGTGACGCCTGTTTGTGAGTAGTGGCCCAAAGAGTCGTACTTTTTTCTGGTCGCTGCTGGATTTTCAACATTCTGAACACTTTCGCCAACCTACTGCGACTATGACGGGTGCCGGCAAGTCGCCGGAAAAAAATCGTATACCATTTAGTGGGACAGGCCCTTTAGTCCTGAGAGCTTCCATCTGGAGGCAGGTGGAGTACCTAGGCTGGCAATAATTGTTGGCTCAGAGTTGTCATGAGGCAGAAAGAGGCAAAGGCCGACTTGATTTCTCTTGTTTTCTGATGCTATATCCTGCCAAGTGGCAAAGCTGCTCTTGGAGATTTGCAGATCTTTATCAGCACCCAACTGTATTCAGTGTACAGTTCCATAACGATCTCTTGTACAGCTTTTGTTCTGACTAAGATTATCTTCTAATTGATTCATTTGAATCGAGATGGCAAGAAGAGATTTTTCATGAAAGAACCCTATCAAATAGATTCACAAACTAGTAATCTTCAAAACAACATACTTATATGGGTGTTTTAATGTTTCTTCAATTTTACTTTTTCAATTCTTTTTGTTAAGAAAATTATATATTCTTTTGCAGGTCTACAAAAACTCACCCTGGCCCTGTTGTTCATTTAAGTGACAGCCCAAGGGACGAGGGGAAAGTAAGTAAGAAAGAAAAATAAAACCATTGTTTTTTTGAAATGTTATTTTTTTCTGTCCAGGAGCAGAAGAGTCATTTAGACTCTTGAATCTTGTAAACAAATATCAATGTCACAGTATCAATTATTTCTGGCATTAGAACAGACACATGAATAGGCAAGGAATAGAGAGGTAGGGACTATGTGCCGGCAGATGGGATCATTTACATTGTCATTATGATCAGAGCAGACATAGTGGGCCGTTTGTGTGCTGTACTGTCCTAATATCTGTGTAGTATTATATATATTTTGCAGTTGACACTTAAATCTTGCCTAGTGGTATGAATTTTTGGCATGAATTTCTTGGTGTCAGCTGCAGTCAGGTACCAGTGACCATGGATTTTAACACCTAGCAACTGTGATGCTATTGACCGCGCAGCCAATCCACAGAAGAACTGTGGCAAATAGCAGAGCAAAGGGAGAGTAGCTCCAGTTTTGTAATTGCCGTTTTACAGAGAGCAAACTGAAGGTTGGATTGTTTAAGAGTTAAACCGAAGTTTCATTAAAAAATCAAACCATAATTTTGGAACTTTGAAGTAATTTTTTAATGGAATGCCAAGCAACATACACAAAATTAGTTTTTCATGGTTAATGATTGTGGAATCTGTATGGCTAGAGCCAAGATATTTCAGATTATACAGACCCACGGATCTGTACTTTATCATCGGGATGATGTTGGAATTAAAAAGTAAAATAAAGGCATGTGCAATAAGGGTGCAACTGTGATCATGGCAAGCATTTGAGGAGTGCATGGAAGAACAACAACATTTGTTCATTGTTATTTGGCGTCAAAATAAAATGCGACGGGTGCCTTCCTTGGGAAGTTAGAACCAAGGAGGTTATATAGAAAATGGCCAGAGGATTAGGAAACGGCTTAGAACTAAGCAAATGAGGATCAAAGGATCAATTAAGAGAGAAAAGTAGAATAATAAACACTTTTAATTCCCAAGATAGACAAAAAAAACTGGAGTAACTCAGTAGGTCAGACAGTTTCTCTGGAGAAAAGGAATAGATGATGTTTCAGGTCGCGACCCTTCTTTGGACTGAGAGTTAGGGGAAAGGGAAACGAGAGATATAGAACAAATGAATGAGAGATGTGCAAAAAAGTAACAGTGATAAAAGATGGAGGCGCAGGCAAGCATCGAGAAAACACACATCTCTATGGTAACGAGTCTAGGGTAAAAGAGTCTGTCGGAGAGCAGGAGGAATCACACCGGGAGCAGGGAGAGGAGCAGAACTCTCGTCGGAGAGAGGAGAACTTCAAAGTAGACATACCTGTAGAGATTTTGCAGTTGGGCAGTCAAAAGGTGCAGGAAGGAACTGCAGCAAGTTTAAACTGAAGATTCTGCAATATCCTCTCTTGCTGCTCCCCCTCTCCGATTCCTCCGGCTCTCCTAATCTACGACCATGTTTTAACCCAGACTCGGGATAATGGCATTCATACTTTTAAATGCTTTAGAAAAGAAAGCAGTATCTGTACACACTTAATCTACTGTGTTTGAAGAAATCTATGGTTGGGTGGTGCATGAGGTTTTAGTCAAACAGGCTGGCATCTTGGATGTTGTCAGGTACATTCAAGGACATTGTGGGTAGTTGGGAATTAAAATTGCATGGCCTCTGGCAGCAATATCTGTTTCATCAATCACCACTGGTGACGTGCTGGGAGGTGGCTAACGTCATGCCTCTATTTATGAAAGGATGAAGGGAAAGCCTTGGAACCACAAACTGGTGAGCGTTACATCAGTTGTGGGTAAGTTATTGACGGGAATTCCAGGAGACAGTATCTTCAGGCATTTGGAAGGACAGGGATCGCGAGCATGGCATTGCGAGTGAGAAATAGTGTCAACTGAATTTGAGTTTTTTTGAAGAGGCAATGAAGAAGACTGGTGAGGGCAGTGTGGTAGATGTTGTCTACATAGTCTTTAGCGAGGCCATTGACTGCATGCTAGGTTGGTCTGTAAAGTTACAACCCATGGGATCCAAGGAAAGCTAGCCAATTCGATACAAATTTGGCATAAAGATAGAAGACACAAGGTTGTGCAGGTTTGTTTTTCAGACGAGGCCTGCTGTAAGGGTTAACTGTTGATCGTTATTTATATTAACGATTTTGGTGATAATATAGGTGATATGTTTAATGTTTGCAGATGACACTAACATGTATAGTGGACAGTGAAGAAAGTTATAAGGGGATTTTGATTAACTAGACCAATGGGTGGTGGAAAGCAAATGGAGCTTAATGGTTGCATTTTAGTAGGACAATCCAGGGCGGACATGCACAGTAAATGGTTGGCCCGTGGGGATGTGGTAGAGCAGAGAGACCAAGGGTGCTGGTACATAGTTCCATGAAAGTGTCAAGTAGGTCCACAGGTAGACAGGGTGGTGAAGAAGTCTCTTGGCATGCTTGGCTCCATCGGTCAGTATATTGAGTGCAGGGGTTGGGTCATCATGTTACAACTGTACAAGACATTTGTCGGGCTACATTGGAATACTGGCTGCAATTCTGGTTGCCCATTGGAAATGTATTAAAAAAATGCCGGGTCTGGAGGGTTTGAATTATATGACAGTCTGGATAGGTTGAGCCTTTTCTTCCTGGGGTGTAGACATAAAGTTATGCCTGAATGTTGTCTCGGTCTTGTTGTCAGCACCTGTGAACAGCTTTATTATTGAATGGTTGGAAATGTGGTTGACCATATCCCCACAGCAAGACCTCTCTACTTGCTGGGTTTAAGGCTCAAATGACTTCTAGGATGGTCCTCAAATCTTTTGTTCCTTGATCCCAGTCTGTCAAATACTCTCTGCCAGATATTAACTGGAATGGAATTTAGGATCCTCTGTTTCCCATGGTTCTGCTCTACTGTTTTCCATCATGTAACCCCTGCCATATTTAAGAATTGTCCTTTCCGTTCTTGCATGCAACATTATGGTTAATCACTGAGTAGGAGTCAACGACAGGTAGTTCAGTGCTTTTTCATCGTTATCAAACATTGTCTGGCACTTTTGTGATGCAAATTTTGCATTTATTATCTTATCTGAATGTTATCTGGCTCTTGCTGAATGTAGGCATGAATTGTTCAATCATGTGAGGGTTGCCAGCATTTTAATACATACAGTGGTGACACATGGTGACCTCCACATTAAAACAAAAATCAAGGCATTTCACAAAGGTAAAATAAACAAAACTAAATGTAATATATAATAAAGATGATAAATAATAGCCAATCTTGTAAGAGTCATGCAGATTGGGTAGATTAATAAAGTATAGTTGTGATAATCAACTCTCAATTATTCAGTATGGTAGGGAAAACATCTGTGGAGAACAGAAAACAAAGTTAAGTACGATTAGAAATATTATTTGTATTAAGTGTATTAAAAGGAATCAGACATATATCATAATACTTACCCCATTCTTTATTTAAATACTATGTTTTGTTTGTTTTGTGTTATCTTACAGTGGCATTTGTATGCATTCCACGTTCCTATTTACTGGTCAACTACATATTTCCATTTACAGGTCTTTGGTGACATGTTTACAACATATCATGACTCTAGGATACAATACTGCATAAATAAGCTTTTTCAAGCTTGAAAGGTTTAATCACTTTTTAATATACTCATTCTGTACTTCGTTAATGCACTATTAATGTACTTTGCCTGCATTTTCCGGAGGCCAGCTTTTTGAACCTGGAAGTGCAAACCTTTTAAACTGACAGAGCAGAACTTTGAAACATTGCACATCTAATTCATTAGCTACTAAAACAGATCTCAGTAAATCAAGCACCCAATGTATTTTAAAATAATCAATCAATGCTATTGTTAGTATTTTATAGAGGCTCCATTGACTATAAATATTGTCTCCCATTTAAAATGTCTGTGAGTACATCTTCTCTCATCTTATATGATAAAGTTCCTTTTCTTAAACACAGACAACTCACAATGGGTTAGGTAAACCAACTCAAACTTTACTGAATGATCAGCTGGCGGGAGGGTCAGGGATGCAGAGTCAAGTAAACAACAGACACTTGACTTTCCCCAAAAGCACCACTCCAACGATCAAAGATTTGCACGGTGTTTTATACTGTGTCACTTAGTCACATTCCAAAGGCATTTAGTCATGGTCACAAGATGCAGTCAATATACATCACTACAGCACCTTCAGGACCAGACAGTTCAAATGCATCTTATCAGTTGATACTTCCAAGACAAGACACTTCAAAGACATCTGTCTCTTATCAGATGGTACTTTCAGGACAAGACATTGCAAAGGCATTTAGTCATTGTCTCAATATACATCAACCTAAGACAAGCCTGGTGAGTCTGAGGAAGGGTCTCGACCCGAAACGTCGCCTATCTCCTTCACTCCTTAGATGCTGCTGCACCCGCTGAGTTTCTCCAGCTTTTTGTGTAACCCTGGGCTTGTCTCGCTCTCTTATCAATTGGAACTTTTCCACTAGAGAAAGCCTGCTTGAGAAGAAATATAAGCTACAACCTACAGTCAAGTATCTTTTATATATTTAAAAGTATTTAACCTTTTAATTCCCTCCTCTTATCATTTTGATGATAAACAATTACTGTCCTCGCCAAGTACATAAGAAAGGCCATAAGCATTGCAACAGACAAATTAAGAGTACAATTAGTAATATAATCAATCCATAGTGGACAATAATTCCCCCAGTTCTTTCAAATATATTAATTGACCACCAACCTCCCCCAGAGCTATAATCATGGATTTCAGCTCCAACTTTCTTTATTTTAAGCACTTCCATTCTGATGTGGGTGACCAAATCGGTAATGTTGGAGGAAGCATCGGGGATAAAAGTACAAAATTCTCGGCCAATTATAGCGCATGTCCCTCCTTTTACTGCTAGGATAAAATCTAGGTCCATTGTGTTCAGTAATACTACAGTTCTCGTAGCTACTATCTCAGCTGTTAACGCCTTCTGGGTTGCACTCAAGGAGGCGGCAGTGGCATTAGCAATTGTCTCCATAGCGGAAGCCATATTGATGAGATCCCGTGATACTACCATACTATAGGATGGGAAGAAGATCATTAAAAATTGCTCAGCCTTCGCTAGGCTTCGCTTGGAAATCCCCGTGTGCTGGTGTAACTGGTTCATGCTTCTCATGTTGTGGGACCACATATGCAACATAACAACACCCCATCCAGTGATGGGGTCCTTTTAGTCGTTCCCAAGTTGCCCTGTCTGCCGGAGGCATTCCTGGTAACCATGGGTAGGCCCAGGGTCCACATACAAAATATGTGCCATTAACTGGTCAGGGTGGGCCATTAATGGTGGCTGACTGGGTTGTCATGCACGGACTGTTTCCCAAAAATACACCAGTGCCTTGGTTGTGGCAAAGACAGGTAGTTTTAACTGGCCTGTGCAGATCTCTTGCTATCTGCAGTCGGGGTATACCTGCTGCACTATTCATGTTTAATTTTCAATCTCGTTTAAAGGGAGGGGTGTACCATTCCTTAAAGTTATTGTACCTTGGGCCTCTGTAGGTGATGTTTATTGTTTCGTTTTTGTTATTTGTTATCCGTATGATTTTTAGGCAGGACATTTTTTAAATGGAATTACAGAAGAACCTCAGTGCTAGTCTCTCGGTAAGGTTTAGTGGAATGGGGACTAGGGGAATTCCTTCCTTACAGCTAGTCGGAACACCCAACATTCAGTCCCATGTGCCTGTACGGCAAACTCATGGCTCATAGACAGATAGGTATTAGTCCATGCTACTTGGGCCATGGTCATGAGCAACACTCGTGCCATTCTTGCGTACAATCTTCATGTAGACAGAGAGATGTATCCAACGCGGGTGGTTTTCAAACTTTACTGTTGTCGGTGTAGTCAGCAGCACTTGGTATGGTCTGTTCCAGCGGGGGTCGAGTTTCTTACGGTTCCAATTTCTTATAAGTATGTAGTCACTGGTTAGACTATTTTGCTTTGGTCACCATCAGGTAGCGGCCTCTGGGACTCCTTTACCTGTAGATATAATGCTGACAGAATATGGGTGAACCACTGATCATAGGTTATTTCATCGTTTAATGCGTGTAAATCTAAAGTTCCTTCATAAATGATGCTTGTTCCCCAGGGGGTCCATATAGGTTTACCATAGATAATTTCTGCCAGGGATAACTTCGTCGCACTATGGGGCTTTATCCTCATTTCAAATAATGCTAAGGGTAATACTTTAATCCATGTCTCTCCTATTTCTCCCACTAGCTAGGTAAACTTGTTTTTCAACGCCCCATTGGATCTTTCCACTATCCCAGATGCCTGTGGGTTGTGTACACAGTGAAATTGCTGTTGTATAATAACATGTGCACATAGTTCCTTATTACTAGTGGCAATAACATGGGGACCATTGTCCGAGCTTATTACAGTAGGTAGTCCAAATCTGGGAATAACTTCTCTTAACAACAGTGTTACCGTAGTTTCAGCAGTGTTATTAGTGGTCGGTAGAGCTTCAATCCATCTGCTAAATAAATCTAAAATCACTAAGCAATATTTATAGTAATGGACCCTTGGCATTTCAATAAAATTAATCTGCATGCATTCAAACGGTCTTGGTGGCATTGGCGTCAAAGCTGAGGGTGCCATAATTGGTTTGCCTGGATTACTTTGTTGGCAAATATTACATTCAAAGGCCTGCTTCAGCACCTCTTGCTAAATTGTCGGGTGCCACCATGTTTCCTTCGTCATCCAAATCATTCCCTCCTTACCAGCATGGGTAACGACGTGAATATATGTTAGTAAGACAGGTAAAAATGCATCAGGTACACAAACTTATGTGCGAATGCTGTTCGTGGATTTTAGTTCAGCATTCAACACAATTATCCCTCAGCACCTGATAAGCAAACTGGTTCCATTGGGCCTCAGCACCCCCATGTGTAACTGGCTACTGGACTTCCTCACTGACAGACCCCAGTCAGTGAGGGTTGGAAATAACACCTCTAACATCATCTCTCTGAGCACCGGCTCCCGTCAGGGCTATGTCCTGAGTCCACTGCTGTTTACCCTGATGACCCATGACTGTTGTGCCAGGTTTCGTACAAACCACATCATGAAGTACGCAGATGACACAACAGTGGTGGGCCTCATCCGGGACGACAATGAGCTGGCTTACAGGGAAGAGGTGAAACAACTGGTGGACTGGTGCAATACGAACAACCTGATCCTGAATGTCGAAAAAACAAAGGAGGTCATCGTCGACTTCAGGAAAAACCAGCACAGTCCCACACCACTTCACATCAATGACAGCGATGTGGAGGTGGTCAGTAGCACTAAGTTCCTGGGGGTGCAGATCACTAACAGTCTGACCTGGTCAAATAACATCTCATCACCAGTTAAGAGAGCGCAGCAGCGGTTGCACTTTCTGCGCTGGATGAGAGGAGCTCACCCCCCCCCATCCCATCCTCACCACTTTCTACAGGGGCACCATAGAGAGTATTTTAACCAACTGTATCTCTGTCTGGTTTGGGGACTGTCAAGCCTCCGACTGGAAGTCCGTGCAGAGAGTGGTGAGGACAGCGGAAAAAATCATCTGGACTTCTCTCCCCTCAATCGGGGATATTGCAACCAAACGTTGCGTGTCTAAGGCCAGCAGTATTATAAAAGACCCCACACATCTCCATCACGGACTGTTCACTCTGCTGCCCTCGGGAAAAAGATATCGTAGCATAAGGAGCAGAACATCAAGGTTCTGCAACAGCTTCTTCCCACGAGCCATCAGACTCCTGAATGCCATGTAATGGGCTGCCACCATTGTCTATTTATCCTTTTATCCTTTTTTTTTCCAGTTCATCCTTCTGTTAATTATCGTGTTGCACGGGGAGCCAAATGCAACGGAATTTCGTTTGGAATTGTATATATCGATGTATTTCTAAATGACAATAAAGTTTGTTTGACTTTGACTTTGAACTTGTCCAAGAGGGGTGACCCAGAGTCCCGTGGTGCAATCAATGCCATAGCCCACTCGTTTCCATAGTTGTTTTTTGTCATCATAGGTGTTCCCCTGTAATGTACATACCTCCCTCATGTCTGGCAAGATCATTCTGTTTGCTAGGACTGCGTTACCCTGGGGAACTGAGCAGCATTCCTAGCAACCCGATCGGCGTGTGCATTGCCCATAGAAATCGGGTCGTCTTTTCTCGTGTGTGCTTCGCATTTGATGATGGCGAGTTGTTTGGGGAGATTGAAAGCAGATAAAAGGTTACTAACATAGACTGCATTTTTAATAGGTGTACCAACGGAGGTGAGGAAGCATTGATGTTACCATAATGCACCAAAGTCGTGTGCTACTCTGAAAGCATAGCGAGAGTGTAAATGTTAATGCTCTTATCTCGTGCCAAAATGCAGGCTCTGGTGAGGGCGAACAGCTCTGCCTGCTGAGCAGACACACGGTTTTGGAATCATCCTTCCTCCAACACTTCCCTGTAGGGGTGGTTGGAACCCCCTCCCCCCCAACTCTCCCTATGGGATCTTAGTGGGGTAGCTCCCGCCGTCAGGGACTGGTAGCATGGGCATAAGGGGGAGGTGGTCTACACTATTCCCGGCTTTGGTCCTCATCCACCCCCCCCCCCCACCCCCAAATCTGTTCCTCATTCCCCCTCTTCCATAAACAGGGTCGCCATGCCAGACAAGGGGTCTTTGGAGGACTTACCGGTATCGGGTTTGTTCTTAACCACTAAGTGCTTGTTTTCTTATCTGCGCTTCCTTTCTCTGCCTTGGCCCTGTTCACTTGTTCCTTCAACTGGCCAAGACTCATCACCCAAACGTTTGGTAAATTTATAATTTAACACTGTATAATCTTTATTACTTTTTGGATTCAAATACCTCATATGTTGGACAGGCGTTCCCGCGTCATTTTTATCCAGATCATTCCCCATAGACTTTCTGCCCGGCTACTTTGTGAACGGCAAACATTTTTAGTTTGCGGAGCCAATCTGTGACCACCCACTTTAGTAGCAAAATACACAATACAGTCTATCTAATCGCCGACTGCTTTCTTTAGTAGCAAAATACACATTTGCGCCAAACCATTTCAGTTTGCCATGCCCAATAGCCGACTTCTCTCTTGGTAGCAAAAACATACTCAATTGGTCTTACCTTCGTTGTCTGTATTAAAGACCTCGACGGGGAACCAGATCAACCTCTGACGAAGGACCACAGATGTTCCCTGGAGCTTCTACAGGAGTTCGGTCTCAAAGGGTCCGATTAGAGCTCAGTTTTCTCCCAGTCACTCTGCAGCCTCTTACACAGTCATCCGTTGACGGTCCCAGCGAGATCCTGCTGACTATGCCAATGATATAGATCCTTTTCTTTAAAACAGACAACTCACAATGGGTTAGGTAAACCAACTCAAGCTTTACTGAATCATCAGCTGGCGGGAGTGTCATCGATACAGAGTCAAGTAAGCAACATTCACTTGACTTCCCCCAAAAACACCACTCCAATGACCAAAGATTTGCAGAGTGTTTTTATACCGAGTGTCACTTAGTTACATTCCAAAGGCATTTAGTCATGGTCACAAGATGCAGCCAATATACATAACTACAGGACAAGTTTGAGCTTGTCTCTTATCAGTTGGTTGTTTCTCTTATTAATTGGTAGACACATTTCAAAGGCATTAATTTCTACTGTAAGGCCATGTGGACATATTCCAAAGTCATTTAGTCATAGTCATAAGATGCAGTCAATATACATCACTACAGCACCTTCAGGACCAGACAGTTCAAATGCATCTTAACAGTGGTACTTCCAAGATAAGACATTTCAAAGGTATCTGTCTCTTATCAGATGGTACTTCCAGGACTAGGCATTGCAAAGGCATTTAGTCATTGTCTCAATATACATCAACCTAAGACAAGCCTGGGCTTGTCTCTCTCTTTTATCAATTGGTACTTTATCACTAGATAAAGCCTGCTTGAGAAGAAATACAAGCTACAACCTACAGTCAAGTATCATTTAACCATGTATCTTTTATATATTTAAAACCTTTTCATATACGTTGGCAAAGTATCAAATCATACACATTTTTAATTTCTGTGCTACTAATATATAAAGGGACAGGGCTACACTGTGAAGCTTAAATAATCAGAGTACATTGTGCACTCATATTATATTTGATTTGCATATTTATCCAGAATTGAATTCTTTATTTTATTTTGCAGCTCCTCATGGGGTTTGAAAGTGGAACGGTTGTAATGTGGGATGTGAGGTCAAAGAGGGCAGAGTTTAGATTATATTATGACGAGGTAAGTACATTTTTTTTGTTGGGAAAGTATGAAATCACCTGTTTCATTATAGCTTGGACTGTGTCTATCAAAATCTTTTACAACTTTCTACCTTACGTGTGTGCACAAATTTGTGATTTGTATGATAGCTGTCCAAATGGTATGAGTAACACAAGAGAGTAAGTCTCAGCAGAAAGTTGATGGCCTGTGCAGAATTATTTAAAGATTTAATGTTTTTGTTCTCCTAAGGATAACTTCTCCTTTCCAAATAATGAAGTAATTGATTAATGCATGTAGTCCCGTTTAAAAACAATGTCAATGCTCTGTTTTGATGAAAATATGTCATGATCTTTAAAATGGAGAAAATTAATATTTCAAGAATGATCAGTTGTCGTATGTATCAGCAATGGAACAATTAATACTTGCTGCAACTTTACAATGTAATTTATTAATGTAAAACACATAAATCAATATGTAATTAACAATAATACAATAAATTAATAATCAGTAATACTGGGTAACCAGACCATAACCTAAAACCCAAGTCCATAGTGCAACCAAAATAAAGTCCGTAGTAGGGCATAGCTGTTGAGGTGGTGATTAGTGTTGTGTAATATTCAAGAGCCTGATGGTTGAAGAGCATGCAAAGTTCTTTTCAGAATAGGGTTCCTACTTACAACGTAAAATTGATAACATTATGATCTAGCAAAGCATTCAAGATGTTTTGATAAATAGGCAAATTGACAGTAAGCCTAATTGTTGTGAGTATGACCAGAACGATTATGTGCTCATGCTACTCAAATTTGTGTATCTCAACTTTCCATGACCATTCATTGTGGTAGAGGCAGATTAAGACAGACATTTTTGAAATAATAGTTTGTATTATGCTGAGTTTAATAGTAAAAATATATGGCTGGTACTTACAATTAAATTGTAGCAGAAGCACTAAGTTGCATTAGAAAACTCAAGCAGCAAATAATTAATCCAAAGATTTATGTAACAAATCAAAAATAAAAGTAGCTGAAAAACCTCAGTAGATTGGGAAGCGGCAGTTGAAAGACGTTGGTTAACGACTAGGGTTTTGCTAAACGTAGACACTGCTCAGCTTCACTGCCTGTGGTCCCTACTGATCTGCACACATTCAGGATACAGAGGAGTGATTGCACTGACCTTCTGCAACTAATTAGCATCCTGTGAGGAAGAATGGGCTCCATGCTGCAAGAAGACCTCTAGTGGCACAATCTAAATCCCCGCCTGTAAAACACCCTCACTTTTGGATAACATGTTTATTAATGAGGTGTGCAAACAGTTAATGACATTCTGGATCATTGAAAACTTGTAGTCCTCTCAAAGCTTCCTAATGGATCTAGATACAAAGAGCTGCAGCAGCTAGTTTGCGGGAGAAACTCAGTGGTCAGGCAGCATCACAAGATCATAGACTCTTACCTATTGGTGTCTGGCAAGAGAGTGGGAACTGCTTTGCCAATAATTGTAAAGGTGACAATTACATTCAATTTCAATACTTGAATTGCTCCCAGCCTGGTACTGACACCATCAAAACAGTATCAAGATATGGAGTGCTCTGCTGTATTTGGGGGACTCAGTACTTGAGCAGTGGTGTCCAGAGTTTCATCAGGCTTGTGGCCTTTTCAGTCATGCAAGGTAGCTTTGACAGTGTCCACATTGTCCTGAAAACTCCACGTGGAAATGTGCCGTTGTTGCCAAGATTTCAGTCCTCGACTGGATGCACAGAACATAATGAAAGATCATAATTAATGGAAATAGTGTCAGCTTCACTCAATGAGACCATCTCTAAATCCATGTCTTATTCCTGAATCTCTGATTCCTTCTGCTCAGTCTTCAATATATTCAATGACTGAGGTAAAGAATTCCAAGGATTTGCAAATCTCTCTCCTACAGAATGAAAATACATTTATTTTCTGCTCGGTGCCAAGTGGCTGACTATTTATCCCGAGGCTTTGGTCTCGGGATAAATTCAGCAGAGAAAGCAAAAAACTCTTGGCATATACTCCCATCAGTCGCTTTTACAATCTTGTATGTCTGAATGAGATTCCCCTCCATCCTTTTAAACTCCAGTGAGCATAATTCAAATTGAAAAGTCCAATTTTCCACAAAGATCTTGACAATTATTGTCAACAGATATTCGTGGAGCTTTAAGAGCAGTTTCACTTCATACACTGTGAAAGTTTTATTTTGCGCACTGTGCCCAGAATGACTCTCCCTATTCATGACTGCACACATAAGAAGAGAACATTCCCTAAATGTGAAACATGCTGCTGCCACAAAATCATCGAGATCTTCAGAGTATGCAAACAATGGTTCTTGCTTCCTCGACTGCTCTCAAACTGTAATGTAGTGTCCTACAGAAAGGTTCTTATGATTCTTCAGAATCTGGTGATCATGCGCATTCAGCAATTGATTGCATTGCCCTTTTCTGTGAGAAGAATCAAAGTTGGCCCTTCAGCTCAACTTGACCATGCCGATCGAGATGCCCCATCAAATCTAGTCCCATTTGTCCTCCTATGGCCCAAACCTTTCCTATCGATATAGCTGTCCAGATATATTTCAAATGTTGTTGTGCCTGCCTCAACTACTTCCTCTGGAAACTCATTCCATATACCATATACCTACCCCCCTCAGTATGGAAAAAGTTGTCCTTCAGGTTCCTATTAAATCTTTCTCCTCTCACCTTAAACCTATATCCTTTGGTTATTGATTCCCCAACTCTGGAAAAACAACTCTGTATTCACCCTACCTATTCCCCTCATGGTTTTATACACCTCGATAAGATCACCCCCTCAGCCTTGTGCACTCCAAGGAATAAAGTCCTACCTTACCAACATTGCTACACTCTGAGAAAGAAGTAACCACGCCTGCATGCAGATGGCCATGAGCACCATTCATGCACGGACGCGTAAGTGTCAAATAGTTAGTCAGTGGTCATTACCAGATGATAATTCATGGTTTTATTCTACTATGATATTCACAGTATTTGTTAAATGTTTATCAGAGAAGTTGCAAATAGAACTGAGCATTGTGGAGTTGTTAGTGAACATCCCCATTTCTGGAACCTGGCGATGGACTTCAAATATTTCTTCATTGCAGCAAATAAGGAAATAATTTGGCCCATCAAGTTCATGCCAGCTCTCAGAGCAACTCCATCAATCCATTCATTACTCTGGGGCAAGCATGGGATAGCCACCCATGTTAGCAGGATCCAATACTATTCAGTATTTTGGAAACACCCGCATATGGCTACGAAAAGAATTAAAGAAAGAATACCGCTAGAGTCTGTGAGAGTGGGGGCGGAAGATGACTCATTGACGGATAATACGGCTATAGACCTAGGAATGGAAAAGACCATGAGCAATACATGCACTCAACAAGAACCATGCGCACAATCATCATCCGAGAAGAGGCTTCAGGTCTGCTCCTGCGGCTGGATGAAAATAACATCTTCAAAGGGCTTGAAAATACATCAAGGAAAGAAAGGGTGCTTGAGAGAGGGAAAACAGGGACCTCGCATTGATAAGTACTTCCTGAGAAGTCAATCAAGTCAGTTGAATGAAGTCCAGCGACTGGAGTCTCACCAAAGTTCGCAGGGCATCAGCCCCCCTGATGAAGGAAACTCAAGCAGTTACGCAGGCAGAGGAAGATATGGAGCCCATCCAGCCAAGAAAACCAGCAATGGAGAAAAAAGATCAGCGGAAGAAAACCTTGCCTGAAATGGCCTGGAGCCTCGGAGAAGAAAGAATGGGAGACCATAAATGCAGACCTGACCAGTATCTTACAGGGTGTAAGGGGTACAGTTGAAAGAAAGCTTGATAAGATGGGGGACATTTATGGCTATGGAGCAGAACGATATGGAATAAGGGAGAAAAAGGAAAAGGCACCAGTTTTGGAAAGCAAGTCCAGACGGCAAAAGGAGATGGAATGCCTAATCCGGGAGAGAAGGCAGCTCAAGAAGCAGTGGAGGAAGGCATCTGATAGTGAGAAGGAGGGCATCAACATTCTCCAGAGAAACATCAAAAGCCATTTAGCAACCCTGAGACGAGCAGAGTACCTGCGGAAATCATGAAAAAAGAAAGAACGAACGAGATCACACTTTTTCAAGGACCCCAATAAGTTCCTAAAATCACTTTTCATCAAAGAAAAGGGAGGAAACCTGAAATCATCAAGGCAGGAGCTGGACGAGCATCTGGAAAGAATGCATGCGGATGACAAGAGACACCGGAAGACAGCTATTCCATCGGACATTCCACCAATTGAACAACCAGAGCATAAGATGGACATTAGTCCTCCAAAGTAGAGGGAGGTGGAACAGACAGTAAAGCGGGCAAGAGCATCATCAGCACCCAGGGCCAAATGGGGTTCTGAATCGACTCTACAAGGGTGCTCCTGATGTTCTTCGCTTCCTGTGGAGGCTAATGAGATGGCTTGGGAGAAGAGAGTCATACCCAAAGCATGGCGAGGGCAGGAGGAATCCTGAATCCGAAAGAGAAGGAATCCACAGATATCAGCCAATTCCAGCTGATCAGTCTCCTCAATGTAGAGGGTAAGATTTTCTTCAGCATCATAGCTCAGAGGATGACCAGCTATTTAGAGAGAAACAACCTTGTGGATACAACAGTCCAAAAAGCAGGCATCCCAGGGTTCTCTGGATGCCTCGAAGATACCAGCATGATCTGGCACCAAATCCAGACTGCAAGAAAAGAAAAGAGAGAACTTCATGTGATTTTTCTTGACCTTGCCAACGCGTTCGGAACTGTCCCTCACAGTTTCCTCTGGGCATCCTTTGACTTCTTCAGGATACCAGAGACTATCGCACGCCTTGTCAAGGCTTATTTTCCAGATCTGCAGCTCTGTTTCACCACGCCTGACTTCACGACCACATGGCACTGCATGGAGTTTGGCATTATGGCGGGGTGTACCATCTCCCCATTGATTTTTACAATGGCTATGGAAGTCATCATAAGGGCCTCCAAGTGGGTAGTGGGTGGCGAGCGGCTGAGGTCTGGAGTCCGTCTACCACCCATCAGGGCCTACATGGATGACATGACAATCATCCCAACAACAGCACCTTGCACCAGGCGCCTTTTAGGGAAGCTTCAAGAGAATATCACTGGGGTCAGAATGAAATCAAGAAGCATTTCTATAATCAAAGGCAAACTGACAGATCAAAGGTTCTTCATTGATGAAGAACCTATACCAACTGTGTCAGAGAAGCCAATCAAAAGTCTGGGAAGATGGTATATCTCTAAACTGAAGAACACTGATCAGGCTAACGAGTTTAGGCAAGAAGTCATCAAAGGTCTGGCGAACATCGACCGATCCATGCTGCCGGGAAAGCTGAAAATTTGGGTTACTACCTCGCCTTATGTGTCCACTAACCATGTATGACATCACTCTCACAAGAGTCGAGAAGATAGAAAGAACAATCAGCTCTTTTGTGAGAAAGTGGTTCGGTGTTCCTCGGTGCCTGAGCAGCGTAGGCCTGTACGGTCAGGGGGTACTCCAGCTACCCCTCTCTAGTCTCACAGAGGAGTTCAAGTGCACTAAAGTCAGACTAGAGATGACCCTGGCAGAATCAAGGGACACTGTCATCCGAGCTGCTGCTCCAACCCTGGCAACAGGAAAGAAGTGGTCGGCTAAGAATGCGACACAGCAGGCAAAACCTGCTCTCCACCAAGGCGACATGGTAGGGCAAATCCAACACGGAAGAAGGGGCTTGGCGGAAAGCGACCTTGCTGGAACAAGGCATCATCACTGGAGCGCTGGAAGTTGGTCATGGCCGAAGTCCGCCGACAGGAGGAGTTGAGTAGGTGTGCCAAGGCTGTGTCGTAAGCTAAACAGAGCCAGTGGATGAGTTGGGAGAGTGTGGAAAAGAGGAAGATCAGCTGGAAGGACATGTGGGAGATGGAGGTGAGCAGGTTCCTCATTCGGGCAACCTATGATGTCCTTCCTAGCCCAAAAAATCTCAAGCAATGGCTGGGCGAAGATCCATCATGCCCCCTGTATTCAACACCAGCCACACTAAGCACATCCTCACTGGGTGTAAAATAAGCCTCTCCCAAGGACGGTACACATGGAGACATAATCAAGTGCTCAAATGCCTGGCAGCGACTCTGGAAAGCAGGATAACAACCAACAATGCCCTGCCGCCCAGAACAACCAACCCTGTTAAGACAATTGCCTTTGTTTGGGGGGGGTGGGGGGGGTGGGGGGGGGTGGGGGGGGAGGGGACAAAGGCAATGGAAAATTCCACCAAGGACCAGGTTTGGACACCTGGAGGCAGCCCGGGATTGACAGATGCTGGTGGATGTGGAACAACAGCTTACAGTTCCACCAGAGATAGCCTTCACCAACTTGAGGCCTGATCTTGTGCTCTGGTCGAACTCTCAGCGCATGGTGTATTTTGTGGAGCTCACAGTCCCTTGGGAGGATGCTGTTCAGGAGCCTTCGAAAGAAAGAAACTGCGATATACAGAGCTTGCAGCGGAGGCACAACAGCGGGGCTGGAGAGCTAAGATCTGCCCGGTAGAAGTTAGATGTCGAGAATTCGTGGCAATATCTACCTTAAGACCTGGGGATCAGCGGACAAGCCCTACACCAGGCCATCAAAGAAACATCACGGGTGGCAGAGCGGAGTAGCCAGTGGCTCTGGCTGAAGAGGAAAGACCCTATTTGGTGTCCCAAATAACCGACTAGACAGATGCAGAGGGAGGTGGTTCTGGGACTCCAGAATGCACCGCTGAGCCTACTGGAGACGTCGTGGGTTCAATCAGCGAAACGTTGATGAAAGTAGGTGCCCACTTGATAACCCCAATGACGTGTCTGCCTAACCTTTCTCAACATCGGAGGAGCATAGGTGAGTGCAGAAGACTCCCATCTCCATCGGGAGTAAATTGATATTTGGCACTTTCGACTTTTAACATCTTGTCCTGTGCATTTGTAAACATGTGATCTATTCTTTTTAACTGTCCATCCACTCCACCCTAATCCTCCTTTCATCCACCTATACGTGGTATACAGTAAACAAGGGGAAGAAATAGAGGCATCCAGGGGAAACTCAGGAGTCACGGGTGGAACCTGCAATTCAATACAGGCTGAAGCTAGGGCTGCGCCCAGGGAATATTTTGGTGAGGTTTTAAGTATGAAATTATTGAACTGCAGCAATCTCAACCATTGTTGTCCTTAGTGTGACTCCGGTATGTTTTTTACCCTCGATTCTAAAACAATCAATGGTATTGTTGGTCCAAGGCCAGTCACTCTCGCCTTAATTCTTGAATTCAGTATTTTCAGTCCTGTTGATAGCATCTTTTATCACACAACTATTGATTTGTGTGAAGGATCAGCAAATTAGATTTGCCCTTGCTTTTTTTGAACAGAATGTCTATGTTGCAATACAATAGTAGCTTGATTAGAGGTCAACTAGTTTAGGATTCAAGGTCCTCAGTACTCTAGCTTGGGCATTGTTTGGTCCTATAGCCTTTGCTTGTGTTCCTGGCAGATATTTTTGAGAGCACAAGGTGGAATATACTGGCTTAAAGCTGTCTTCTTCAATGGTGGGGATTCTAGAGAAGTCAAGATCAACAATCTACCTGGCAGATAGAAATTGCATTGAGTTGTAGATGCTGCCATGGAAGAGCAGCCAACCTAATCAAAGTCCCACCCCGTTTATTCCTCCTGCTCCACGTTCCCGTACATACCACCAGACTCAGAAACAACCACAAACCGCACTGTTGTCAGGGTTCTGGAAATTCCTTTCATGAGCTAGCGTATTGTCCACTTCACCTTGGACATTGGACTTTGTCTGTAGAACTGATGCGATGCAATGCTGAGAAGTATTGTATTTATAGGTAGGTAGGCCGCCCTCGGTCATGACTGACCATGGGTGATGCATCCTAGTTGTTGGCTGCTTGCTCCAAACCTCAGCTAGGGAAGTATTGTATTTATGAATGGTATATCTGATCTGGTTGGATAGCATGTAAAACTAAACTTTTCAGGACCTTGGTACATATGACAATAATAAATCCAAACATATAACAGTATATTCTGCCTAGGTGTGGTTACAAACAGTTCAGTCTCAACTCGAGCACTTGTCTGGACATTCAGAATGACCATATTCATGAAGCTTTGCCTGATCATTAGGTGCTTAGTTGACCATCACTATTGACCTCAGGTAAGTCTGAAGCTTAGAGGCATGGGATCTCTATCCTCCAGCAGACTAAAAGACAATTCTGGACTAAGCTGGAGTGGCAGATGGCCACTCGAGA
This sequence comes from Raja brachyura, assembly GCA_963514005.1. The sequence goes on along the minus strand of OY740792.1, from coordinate 64,151,966 downwards.
GCAGTGGCAGGGCAAAACAGCATATCATAAGTGGCAACGACGCCTCACTTCTCGATGAACATTTATGCATGCTTTTAAAGGGAGAACAGTGGCATTTTCATACGAGTCCTTACTGTCCTTGACAATCCTGTGATTTCAGTCTCTGAGGTGACATCAGAGCATCCTTCATGAGGGTGAATTCACGTAAAGCTTCTGGCCCAGACAGCGTGCCTGGCCAAGTGTTAATGACCTATGAGAATCAATTGGCTTGAGTGCTCAAGAGTGTCTTCAGCCACTTGCTTCTGCAGGTTCCCATTTATTTCAAAAGGACATTTATCATACCAGTATCTAAGAAGAGCATTGTGACCTACCTCAGCAGGACAGGCAGCATCTCTGGAGAGAAGGAATGAGTGACGTTTCAGGTTGAGACCCTTCTTCAGGTCTCGACCCGATACATCACTCATTCCTTCTCTCCAGAGATGCTGCCTGTCCCACTGAGTTGCTCCAGCATTTTGTGTCTATTTTCGGTTTAAACCAGCAGTTTCTTCCTACACAGTGACCTACCCCAATGACCGGCATCTGGTAGCAATTGTAATGAAATGTACTGAGAAGTTGGTTATGGCGCGAATCAACTCCTGTCTCAGAAATTTGGATTCACTTCAATTTGCCATTTGCCACGAACCAACTGCAGATGCCATCGCACTGGCTACCCACTCGCCTCTGGACAATCTGGATAACAGGAACACATGCGTCATTGACTATGCCGCTACAGGGCTCTCGCTTAACGTTTTTTTCCTGTTGCCAGCCGGGCAACCTTGACAGCTTTTTAGGTTGCCAAATGACAGTTTAGGTGGTCATTGAAGATGGTTTGCATGACGCGTGCGATAATGTGCTCGGACGAAGTGCGTAGTTACCAGTCGGAATTATGCTCAATGAAGCATTCATATATTATGTTCAAGAAGGAACTGCAGATACTGGAAAATCGAAGGTAGACAAAAGTGCTGGAGAAACTCAGCGGGTGCAGCAGCATCTATGGAGCGAAGGAAATAGGCAACGTTTCAGGCCGAAACCCATCAGTCTGAAGAAGGTTTCGGCCTGAAACGTTGCCTATTTCCTTCGCTCCATTGATGCTACCGCATCCGCTGAGTTTCTCCAGCACTTTTGTCTACATTCACATATTATTTCTGCATATTATTTCAAATAACTCACAAACTAAACATATTCACCAATCAAGACCTGATATACACCACAATGACATGCAGCAAAATTATAATAAAATATTTCAACTCTTTTTACACATAGCAATGAATGCAATTTCCATGAGTTCTTTCCACTTCCAAACAAAAATGTGGTTGGATTATTCAGCATATGATCAACCTGTGTCAATAAATCCTGGACCACGGTAACATATATGCTTAACCATGCACACTACAGATTGATGCAAGCATGTTTTCTGTGAAGGACCAAAAATTACCATGACATGGCCATAGCATGGGTCGTTATTGCTATTGGCACAGAAACACTATGGCTTCCCACATAATTTATCCATAACAAGATATAGAGGTTGCAAGGAAATTTCTAAAGGCATTTTATGATAATAGCTGTTAAAACCGACTATACCCATCTGACAGGTTAAACATTACACTAACTGACAAGAGATGGCCAAAGGACATAACTGCAGCAAATGTTCTTTTGGTAATATGTCAAAACAAATAATAACATTGGGAATTAAAACACATTTGATTACATTCCGTTATCAAACATAATCAATGTTCGCTCTGAAGACCATGAAGCATAGAAGGGTCAGGGAGTGTGTGAACCAGTGGATAGATGGCGGGGGTGTTGAGAAGGCAATCGGTGCTGAATGGATGGATTGAGGCAGGTGAATTAGTATGTGTTGGTTGGAGTATGTAAAATTGTGAGGGGAGAGCACGGGGGACATCAGTGGTGTTGAATGGGAGGGATCAGTACGGGATGGATGGGGGGGGGGTCAGTGTAGGATAAATGGGGGTTCAGTACAGGATGAATGGGGGTAGACAAAAGTGCTGGAGAAATTCAGCGGGTGAGGCAGCATCTATGGAGCTAAGGAAATAGGCAACGTTTTGGGTCGAGACCCTTCTTCAGACTCTTCCCCCATTCTTCTTGAATGGGGTTATCAGTACAGGGTGAATGGGGGATCAGTAAAAGATGAATGGGGAGACAATAAAGGATACTTTACTTGGGATCAGTACAGGGTGAATGGGGGATCAGTGAAAGATGAATGGGGAGATCACTACAGGATGGATGGGAGGGTCAGTGCTGGGTAAATGGAGGGTGGGTCAGTATGGGATGAATGGGACGAACAGTGCAATATGAATGGGGGGAGAAGTGCAGGATGGATGGGAAGGGGGGGGGGTCAGTACAGGATGATTTGGGGGACCAGTGTAGGATGGGTGGGGGGGGGGGGGGTGGCAGGAGAATCAATGCGAGGTGGGTAGGATGATGAATAGATTGGGGGGGGGGGGGTAGATGGGGAGGGGAGCATGGGGGATGTCAGTGAGGACTGAATAGAGGAGGAAATGGGGATCAGTGTGGGATGGAGAGGAGGGGTCCCAGGATAAGAGGGGTGGAGGGGGGCGTACAGAGAGAGTGAGAGAGAGAGAGAGAGAGAGAGAGAGAGAGAGAGAGAGAGAGAGAAAAAGAGAGGGGGGAGAGGCACAGAGGACGTGGGGAGGAAGGAAGGTCAGCGCTCCTCGGACAACATCGCCCCGCTGCCTTGACCGTCCCCGTCCAACGCCAAAGTGCCGCCGCGTCCTCGTCATTGCCTCCCCTCCTCCGCCAGCCGACAGGAAGGTGCGGGGCGAGCGGTGCAGCTCAAAGATCCTATAGCTATAGGATCTTTGGTGCAGCTGTTTCAGACAGAGGAAAGAGACCTCCCTCTCCCTCTCCCTGCCTTCCTCCCTCCTCCCAGCCTCGGCGTGCGAGAGGGGTTGTTTTGAAAACGATTATTGCCGTTAGCGTATTTGCAAGCAGCGCCCGTTATCAGGGCGATAGCAGCCACAGATGGCAAATCCGCAAAAAGCACTTTCACAACAACCCCTCTCGCATGCCGAGGAGGGAGGGAGGGAGAGGGAGGCCTCCTTCCGCCGGGCGGGTGCGGGAGAAGGAGGTGGTGGAGCCACTTCACGGCCACTGTTCGGAGCCCGTCATCCGCTCCGACCCTTCGTCACCCCGCTCCTAGTATCTGCCCCGCAATCAAAGATACTAGAGGAATACAGCCACCGGCGACACGAAACGTCAGTTCCTATTCGCCAGAGATGCTGCCTGACCCGCGGAGTTACTACAGTTTTTTGCGTCTACCGGTATAAACCAGTATTTGGGTGCCAAGCCGGGCAAAATGAGTCGGCGTTTAGGTTGCCCGGCGGCACTTTGGGTGGTCATTGGCACCCAGGCAACCGCTAATTTCGAGCCCAGCGCCATCAACACTATCATCCCCTTCAAACGTCACCAAGCTCCAAGACCTGGGCCTCTGTACCTTCCTTTGCAACAGGATCCTTGACTTCCTCATTGGCAGTACTAAACGAGTATGGATCGGTATCAACACCTTCTCCTCGTTGATCATCAACACAGATGCACCTCAAGGCTGCCTGCCTAGCTCCCTGCTCTACTCTTTACTCCCGCGACTGTGTGGCTACAAACAGCTCCAATGCCATCTATACATTTGCTGACCACACCATGGTTGTTAACTGAATTACAGATGGTGAGGGTCAGCCTACAGGAGAGAGATATGACACCTGGTTGAGTGGTGTAGCAATAACAACTTCTAGCTCAGTATAAACAAAACCAAGGAATTAATAGTTGACTTCAGAAGGGAGAAGTCGGGAGACCACAAAAGAGTTGGTGGGTCCGTGGTCCAAGTTCTAACTGAATGTTAAGTGAAAATTAGTATGCTAATTAGCTTTTAATGTACTCACTATAACTTCATTTTTAGGCTATCCATTCTATCAGCTGGCATCATGAAGGGAAGCAATTTATGTGCAGCCATTCAGATGGTAGTTTAACCCTTTGGAACATGAAAAATCCAAGCAAACCCTTTCAGATAATAGTACCACATGGTAAGCACTTGTGAAAACCAGTAGGTAAGTGCAGGTATACATTGCAATAATTTGCATAATGCCATTTAAATAAGTTATATCATAACAGACAACATTTCAAAAATAAGTTGGTGTTTCCTATATTTGTGGCTAAGTCTGGCCTGATGAAGCAACTGGGAGTGGGTTGATATTCAGTACGCCAAAAAAGTAACCTGAAGACATTCTCTGTTTCTCATTTATTTAAGTAACAAGCCGTGAAAAGAGTTTTTATTGTTAGCCTTTCCATGATTTACCGCAACTTTTCAAAGGGAAGGGTGTGATCAGGATGGGAAGTGATGAAAAAGAGGAAATGACTTGGAGAGGCTGGGGATAAAATAATTGAAAAACAAAAGAGATGAGGGGAAGGGTGTGGAGAGTCCGGCAACACTCTTCAGCTCTGCAATGTCATTCATGGCTCCATATCCAGAGAAGTGTTTTTATAAACTTGTCCGTCAACAGGCATCTGTTTAAGGATAGACACAAAATGCAGGAGTAACTCAGCAGGACAGACAGCATCTCTGGGTAGAAGGAATGGGAGATATTTCTGGCCGAGATCATTCTTCAGACTGAGAGGCAGGGGAGAGGGAAACACAGAGGAAGGGTAAGATGTGAAAACGAGAGATTAAAAGGGACGATAATCATTGTTAGCTGAGGGGATGGTGACTACGAGGCACACAATCAGTAAAATGTAATCAGGACAGTGTTTAAGGATTGTTGGTTAGGCGATGCAGGGGTCATGTTTTCATGACTGTCTTTGGCCCAGTGTTTGCTCAGGGGATTTTGCAGAGGAGATTTCAAATAAGTCTAATAACTCATTTTTTCATGGGTATCTATGTACTTTTAAAACTCTGTGTGGGTGTGGGTGTATGTCATTTTGCCTTTGAAATGTTTTTTCTCAAAAACAATATGCAAAAACGCAGAGATTTTTACAATTTCGGTAGGGATTTAACTTACGATTTCATAAATGCACTCCTCTCTAAATTCGGTCAATTATTTCCCCAGAGTTTGAATAAAGTTGTCCACAAAACTCACTTTTTAAAATATAATCGCAGCTTGCCAGCTGCTATGTCACAATGCCCACACGCCCACCAATGCAGGCCCACCTGGCCCCGCCTTTCCCCCCGCCGCTGTGGATTAAAGGCGCAGAAAGATCGAGAAAGTTCTGCAGAACAAAGATTCTACAGCTCCGTTCCGCTGTAGGATCTTTGCCTCACACGCCGCCTGCGCGCTCATTCCAGCTGTGGGTTTCCAAAGTCAGAAGCCACTTCTCTCTCTCTCTCCCCTCATTTGGCTCACTCACCCGGCTCCCCTCCCCCACCACCCCCCCTTCTCACCTCCTCCCCTCTCCTTCCTCCCTTTCTCCTCTCTCCTCTCTACCAAAGATCCTATACCGCTATGGGATCTTTGCTCTCTACCCGTCACAGGGGATTATCGTCTGTCCCCTCCGGCCCGGCTCTGTCACGCTGGCGGAAGCCACGATCGGCTGGTCCCCCCGCTGCTTTTCACCGTCCTCAGATCGCTCCATGCATTGCTCCCCTCTCCCCCTCTCCCCCTCTCTGTCTCCCCTCTCTCTATTTCTCACCCCCCTCTCTTCCCCCTTTCCTCCCTCTCTCCCCCCCCCCATACACACACACTAACTACCCCCGCATGCACGCTAACTTGATATTATATTCATATTTTTTATTTGCTCCTTTTACCCTATAACCGCCCTATCCAACTCGCAGGCCGTCTAGAGAGGGAGGGGGGGGGTAGAGAGTGAGGGCAGAGTGAGAAGGGGAAGAGACAGAGAGAGAGGGGCAAGAGACTGAGGGAGAGGGGGGTGGGGGGGAGGAGGAGAGGGAGGGTTGGTGACGGGGGGAGGAGGGGAGAGAGAGATGGGAGGGGAGAGGGGGGAGGGGAGAATGGGAAGGGGGAGGGGAGGGGAGCGAAGGGAGTAGGGGAGGGGGTTGAGGGAAGGGGGTAACGGCCGCCGCCGTCATGTTCTATGATCGGGCGGGCGAAACGGAGAGGATTCAGAAGCAAGCCGTGGCCTCTGGTGAGTGGGCGGCTGTGAACGAGCGGCTGTGACCTCCGGATCTGCAGATCGCTCGTTCATTCTGCATCTTTTGAATAACGGGGGTGGGGGGGGGGTACATAACGTGACTTGTGGAAAACTGCGCATGCGCATTGACAGCAGCTGCATTAAAGCAGAGCGACAGTTCTATGTTCTATGTTTCTATGACAGGAAGGGGCAGGGTCACGAGCGAAGGCATTGTGAGGTCAGCAACTGGGCAACCGTTATATTTTTTTTAAATGTCAGTTTGGTGATACATTTTTATAAATATCTCAGGAAATAATTCACCAAATTTACAGAGGAGTGGATTTTTGAAATCATTAATGAAATCATTAATATCTACCAGGAGATGTAAAAGTCTGACCGTTATTGTAATATCAGCAGCTGGGCAGCGGTCAGATTTTTAAAAAAAGGTTAGGCTGGTGAACAATTTTAATTAAAAAGTTGGGAATATAATTTACCAAATGTACAAAGAAGTCGATTTCTAAAATCACAAGGAAAATCTCTACTGAAACATGTAACAATTTCCCAGTTTCCGCGTCTGGTTTTCGAGGAGATACGTTTCACAGGCAAAATGGCACGCACGCACGCGCACACACACACGCACACACACTTTTAAAAGTATACTAGACCAAGTGCAGACCCATTGGGTCTGTTCCTCCAAGTTGCGGTGGGGCGGGGGCATGCGGCATCACACGCACAAAACCATCCCCACACACACACTAACTACCCCCATTGATATTATATTAATATTATTAATTTGCTCCTTTTACCCCATAACCGCCCTATCCACTGATGCATAGCCCCCAATTCGCAGGCGCGTCTAGAGGGGGTGGGGGGGGGGGGGTGTAGAGAGTGAGGGCAGAGAGAGAATGCGGAGAGACAGAGAGAGAGAGAGAGAGGGGCAGAGACAGAAGGGCAAGAGACAGAGGGGGGTGGAGCGGAGGAGGAGAGGGAGGGTGGGGTACGAGGGGAGAGAGAGAGAGAGAGATGGAAGGAGAGGGGAGGAGAGAGAGGGGGGCTAAGAGGGGAGGGATGGGGGGGAGAAGGGGGGAGAGGGAGGGCAGGGGGGTGGGGGAAAGGGAGGGAACGGGGGAGAGGAGTGGGGCAGGGCGGCAAGTCACGGGTGCCCGAGCGAGCCCGGAGTGATCCGAAACCCAAAGATCCTATAGCCAGCTATAGGCTCTTTGCTGAGGACTGTCAAAAGCTTCCGCCAGCGTTACAGAGGATCGGGCCGCGGACACGGACCGAGAGGAGGTCGTCCCCTGTGACAGGTAGGGAGGAGAGGGGAGGAGGTGAGAAGAGGGGGGGGGGGGGAACTGGCATCAGCAGCTGGTGAGAGCCGTTTAGATTTTTTTAATTGAGTTTTGTGATCAATTTTATTCAAAATCTGGGGAAATAATTGACCAAGGTTCGGATTTCCAAACTCATAATGTAAATTCCTACCGAAATGGTAAAAATCTCTGCGTTTTTGCGTCTGGTTTTCGAGGAGATGCGTTTCACGTGCAAAATCACACACACACATCCACACACGCGCACACAGTCTTAAAAGTATATAAATATATGATATGATAATATGCTAAAAATTCAGGTGCTGAGACAACTGGAGATTTGTGAATTAGATTTTTGTGAAGTAAGGCCAGTAGTTTTTCTTGTTACGGTATGTGCCAGTTTGGCATACCTTCATTTCTTTTAACTTAAAAACAAGATTTCCAAATTTTATTAATCCTTAATATGACATAAAGATTACTTGAGCTTAAAATGTAAAATACATTAATTAACTTAGGCGGTAAAGCCCTGAAACAGCTGAGGCGTTGAACACCTCCGTTCAGTGCCTGAGCTCCCGGTGGCTCAGCACTTCAACTTCCCCCTCCCATTCCCAATCTGACATTTCTGTTCTGGGCCTCCTCCATTGTCAGAGGCCCAGCACAAATTGGAGGAACAGCACCTCATATTTTTGCTTGGATAGTTTACACCCCAGCTGTATAAACGTTGATTTCTCTAACTTCAGATAGCCCTTGCTTTCTCTCTCCATCCCCTCCCCTTCCCAATTCACCCACTAGTGTTACTGTCTCCGCCTACATTCTATCTCTGTCCTGCCCCCTCCCCTGACATCAGTCTGAAGAAGGGTCTCGACCCGAAACATTCCTTCTCTCCAGAGATGCTGCCTCACCCACTGAGTTACTCCATCATTCTGTGTCGACTTTGAACAGCTGAAGCAGCCTATCGGACGGTAATCCCCTTAAGACTCCAGCAGCAAGGAACAACATGTGTACTAGCACCTTTTTGACTGCAAACAAAAACACTACATAAGGGCATCAAGAAGATAAAGCAACAGTGAGAAAATGAAAATCAAGTGCAGCTTAGGATTGCATGTTATATAAATGCTTTGCTTCATGAGATGGACTTTTGTGGCCCATGTAATTGTACTGGTATTGCTAGTTTAACTATGTCTTTAAACATCTTGATGCTCTGGACATGTTTGGCCCTAGGGTACACAAGGATTGTAGACAACCAGACAATATGTGCAGGAGGTGGCCATTCGGCACTTCGAGCCACACAACCATTCAATGTGATCATGGCTGATCGTCCACAATCAGTACCCCGTACCTCCCTTCTCCCCATATTCCTTGACTCCGCTAACTTTAAGAACTCTATCTAACTCTCTTGAAAGCTTCCAGTGAATTGGCCTCCACTTCTGAGGCAGAGAGTTCCACAGATTCACAACTCTCTGGGTGAAAAAGTTTGTCCTCATCTCTGTTCTAAATGGCCTATCCCTTATTCTTAAACTTTGGCCCCTGGTTCTGGACTCCCCCAACATTGGGAACATGTTTCCTACCTCTAGCGTGTCCAAACCCTTTATAATCTTACATGTTTCAATAAGATCCCTTCTCATCGTTCTAAATTACAGAGTATATAAGCCCAGTCGCTCCAATATTTGAACATTTGACATCCCAGGAATTAACCTCGTGAACCTACGCTGCACTCCCTCAATAGCAAGAATGTCCTTCCTCAAATTTGGTGCCAAAACTGCACGCAATACTCCAGGTGTGGTCTCACCAGATACTTTGGATGCAGGTGTAATATCAGTTGCATGCTGTAGGTTCTAGACTGTACTAGTCTCCAGCAAAATCAGGATGACATCATGTGAATTTTTAGAGATAGAGTGGAATTATAGTTGTTCATAAAACGAAATGAAGGTCATTAGGTTTAAAAATAAATGTACTTTTTGTGGAGTAGTGCAAAAGTAGTCGCATTGCTTCAGTTGCTTCCCGTTGAAAATAATGGATTGTTTGTTATTTGATACAATGAGATAGAAAAAGCTCAGAGGGCTAAATGGCTTTTTCAGATAGAGCACTTGATTGCAACAAGCAATTATTCTCATTTAGAAACAGAAAAAACAGATTAATTCTTTTATGGAAATTAGCTATTGTGCAAGCCTCTTGCTTGAGGATTTTACGAAGTGTATTTCAAATAGTCATTGGGCCTTGAATTTTTATATGCAGATGCGAGGGCCCACTTTTCATTGACACAATCAATAGATGTTTCTCTTTCTGCCTCACCAACTATATTGAACACATTTTCTGAACATCATAATCACATCATTCATTGTTTCGAAATGTGCCTACCAAAATATTTTTTTCTGACAGTGACAATAAGAATTTAAGTATTTTATTGATCCCATAAAGCCTTTTAAATCAGTTCTGACAATACTTGCAGCTATTCACTCAAGTGTGTTGACAAAGTACCTGCAACATATTAATTCCTGTACCATAACATCATTATTTTCTGAATGGAAGCCAAATGGATCAACAGAGAATGTGTTACAATACACTTTGAAGACTCTATATTCTTGGGAATGGCTAACAGTAATAGCTACCAATGGCTTCTAATTAAAATCCCTGCTGCATTCATGAATTAATTGATTGACAGAGTTATGACAGCTGAATCATTTGAATTAAACTATGCCCAAAGAAAATGAGAGCCTGTTACAGGAAGACAAATTTGATAGGAGAATGAAGAGACTTGGGCCGAGTAATCAAACAATGCAGTGAGAGTCTGAAAGAAAGATGAGCAAAGATAAACAGTGTCGTCTGCTACATTGTAATCCGGATCTGGACTGCAGTATTTCTCTTGTTCATCCATTCTAGCATGCATAATGTTATGGATGTTGAAAAATATTGATGGATTATACACAGCAATAAAACTGTGGATACTTAAAAGTTACTTGTAAACAAGTAACAATGCTGTGAAATCTCTTCTTCCTAGACAGTTCCTTGGAATTGAGGATGACAATTCTGTGGGTTCTGAGGTGACTAAAGAGAACAATGTGAGCAAAGGATGGTTGAGGGGGCAGGTGGGTGGGTAGTTTGTGAGATGATGAACACTTTCCCCAATGCATGCTGTGTTTCCAACATGTGCACTATCTATGTGCACTCAAAGTTATTGGTGCCATTCCAAACGCTCCTTCTCCATATTAAGTGGCCAAAGCCAAAGACTCTCAGAGAGTCCGTGGAGAATTTGTAATTTTCCCCACCGAATTTAAAGAACATGCCCAAACCTTTCCACCATCAGGCTGATAATCTCTACCTGCATCTTTGGAGTTTGTGTCAGGCATGCAAATAACACAGCCTGCTGAGTGGAGTCTGTTGCATTAAATTTGCATTGAACGTCATGGATATTGGTCTGGGATGAGATGGTTATTCTTGAACAGCTGAAAAATTAGATCTGTTTCTCTGGAGTTTAGAAGAATAGGAGGTAATCACTGAAACATACTTGGCATGGCCCCTTTGGATATTATGCTTTATGATTTTTACCTAAGCTGAATAAGGGAACATTGTTCCAAGATAAAGGATGGTCATTTAAAACTGAGGTGTGTAGGGATTTCTTCTTGCAGAGGTTGTGATTCTCTGGAATTCTCTTCTGGAGGCTTAAGGAGACTATACAGCTGTTGTTGGAGGGAGGGCTTTGAGTCCATGGTTCATTGGGATCACCTCTGGGGTTGGGTCACCTGGATAAGAAAGATTAGTTACACCTGAACTGGAAGATGACCAATATTATCGTAGGAAGATTTGGGTATGCAGCTCAAAAGGATTTAACTTAACTTGTCAATGGGTTGGGAAGCATTGTCGCAGTGCAGCTGTTGGGGAGACTAATGAAGAGGATACATTGGGCAGATTCAGTGGACCGAGCAGACGGGAAGCATACTGGGCAGCTCAAGAGGGCTGGCAGGCTCAACTGCATTTACTTTAATACTAAGAGCCTCACAAGTAGGATGAGCTTAGAACGTGGGTCAGCATTTGGAATTAAGAAATTATCGCTGTAGCGAAAATAAAGTTTAGGATAGGCTGTACCAATAATAGTAGCAGTCGCATTCCTGATTTGTGTGAACCCAACTGCAGTACCTAAAGAAGACAATGCGGAAGGGTCGCCAATTGGGTAGAATTGTGGAAAAAGAGAAAGGCGATCACTTTGCTGGGGCTATCTCTGAACCTCCCAATCGTCAGCAACAATTGGAGGAACAGATACGTAAGCAAATGCAAGAGGTGTAAGAGTAATTGGGTTGTAATAGTGGGGGATTTAACTTTCTCAATATTGACCGAGGTTGTCTCAGTGCAAGGAGTTTATTTAAGTTAGAATTTGTTATGTGCATCTGAAGAGTGATTTTATTTTGAAACAATATGTAGACAATCCTATTAGGAACAGTACAATACTCTACCTCCTTCTGGAAATTAATCAAAGCAGTTTTTAGAGGTCTTAGTGGGATAACACTAGAATGTCCTGCTCCCTAAGAGTATGGAATCCAACCATGTCGTAGATATGATCCAACAGCTTCATGGAACATTGCCAACTCTTGTACAATTTTTACTTCATTAAAGCCTTTGACTTCATTAAGCCAAAGGGTCTACGGAGAACACTTCTCAAAATGGCATGCCTACAGATATTAATCTCCATCATCATTTCTGATAGCATGCAAGCCATGATCCCAACCAACGGGCGATGTCAAACAACTTGCATCATTCATTGGCGTTTTTTCCCCCTATCTTTCTTGCTGCAATGCTGTGCCTCACATCCAATCATTTTCCTGTAGCAACTGGGAAACTGATCAAGCTGTGGTGACTTAATTCCAAGGCCCAAGGTCACGCAAGCCTCAGCAATCGAGCCGCAGTGTGCGGGCGGCACTTGTATCTGCCTGCTGGACAGCTGAAGTTCAAGTTGGGAAATAACATTCAGTTTAAACATCAAGCACGTTTAACCATGTTACTTTGACTATTGGAGATCAAAAAGATTTGAGATACAGTGAAAAATCTTTAAAACATTATAATTTAAAAAAAATCAAGTATGGTATCTGTTCTTGCCAGTTTAATATTTGATGCATCTATCTGGGGAAAACGCAAATTGATTTTTTTAAATTAGGATATTGCAGCAACTCTTGTTATGTCTACTTCATCTATTGATCTTGAATTGCAGCAGTATCAGGAATAGCACATTTGTTCTGGTTCGGATAGGGTGTTGTCTTCTAACATAAAATGCAAAACCAAGTTAAACCCTGATGATATTAATTGCCAAGACACATTGACCTTTATGTTGAATTAAAATGTTCCCAATTATATTGATGTTTCTGAATGAGTGTTTTATTTACTGTGGCAATGTTGCAGTTACAGTTTTTTTTATTTTGGTGTTTTATGAACAGGTAAAGTCCAGCGAGATGGTAAGAAACCCGAGTCTTGCAAACCAATCCTAAAAGTAGATCATAAGACTTGCAGAAATAGGCAAGTATAATATTTTGTATTTGACAGCTTTATGTAAGGGCTATTTCAGTATAGTACATTCTGCCAGGAATTTAATAGATTTACAACAACTTGTAGACCAATTCTTTATTGTTCTGGGAGACTGTACACAACTGTTGCCATTTTGGATTATTTACAAACCTTTTGGACTCTTATTTATAATTTTCAGTAATCATTATTGTAAGAGTCTTGGTGTTCCAGTATCTTGGATTTTAATTTGATTTTTCACAAGATAAGGTGACAACGTTTTTGGAAGATTAAAATAACTCGTCTGAAATCTGACTTCACTACTTAAAGGCATTATTGATTGAATGTTACATGGCATTTCTCATGATTTGCATCCAAGTTCTATGTCTTTTATAGCGGAAGAATTTTCAAGAGAAGTAAATTGAAAGCTATGTTCATTAAATAAGTTTCACTATTTAATCAGATAGATCACGATCGTAGTCTTCCTCACTGTCTTATAAATACACTCAGCATTATTTAGTTTTAAATACATTTGAAGTAAACAGTTTGGTTTTCTTCCTACCACTTTTTGCATTCGTTCAAGTTGGTGATCTTTGATTCTCATATATGCCATCAACTCTCCAACTAAGAAACTATTTCTCATGTATGAATCTGATCAGTGAGTGGTATATTTTATTTCGATCCTGAACTCGATTTCAAAGGACAGTAACTGACTTTTCCTAACTTCTCTGGCCTAATGTATGACGACGTAAAGCCCCTGTCCCACTGTACGAGGTAATTCATGAGTGCTCCCGACTTTTCCCCTGATTTGAACTCGGAGAATGTCCGTAGCGGGTCCATAGGAGTTCGTGGATGTCTCATAGTGGCTCGTAATGCTAACGGCAGGTACTCGGGATATCCGGTAAACGCGTGACATTTTTTCATCCTTATAAAAAATGTCCATGAGTAAGAAATACTCGTGATAAAAAAAATGGTTACTTTTTACTTGTACGAGCCGCTACAAGACATCCACAAACTCCTACGGACCCACTACGGACATTCTCCGAGTTCAAATCAAGGGACAGGGGGTTTAAAATGTTGCTTTGTTCCAATGTGATATTTGAGTCCACAGTTTGTGTGACATCTATAATTTGGAGGGTGTGACAATGAATGGTAATGTCCATGTCCCCCATAATATTCCATACATTAATTTTGAAAAGGCAGACATTTATATTCACCAACCAACTGTTGTAAAACAAAAAATGCAGATCTCTCAGCAAAACTTTCATTTCTGTTGATTTGAATTGAGGTGGTCAATTTCGGTAAAAGGTGACTGCTCCCTCAGCTGGTGAGATGAACTTCTTCCTCCCTAATAACAACTGCATCCTACCATGTATTGTGCAATATATTCTGCTGCTAAATTAGAGCTGCATTCCAATTTGCTGCTTTCTTTTAACATTGCAAAGTTTAATCATTATTGGCAGAGTTTGGCATGATGCGCAGTTTATCATTTGCTTGATCAGCAAACTTCAAAAATGTTTTATCAACTTAAAATTGCAATTTAGAAGCCACCAAATGTCATTTTCCATTAGTAACAAAACATAACACTTGCAAACACTAGGGTAGCTTTGTAATCTTATCACGTACAAAAAAGGATGTTATCTAACTTTATTTTTTATCTTCCAGTGAAACATTTATTATTTTTTCTGGAGGTCTTTCCTATGACAAAGCATGTAGAAGACCCAGTCTGACAATTATGCATGGCAAATCCATTACAGTTTTGGAAATGGATTATCCCATTGTGGACTTCATAACTCTCTGTGAAACACCATATCCAAATGGTAAGTAAGGAGTGAACAGATCAGGCTTTATTTGCTTAAAGATAGTGTGTAAGGAATACATAATACTAGACTGTGGGACCCGTTGTGTCCCGTCCCCCAACGCGCGGGCGGGGAGAGGCGGCAGCGTCACACGGGAGGGCAATATCCCCGTACGCAATATTCCACCACTCACCCGTAGGTCCCAACTGCGCAGGCGTGGCTGACGGGTTGCCGCTGTGACATAAAAAATGGAGGCTTTACTGTGCAGGTTAAGTGCTGACCCGTTGGGTCTGATCCACCAACTGCGCAGGCACAGCTCATTTCTCCTCATCCCCCAGCACTCCTTCCTCTTCACCTTCCCTCTTCAATCCCTAGAGAGGGAGGGGTGGGAGAGAGGGAGGGGGTCGAGAGGGAGGTGGGGTAGAGAGGGAGGGGAGTGGAGGGGGAGGGGGTGGAGAGGTGCAGAGAGGGCAAGGAGCAGAGCGGGAGGGGGTAGAGTTGGGGTGGAAGGGGAGAGGAAGAAGGCGAGGGAGGGAGCGGGAGGGGGAAGGGAGGGTAGAGAGGGAGTGGGGTAGAGAGGGGGGTAGGGAGGGTAGAGAGGGCGAGGGAGGGGGGGTAGAGAGGGTGGGAGTGAGGGTAGAGAGGGAGGGGGCATCTCACTCCTCCACCCTCCCCCACTCATCTCCCTCTACCACCCCACTCCCCACTTCCGCCCTCCTCATTTCACACATCGACCCGGCTCTGACTTGGTACCAGCGGCGGCCTTTTTTTTGGCCTCGGGCTCAGCTCTCACTCCAGCTCGAGCACCAGGCTCGGCTCCAGGCAGAGCCCGCGGCTTCACCCTCGCCACCAGGCGTTGGGCGCCGGCAACGAGTGCTGGAGTGCTCCTCCCTCCCAGAGTGTCCCGTCCTGCCTTGTGAGTGAATTGTGACGTCACTCGGGTGCGCTGAAATGCCCCTCACTCCCAGAGTGTCCCCGTCCTGCCTTCGATTGTGACGCCACTCTGGGTTTTCTTTCAGAAATGGGTGAGTTTTCTGGCTTTTCTTGAAACTTTTTTTTACACAAAGGATGCTGGGTGCCTGGAAAGCTCTGCCAGGGGTGGTGGTGAAAGCAGATACGACAGTGGCATTTAAGTGGCTGTCTGATTGGCACATGGATATGTAGGGAATGGAGGGATATGAATCAAATGCAGGCAGTGGAGATATGAATCAAATGCAGGCCATGGCATCATGTTCGGCACGGACATCGTGGGCTGAAGGGCCTTTACCTGTGTTGTATTGTTCTATGTTTTACAGAATTCCAGGACCCTAATGCCGTGGTTGTATTACTTGAGAAAGATCTAATCGTTGTTGATCTTACGCAAAACAAGTAAGTGAACTTATGTGTACAGTATATATTCTTATCGTTTATAAAACATAAACAGTATAGCATAAAACTAAAAACATATTTCCTAGTGAAAACATTTAATATTGATTGACAAGATTTGCAGCCCCTTGAAAATGTTGATTATTTTGTTTCCCGGAAGGTGCTTTACAACATTTGGAAGAAGGATCCTGTGATGTTTTTCTTTTTTACTTGCCTAAGACTGAAGGGCCTCATTCATTTCCATTAGTAAATTCATTCCAGAAGTGGATATTTAAGAGGAGGAAAGAAAAGTACTCTGATTCACAGATGAATGTATTTTTGTGTTCTTAAAAAGCTTGGGCTCAGAATTTTCACTTTCCACTTTTTCCCAAAGTGCAGTGCATCAAGTAAAGTCTGAGAATATTGGTAAATAGTAGGGGGAAAATTATAAAATACTAGACCACTTGTGGGACCTTGCGCTCTGAAGACACCCATTTCAAAACTAAGCATTGAACGCCATGAGAACAATTATTACCACAAATTTTCAATAGTGCAGTCTAGGCCCTGTTGTTTAGAGCCCACACTATGGTGATGTACAAGGTGGTTTAAATTATGTAAAATTGGGGTCAAAGACATGTCCTTCTCTTTAGAACAAAATGCCTATTTAAGTCCTACAGCCTCTGTATCCTGAAGAAATTGTCCAGTAGCTGAATATCCAATGTGTATTGCCATCCATGGGAAAGGCTATGCATCCAAAAGGTGGAAATAGAAGAGTGCTATGAGGTGCAAGATACCTATATCCATTCCCAAGTGGGAGTTTCCTGTGCTGACCCATTTGATTATGGGCAGTGCAGATCCCTGGTGATCATCCCAGGCACCTGCTTGTATTTATGCCCACACAGGTTAAAGGTTAATTTTATGAAATAATAGTCTGTGTGGTAACATCCCATAACATGAGCAAACTTACTTTCTGTTTGATTACTTTCTTAGTTTTATAGCTCTGGTGGCTGAGCCTAGTGTCTTTAAAATTTATTTTTGATTTTTGTTTCTCTGGTCAGTTTTCCTATCTTTGAAAACCCGTATCCAATGGATGTGCATGAATCTCCAGTGACTTGCTCTGAGTATTTTGCAGATTGCCCTCCTGATTTGATACCTGCCCTCTATTCTGTGGGAGCCAAACAACAAAAACAGCAGGGATATAGCACAAAGGTAATAAACTACATTTATTGATAGCTTTATATGTCGGCCCTAAGGGGAAAAAAAGGGTTGCTTGCAAAACTACTGTTTGTTTGTGAAATATTTAACAAGTATTGGGTATTCCCATAACTCATGGGTACATTTTAACAATGATTTTTAGCTGAGTAAGATGGCAGCACCTATCGACAGCGGTCTCTGCAGTCCGTCTGTCTTTTTTTCCTTTTTGTCCTGTTAAGTGGATGTCTTGGTTTTAGTTTTTATATTATTTTTAGCTGTGTATACGTGGGGGGTGAGGGAACTTTTTAATCTCTTCCCTGTATGGGGACCCGACTTTTTCCTTGTCGAGTCTCCTTGGTCGTTGGGCCTAACATCATGGAGCCGGCGGCCTCCAACCAGAATCGACCTGGAGCTCCAGTCGCGGAGCCTGCGGACTCACCATCGAGTAGCTGGCCGACTTCGGAAGTGGAGCGCTGTGGTGGCTGGGACCCGACTTCAGAGCTTGGAGGCTTTGGCTACAGGCCCTGTGGACGGTAACATCGGGAGCTCGCGGGTCCCTGGTGGGAGACCGCTTTTCGGAGCTCCCGCAGCGGCAAACTTCGCCCGCCCGAATCGAGTGGGGCCTTACATCGCCCAGCGCTGCTTAAACGGCTGCGGGACTTACCATCGCCCGGCGGGGGGGGGTCTCTCACATCTAACATCAGGAGCCTCAATCGGCTTGATGCAGCAGTTTGGCTGCTTGACTGTGGGAGAGGAATGGGCACACAGTACGGGGATAAGGCTTTTTCCTTCCATCACAGTGAGGAGGTGTTTGGGGATTCGCTGTGATGGATGTTTGTGCGGAATGGTGTGTTTTGGTTTTGTTGTTATGACTGCAGAAACGTACTTTTGTTTGAACTTGTGTTCGAATAAACGATTCTGATTCTGTTTAATCAATTTTGGTCACGTATCGTCTTGTTTAATACAAGATATAATGATATTCCTTTTAAAATGTTGTGCAATAGTATTCAATTTCTGAAACAATAAACATAGAAGAAGAAATGGGAAGTCTATGAACAGTTGGAAAGAAAAGTTTTGGCACTACAATATGACTTCATTTGAATAAATTGTTGATATAATCTTAAAATACAAATTTAAAAAAATGTATCAAAGCATTTTTGTAAATGCAGATACTGAATCTTGGGTAAAACACAAAATGCTGGAGGAATTCAGTAGGTCAGGCAGCATCTGTGGAGGGAATGGACAGACAACGTTTTGGGTCGGGACCCTTCTTCAGACTGATTACAGTCGTGGGGAGAAAGGAGGTCTGGCCTTTGTTCAACCATCTGCCAATCAAGCCCCCCATCACCTGTATACACCGATGACTTGCCAACCTTTGTCCCACCCCCTCCCCCCCCCCCCCACCTCTTTTCTCCGTTGCTTTGTGAAATTGTGAAAGTTACTAAAGGAGAAAATAGCTGGTGACTGTACAGTTCAGTTCACAAGTCTTCAGTGACGAAGAGCAGCACACTGCTGCATGCAGCAAGACCTAAACGGCATTTGGCCATTGGCTGACATCACAAATAATGTTTTCATAAATATTGGCTTTCTCCATCCACTCTTGAGGTTGATCACATTAACCATCTAAATTAGAAATCACTTTGTCTTTTATATTCAAGGGAATGCAAACCTAGTGCAAGCAATCTTTGCTCATGATTGTACGGCTCAGCCTGGGTATCAACTTGATAATTCCGCTCTATTTCCAAAGTAAATATTTCCTTCCAACGTGCAAAATCCAGAAATAAATTCTGTACTTTTAAACATACCATAAACAATTGGTTTTGTTACCTCAACCACTGGTTTTCAGTGGTTTTTGTACATCGATTCCTAAATCTCTGCACATCCACAGATCTTAAATTCTCAACTTAAAAAACATTTCATTCCATCGCTTTTTGATTATGAACTCTTTTGGATCCATCCACACAATGTAATTCATTAAAAAAGACAGAAAATACTGGGAATGATCAGCAGGCACGACAGAATTTGTGAAAAACGCCAACATCACACGAAGACTAGGAAGTCAAAACTAAGAAATAAAGGAATTTCAAGTTGCTCAAAACCACTTTCTCAGCAGCTTTAAACTATATTTTTATCTCTCATCTCTTGTTCTGATGAAATTTCTGACACAAAACATTTAAGTCTTTTTCCACAGATGCTGCCTAGCCTGTTGAGTGTTTTCAGCATTTTCTGTTCTTAATTCAGAATGAGCTCTCTTATGAGAAAAGTCCACAAGCTTGTTTATTAAAAGTACAAGTGAGAAATTATAAATAATTAGGAAAGTATTATTAGAATTATTGTCATGTACTTTATACAATGCCATTCGTTAAATCAAGGCAGTGTAGATTTTTTCAGTCACTGCATTTTTAAGCTGTTCCAATCCACATTAGAAAGTATTTTACTTGGAATATCGTTAAAAAATAATTTATTTACATAATATTCCATGATACAAAATGACCTTTAATTACTTTGTGTTCATCCTGTGTTCTGAAATCTCAAAGTATTTTAGGTCTAGAATTGGCATCATCCTCATTTATAAAAACATTTGAAGAATTAATTTAATAGATGTTGGTTGCTCAATCTTTTTGAGCTTTTAATAGAATTTAACTAATCTGTACTGAACATGTTTTTTTTTTCCGTGGAGCAAAGTGGTAGGAAGTAGATTAGATTGTTAGTGAAAGTTATTAGTTCCAAATTAAAGCCAAAAATTAAAATTAATTGAATCAGAATAAACATTTTTTGGATTTCTTCATACAACTCAGTGGGGTGTCAGTAGTAATATATACAAAGACGCTGCTGACCTGGACCATAACTCAAAACCCACAGACATGTTTCTATATCTGCCTTTATTCGTAAACGAAAAAACTATTAGAAGGAGAGGTAGACAGATTTCAACAAAGTTCAGATTTTCTGAACCGATTTGGGCGTCTCATGTTACTATTAGTCAAAACTAATTATCTGAAGATAACATTGTTAACAAATGAATATAAATTCTTAAACATGAAAACAGCCTTTAAACTAATTGTAATGATTCCGCCCTTTGTACTGCTCTAGGAATGGCCAATCGGTGGTGGTACTTGGAATTTGGGTGCACAAACATATCCTGAAATCATCATAACTGGGTACGGTCTTTGTCAAAATAGCTCACAGTTAAATGTTTATGTTAGAATAAATGTGTATAGAATTGACATAGATACTATTTAAGAGCGGCAAAGTGGTGCAGCGCTAGAGCTGCTGCCTTACAGCGCCAGAAACCTGGGTTTGATCCTGACTACGAGTGCTGTCTGTATGCAGTTTGTACATTCTTCCTGTGACCACGTGGTTTTTTTTCCGGCATTAATTGGCTTGGTAATTATAGATTAATTGTAAATTGTCTCCAGTGTGTGTAGGATAGTGTTAGTGTGCGGGGATCGTTGGTCGGCGCGGACTCAGTGGGCCGAAGGGCCTGTTATCACACTGTATCACTAAACTATACTATTTGTGAATGCTGTTCTTGTTTCATGTGATTTTTATTGTTGGAATGGTCATCATTTGTGGATCAGTCGTGTTATCTTGGTAAATATTGAATTTACTCAATTTCAAAATTGTATTACAAAATGTCAACTTGGCTGAGTATATAAAATATATATAAAACTTTGAAATTAATTTTAGGAATTTCTAGGATTGTTTAAGATGTGCAGTTTATATTGTGCTTGCAGCAGCTAAAAACATATAGTGTTATAAATTGTTATTTTGTCAAAATTCAGTGGAATATGATCCCAGATTTATAGGGCAATCAGAGATCGGCTGGAGGAACTGAAAGGCTAATTCCTGATCCCATTTTTCAGTCTTAAACTCATGTCTTCGTACTTACTCTGTCTGGTGGCAGTAGAGGTGGTTCACCGCTTTTGTTGTGTGAATTTATCTTAATTAGCTATAGGTGAAATAATCAACAATTGAGCTGAATTCTGTCAATTCACAGCTGGCAAATCCATGGAGAGCCATCAGCGAGTTGCAGTGCAAGGTTCAGCCAGTTCTGGTCTTGCATTGCTCAGCACTGAGTCTAAGGTGGTTCATTATTCGGAGCTGTGTGACCAGATAGACCTTGCATAAAGAAGAGGCCCCATTCTACATGAATTATCAAAATAGAAAGTTTTAAGATGTTCCAACATGTATTGCTTTTACCATTCCTATTTTGGTATCAAGGAATAATTAATACAGAAAGAAGGAAACTTGTAGTGGAATTAGATTGATTTAATTCAATAGAGAGATTTGTTTTTAATGAATCTTCTGATAGAGACATTTGTTCAGATATATGGATAGAGAGGGTATAGGTGGGTTATGGACCCAATGCAGGCAAATGGGACTAGCCCAGTATGCCAACTCAGCATGGACAGGGTGGGTGGAAGGGCCTGTTTTGGTGTTGCGTGACTATAAATCTAATTGTCATGTCCCTGTGCAAATTTAGAGCTTTGTAAATGTAAAACTCTTCTACATATGTATTGCTCTTTTAAATTGATGCTGCATCTGTTATAATTTTCTAAACACTGACCAAATTACTTATTCCAATTGTACCCATGTGATAGTTTACATTATTGTCCAGTTTATTTTATTTGCAATGATGCTCTTTTTCACAGACATGCAGATGGTTCTTTGAAATTCTGGGATGCTTCTGCAAGTAAGTACGAAAGCTTCAATTATTCTATGATATTTCCAAATTCATTCATGGTCAATGTAAAAATGTTTGGGATTGTGTTATATTGAATTATTTTATGTAGATTATGTATACACGGTATGTACACGCTGAGATGCTGCACATGACATGTGGATGAACCTCAGCCCCAGAACCCGTTTCAGTCAAACCTAACATAACATAGATATATGCAAAATATAGCTCCATTTCTTTTGCCTGTACAATATATCTCAAATAGGTGGGAAGAAGGCATATGATATGCCTGCCTTCGTTGGTTGGGGTAGACAAAGTTGGGACGTTATGTTGCAGATTTATTAAAAAACTGGTTCTGCCACAGTTGGTGTAACTTTGTGCAATTCCGATCGCCACACAGTAGGAAGGATGTGCTTGCAGTGGAGAGATTGCAGTGTAGATTCACCAGGATGTTCCCTGTGTTGGAGGAATCTTTGTATGGGAATAGATTGAATAAGGTAGACACAAACAGCTGGAGTAAAGGGCCTGTCCTACAAGCATGCAACTCTATGCGATGAGCGTGACCTAACGTGGTCGCTTGAGCCGTCCGGCGTCGCGGGGCCAGTCCCACTTCGATCGCTGGAGCCGTGCGGAATTGTGCGGAGTTCGTCCCGACATCGTGCCGGGCTCCGACAAACTGACTATGTTCAAACATTCCCTGCGGCAACGGCTTGTCAGCTCGCAGTCGCCTCGACGCATTACACACCGCCCCGACATCGTGCCTCCGTGAACCTATCTGTAGGTGCCTCCGTGACCCTCTATGTGTGTGGCTCCATGGCCCTCTGTGTGTGTGTGTGTGTGCCTCTGTGCCCCTCTCAGTGTGCCCCTCTCTGTCCTGGCGAACTTACCTTAGACTTCGCTCCAAGTTCGCCTCACTTTGCGCCGCGTTGCGCCACTCACCCGACCTCCGCGCGGGCCCCTGCTGCCGGTTTGGTCGCGCTTGCCGCATGCAGGCGCATGCTGGTGGGAACGGCCCTGTACAGGGATCACCCGCCCCCGCTTCTAGTTTGATCGCGTTCATCGCATGGAGTCGGATGCTGGTAGGACAGGCCCTTTACTCAGCGGGACAGGCAACATCTATGGAGAGAAGGAATGGGTGACGTTTTGAGTCGAGACCCTTCTTCAGTCTCGATTGGATAAAATTGGCTTGCTGTCCCTGGAGTGAGGGGTTGCAGATTATCTGAGGCATAGATAAGATAGAGTGTTAAAATCTTTGTTAGGTGAATCGAAAACAAAAGGTTATAGGTTTAAGAGGGAAGTTTTAAAGGGGATCTTGGCGGAAAGGTCAGTGGGATGTGGTGGGCCGAAGGACCCATTTGTGTGCTGTATGATTCCATGACTCTTGCCGTGGAAGCACAATCAGTAATGACAATCAGTAAAGGACATGGTCTGAAGAAGGGTCTTGACCCAAAATGTCACCTATTCCTTCGCTCCATAGATGCTGCCTCACCGGCTGAGTTTCTCCAGCATTTTTATCTACCTTTAACTTTCAATAATTTGTGTTTTGACATGGAAAAAAGATCAAGCCAGAGTTATTTCCAGAAAGGTGATATTAAAACAAAACCAACACAAGGCTTACGCGATCTCCTAGTTGCAAAACACTTTAACTCCCCATCCCATTCCCATACTGACCTCTCTGTCTTGGGCCTCCTCCACCGTCAGAGAGAGGGCAAATTCAAATTGGAGGAACAGCGCCTCATATTTTGCATGGGCAGCTTACAACCCAGCGGTATGAATATTGATTTCTCTAACTTTTAAGTAACCCTTGCCTCCCCTCTCTTTCTGTCCCTCTCCCACGCTAGTTTTCCTACTAGTTTCACTATCCTCTTGATTAATTTTACTGTTTGTACGCCTCGTCGTCACCTTCCTCATATCCGACAATGAACCATTGTACATTTCCTTGATCATCGTCTGCTTCGATGTGTCCTTTTCACACCTTACATGCTCTTTGTACCCTTCCACACCTCTTGTTTCCCTTTCCCCTGGCTCTCAGTCT
This sequence comes from Raja brachyura, assembly GCA_963514005.1. The sequence continues at coordinate 64,128,011 of OY740792.1, read as the reverse complement.
GAAGAAGGGTCTCGACCTGAAACGCCACCCATTCCTTCTCTCCAGAGATGCTGCCTATCCTGCTGAGTTGCTGATCTTGTGTCTATCTGCTGAGATAGCTAAACGTGGTTACCACCCTGATGAGAAATTGGAGAAACATGATACATATATCAACTAATAATAAGGTTAATGAATGGTGAAAATGTTCAGCAGGTCCGCAGAATACCTGGAGAGAGAAACAATTAATGTTTTAGTCTGTGACTTTTTGGCAGAACTGGGAAAAGTATAATCAGCTATGTTTTTCTAGTTGTGGCAGACCTGCTGATTATTTCCACTGCGCTCTGTTTATGTTTCAGATTTCTAGTATCTATGTTTTTATCCAAAAAGTAAAATCATATTATTGGTTTATTATTTTGTTTTGCTTCTTAATTACTGTATTTTAACTGATCTAATTCTTCTTCCTGTCCTTTGCTAGTAACTCTTCAAGTATTATACAAACTGAAAACGTCAAAAGTGTTTGAAAAGCAGAAGGTGAAAGATGGAAAGCAGACTGCAGAGATTGTGGAAGAGGATCCCTATGCCATCCAGATGATCAGTTGGTGTCCAGAGAGCAGGATGTTTTGTGTTGCTGGTATCTCAGCGCATGTCATTGTTTATAAATTTAGCAAACATGAAGTTACATCCGAGATATTGGTGAGTTCCTATTTTTTCTTGTGTTTTTCACAAATAACAAAGTATTTATTTCCAAAAGAAAAAAAAATCGATATTAGTGACACTGATGTTTCTTCAACATTTTAACAATGTTAATCAGCAGGGCTGTAATTTTGTTTTGCAGTTGCTTGTGCATTTTACATTGAAGTACTCCAGTATTGAAAATGAATAAAATAAATCATTCACTTGCAAGTTTCACAGTTTCAGAGCTAACAGAATAATTTATTTTGTGGACAGATTTAAGCATTCAAGAACCTTGTTGTAGCTCGATAGTCTGGTGCTAGTCAGATCAGATTACCTTTATTGTCATTCAGACCTTTCGGTGTGCAAGAGGATATTGCTGCCTTGAGAGATGAACATTTTTCAACATTAAACAATTTCCTGCTCTCCCAGTTCAGCACCAATTTCCTAGACAGATCGGAACGATTTTAAATGATCATCAGTTGAGTTTTCAGTTGCAAAAATTTGCAGCTGGAGATATTTTGTGATTTACAGATATAATTTGTGAAATAATGCAGATATGGGCTGGAAATTGACGGTTGCCCGGGTGCCAATGGCCACTTAAAGTCCCGCCATGCAACCTAAAAGCCGTATAATTTTGCCTAGCTTGGTACTGCAGATACTGGTTTATACCGAAGATAGACACAAAAAACTGGAGTAACTCAGCGGGTCAGGCAGCATCTCTGGAGGAAAGGAATGTGACGTTTCGTGTCGGCGACGGCTGTAGTGCGGGGCAAAGTTACTAGGTGCGGGGTGATGGAGGGTCGGAGCAAATGACAGGCCCCATACAGCAGCAGCGGCAGCGACAGCGGCTCCACCTCCTCCCGCACCCCGCCTGCCCTGATAGCGGTTGCTGCGTGCCACTCCGCCAACGGCGATAACTGCTTTCAAAAAGGTTATTTTAACAAATCAATGCTCTTAATATGGAGTATCAGCACTGTAGTTATTTAATGAACAACATTCACAACTATTTGTTGGATTTATCCAGGTTTTACTTCTACAGTCGGTCATATACATCACAAATTTGGTCAGGAGATATTTCAGTTGAAATGTTATTGTTAATTCTGAAGTGGTAATGATGGAAACAGCGTTTATCAATAATTTTTTTTTAATTTGGTGCGTACAAACAGGATATCTTCATTGCTGTTCACAACACGTACATCTAATCTGAATGTCCGGTAATGTGGCGTTTTGACACCTTTAAACATATTACCAAAAGAACATTTGCTGCAGTTATGTCTTTTGGCCCTCTCTTGTCTGAAGAAGGGTCTCGACCTGAAACGTCGCCTATCTCCTTCGCTCCTTAGATGCTGCTGCACCCGCTGAGTTTCTCCAGCTTTTTGTGTAACCCTCGATTCTCCAGCATTTGCAGTTCCTTCTTTAACACAGTGTAATGTTTAACCTGTCAGATGGGTATAGTCGGTTTTAACAGCTATTATCATAAATTGCCTTTTTGAAATGTCCTTGCAACCTGTATATTTTGTTGTGGATAAATTATGTGGGAAGCGAGAGTGTTTATGTACCAATAGCAATAACGACCCATGCTATGGCCATGTTATGATAATTTTTGGTCCTTCACAGAAAACATGCATGCATCAATCTGTAGTATCATGGTTAAGCATATATGTTACCATGGTCCAGGATTTATTGACACAGGTTGATCATATGCTAAATAATCCAACCACATTTTTGTTTGGAAGTGGAAAGAAATAATAGAAATTGCATTAATTGCAGTGTGTAAAAAGAGTTGAGATACTGTATTATAATTTTGTTCCATGTCATTGTGGTATATATCATGTCTTGATTGGTGAATATGTTTAATTTGTGACTTTATTTGAAGCAGAAATAATATGTGAATGCTTCATTGACCATAATTCTGACTGGTAACTACGCATTTCATCTGAGCACATTATCACACGCATCATGCAAGCCGTCTTAAATGACCACCTAAACTGTCATTTGGCAACCTCAAAATCTGCCTAGGTTGCCCAGCTGGCAACTGGGGGAAAAGTTGCGTGCAGATGTAAAGAAATAATACAGTAATGTAATGTTGGAATTGGTGGGGAGTGATAGTGGTGAGAGAGGATGTGTAAGGACAAGTGTTGACTTCCTACAGTGGGAAGTAGACTAGGAGACTAGGAACAGAGGAAATGCAAGAGGGTCTCGATCAACCACAGTTCCTGAAAAGGGAATATATTTCAGATGTCCCGGAATAAAAGGCCTCATCTTGAGAGCAGATGCAGCGGAGACGGAGAAACTTGGAGAAAAGGATAATAGCATCCTTACAAGAGACGGGAAGGGAAGGGGTGTATTGAAGGTAGTCATGTAGTCAGTGGGTTTATAGTTAACTAGACCAAGGGGGACCCATTGGGTGCCGTCCCCTCAAGGGGGGGAGCCTGCGGCGTCACACACACACTAACCACCCCACACACACAGGGGAGGGGAGGGGGGAATGGATGGAGATGGGGAAAGGGAGGAGGGAGGGGAGGTGGGTAGGAGAGGGGGGAGATAGGAGTGGGGGAGAGGGGGGAAGGGAGGGTGAGGGGTGGGGGGAGAGAGGAAAGGGTGGAGAGGAGGGGTAGAGAGGAGAGGGGGAAAGGGAAGGGGGTGGACGTGGGGTAATGGGGAGTGGGGGCAGAGGGGGAGGGAGAGAGAAGGGGGTAGAGGGGAGGGGGGAGAGAGTAGAGGGGAGAGAGGGGCAGAGAGGAGGGGGTAGAGAAGAGGGGGAGAGGAGGAGGGGGCAGAAGAGGGGGGAAGAGGAGGAGGGGAGCCGGGCAAGTGCGAGTCGGGAGGCGACAAAATGACTGAGTCGGGGGAGGGGGTTAACGTAACTCGTCATCCGCTTCAATCCAGAGCCCGGGAGGGGGGTGAAGGGCGGCTTGGCCTCGGGCGGGGCGGAGCGCTGCGGATGGGGGGGGGGGGGGGTTACGTAGCAGCTCGTGGAAAACAGTTGCCAGCAGGCTGCGCGTTGAAAACTCTGAGCAGCTGCCCGCGAGGAGCAGAGCCATTGTGACGTCATCAGCTCGCTTCAGCTCATTAGATTTAAAAAAGATCTCAGATCGGGAAATAATTAATCAAATTTTCAGATGAGGTGACTTTTGAGATCATGAGGTCAATCTCTACCGGGATATGTAAGAAATGTCACCGTTAACGCGTCGGATTTTCGAGGAGCTGTGAATCCAAAAAAAATACAAGCAAACTAACAAGCTAACAAACAATACAGAAGCATCCAAGAGCAGAGTTTTATAATGGATAGATGTCAATGAATAGTTTGTCTCCCAAGATGAAGACAGAGATCTAGAAAAAGCAGAGCACTGCCAGAAATGGTGCGAGTAAATTTGAGAGCAGAGTGATAATTGGGTGTCCATGCTACATCTTTGATTTGTGAGAATTGAGTCGAAACAGAAGTTGTTCAGGGTATAAACAGATTTCTTGTTTGTCTTCTAAACTAAGTGAAGGTAAACCTAGCAAGGAAAAGAATTGCAGAGTAAACCTGTCAAAGCAAGGAATTGTACATCATATTTTCTTACAACCTTTGGTTTTAGGCTCTTGAGCTGCGATTACAGTATGAAGTAGAAGACATTGTTACTCCAGAACCTGAATCTGCTGTGCCATTCACTGATGCATCTTCTCAGCTCTCATTTTCAAAGACTCCAACATTATCTGGTAGTGCAAATGCATTAGCACCAGAGGGAGTGAAAGACAGCATCCCATGTCTCAAGTAAGATGTCAACTTCATTTTTATCCTAGTCTAACCCCATGTTCTCGTTCATCCACCAAGCATGCAGATCCTGAGATCATAAATTCTCTATCCTTATGGTCCAAAGCTATTTATTGTCAAATTACAAGAAGTGCCGTTCTGAATGCATCAACATTTGCATCCAGCAAAATAAAAATGAATGCATTCTATGTTACATATTTAGTTTAGTTTATTGTCACGTGTACCGAGGTACGGTGAAAAACTTTTGTTAAGTGCTAACCAGCCAGCAATACGTGATTACAATTGAGCCATTGTGAGTCTGCAAGAAAGTATTTAATGATACCTAAGCATCAAACTTGACTTCTGACGTTATGCATTTATATTTAAATCCGAGCACTACTTTCCTGGATTATTTTCAGCATGAGGTGCAGCTCCTTGGGGTATAAAAGAAGACATGTCTGAGGTAGTCGAGCAGCCCTGTGTACTAAATGGAGAATAACATTTCACATCAAGATTTGTCATTGTCTTGACTTAGCTCAAACAGTCTATCTCTATCCATTAGTCATTCAGAAACATTAATCTACAAGTCAATGTAGGTTAAAGACCAAGTCCATGCTGACCGCTGATCACCCGTTCACATTAGTTCCATGTTATTCCACTTTTGAATCCACTACCTACACACTAAGGGCAATTTTATACAGGCCAATTAACATGAAAACCCACACGTTTTGGGATGTGGGAGGATGCCAGAGCACCAGGAGGAAACCAACGTGGTCATGGACAATGTATAAACTGCACACAGACAGCTCCCGAATTCAGGATCAGTACTTGGATACTCTTAATGGAACCTGCAGTTATAAATAAAAAGTTGAACATTATTGTGTGCACTACAGATTTTATATTACTAATTTCAAAAAGGGCTCAAGTATGAATTTACTTGAAACACTGATCAAAAAATACTAACTAAGATATTAGCACAAAGACTAAGCTCAGTGATTAACAAATTAATTCATCCGGATCAAACAGGATTTATACCAAAATGATATTCTTCATATAATCTGAAACGATTATTCAATATTATAAAGAGGCAATAATAAAGACCTAGTAATTATTTCATTAGATGCGGAGAAGGCCTTTGTCCAAGTGGAATGGCCTTATCTGTTTTCGGTTATGGAAACTTTTAAGTTGGGAGAGAAGTTTATATCATGGGTTAAATTATTATATGCGAATCCAACAGCTAGAATATTAACAAATCAAATGTTATCAACTAAATTTAATTTATCCAGAGGCTGTAGACAAGGTTGTCCCTTATCCCCACTACTGTTCGCACTTGCAATTGAACCATTAGCTCAAAGCGTAAGATTACATCCTGAAATATATGGGTACGAAACTAGAGAAACTGAAAATAAAATCTCCTTATATGCTGATGATGTTTTACTTTATATTACAAAACCGGAAATTAGTATTTTAACTGAATTTGGTTCGTTTTCAGGATATAGTATTAATTGGAATAAAAGTGAACTCATGCCAATAAAGGTAAATAATCTACATACATTACAACAATATCCTTTTAAGATAGCAAAAGAAAAAATAAAATATCTTGGAATTCATGTAACAAAAAGATATGATTCTTTATTTAAAGCTAATTTCCCACCATTACTGAATAAACTAAATAAGAATATTTTATATTGGAAAACATTACCTATCTCAATGTTAGGTAGAATTAATGCAATAAAAATGATCTTTCTTCCACAAATACTATATCTTTTCCAATTGATACCAATATACCTTCCTAAAATTTTTTTTAAAAAAGTTGACTCTATAGTTACCAATTTTATCTGGGAATATAAGAGTCATAGAATAAATAAAAAACACTTATGTAAATCAAAAATAAATGGAGGTCTAGCATTACCAAACTTTATGTTTTATTACTGGGCAGTTAGTATTAAAAATATGAATTTTTGGCTGGATGAATTAGATAAACAACCAAATTGGTTAAAAATGGAAAAAGAAGATTGTACACCTTTTGACATTAGTACGATTTTATTCGCCAATGTCAAACTACCTAAGAAAACCTATAAAGAAAACCCTATAATAGAGTGGGATACGTATTTGGAAACAACTTAAGAAAACATTAAAATTGGAATGTATACCACTAGCTCTCTCCATTGTAAACAATGTCACATTTAAACCTTCAATGATGGATAAAGGTTTTTCACAATGGAAACATTATGGAATGAATAGGATGGGTGATCTTTACAGGGAAAACTCCTTTCTTTCATTTCAAGAACTACAACAAATTTATGGATTACATTCAAAAGATTATTTTAGATATTTACAAATCAGAGACTATGTAAAATCAAACACACAGGAAATTAGAAATAGAAAGGCAGAAATTTTAGATGAATGTCTCAATAAACATCCAAATACAGAAAAATTGATCATATATTTATAATATTTTATTAGAAAATGATGTACCAATGACAGAAACATATAGGCAATCATGGGAAAACGAATTAGGTCAAACAATTAGACCAGAAATATGGAATGAAAGTTTACAAAATATACATCATTGTTCGTTAAATGCTAGACACATCTTGATACAATTTAAAGTACTACATAGATTACATTATTCCAAATCAAAATTACATAGAATTTTTTCAAATATGCCAGCCATATGTGATAAATGTCAATATTTAGAAGCTAATCTAACCCACTCATTCACAAACTGTATAAAAATTACGACCTTTTGGGCAGAAATGTTTAAGATAATCTCGAATGTTGTTAATACAAATTTGCTACCTGACTCAAAATTAATAATATTAGGAATATTAGAAACAGATCAATTAATAACAATAAATCAAAGATTTTTTATTGATTACAGTTTAATAATTGGGAAAAAACTTATATTGAAATTTTGGAAGGGTCCTACATCCCCCACAATCAAAATGTGGATCCCTGAAATGTCAGAGACACTTAATTTTGAAAGATTAAGACTTGTCCTTCTGGGCAAGTTGGATCAATTCAGAGGGATATGGTCTCCATTTATTGAATATTTAAAGGGTCAAAGTGGTTCGGTGCGAGAACCTGACTGATGCCTGAACGAAGAAATAGACGAAGATTTACATATAATAACCCATGATATATCTCCAATGATGTACAAACTGCTTAATACTTATTCATTTTTCTGAATTTCTATCTTTATTTTATTTTTCTCTTATATTTTCTATCTATATAAAAAATGAAAAATTCATAGAAGTACAAATTAGAAATAACTGTTAATATTAATAACATTAAGAATGTATACGACATGTATATTTTAATTTTGATATATACTTCTAATTAAAATATTTAACAAAAAAAAGTATGAGTTTACTTGTCTACAATTCTTATCCTATCTTGCTTTTGAATTAAAGAGTGAAAACTCGTCCTGTCAGAATGGCTCCTGGATACCAGGCTGATCTCATCATTCAACTGGTGTGGATTGATGGGGAACCACCTCAACAGATCACCAGCCTAGCAGTTAGCTCTGCCTATGGCCTGTAAGTAAACCAATCATGAAATGATTGTACCTTTGCATATATAAGCATTCACCTGCACAAAGCATGAGCTTAGGCAAAACCAGCGTATGGAAAGATGTAATTGTACTGGACAGGATACAAAGAAGATTTGCAACTGAACTGAAGAGGTTATCTGCCCATTCCCTCTTCAGATGCAGTCTGATACAGCTGAGTTTCTCCAACATGGTTTTTTTCTATCAAGATTCCAGCATTCGCATTTTCTTGTGCCTAATATTTCAGGTTTCACTTCAATCTTCTCTGCTCAGAGGGAAACAATTAATCTTTCTTGAGTCACGCCATGCAACTTTAATTTTTTTAATCACTCTTATCTGGTAAATGGCCTCTTTGTCTCACTAAATGCTAAATGTCCTTCAAATGTGGTATCTAATTTTGTACACAGCAGCTGACAGGAGCTTTACTTCCTTCTTTTTGGACGATGTGCATAATCAAATATCTTTAAGTCTTCCTTAGTTATTTTATCTACATGTTACCTGTCACCTTCAAGAGTGAATGAACATGCATCTGTAAGTCCTTCATACCTTGATGAATAGAGTTGATGCTGAACGTCTCCCTCATTTATGATAACCTCGTGACCGTTGTATTGGAAATAAATTAATTTGTGCACTGCAGCTTGTAAACAAAATAACATTTCTGTTTGTCTTTGCGTCTTCTCTCCAGTGTGACCTTTGGAAACTGTAATGGTTTGGCAGTTGTGGACTTTATGCAGAAGACCATTTTACTTAGTATGGGAACAATTGAACTCTATGGTACAAGTGACCCATTTCAACGCCACCTTAAATCTCCCCGTAAGATCAAACAGCTCACTGCAGGTATAATCTGAATATTAGATTACCGTCTTTGTCTTTGTCGTAATGGAATGTACATTGTATGAAATTCTGATTATTCATCTGCTTTTGCTTGTAAATCTGTGGTCACCTGTGATGTTCCTCTGTTCAAAGAGTTGCACCAAGCCAGGATGCCTAAATTTAAGTTGAGAACTACTACTAAATACTGCAATCTATTTTTTAAACCAGGTCATTCTGGTATTACAACATTGTAGGAATCATTGCAACCCACTGAGTCCCTTATGTCCATGTAAATCTTTCTCACATGGCCCTTCTCACCTTAATATTTAATATTAACATAGCTACCCACATACACTGGGGATAATTCGCAAAGTTAATTAACCTGCCTGGAAGCTGAGCTAGATCTATGGCACATTTTGCTGAACATGATTGTGGAATATTTCAGCCTTGTCTGTGGCATCATATACTAGGCCCTACTATCATTCAAGCTCCAAACCCCTACCATTGTTGAATTATTTGAATCACCTCCTCCCATTGATTGTCCACCACGCAGAGTGTTTTTTAACATGTTGGTTGTGGGGTTGCTTAGCTTTAATTACTGCATGATATTTAGCTTATATGTTGCAACTTAGTGCTTCATTTTTAGATATATTTGATTGATGCTGATCTGGGCATAATCTTATACACTCCTTATTGAACAAAAGTTGATCTACTGGTTTGTTTTTAATGGTAGACTGAAGAAGCGCCTAGTCTTGAGTTGCTAGTTATGTTCTGAGTGTATTCCATTTATCCACACAACAATGGAACTTAACCACAATTAATTCTTGCCTCAGCGACATCTATCTTAACAACGTTGTTATGGTCAACCCATCTGCTACAGGAAAATTGGTGAGGATGAGGAAATGTAGGGTTGTCTCTCGTGTTGGTTCATAGATTACCTACCACAGATGAGTTATTCGGGATGAGGCTGGCACAGTCAATGATGATACCACCCAGTGCCTCTTGTTGATGGGCAACAAATAAATCTGCAGGGGCTGGAATTTGAAACATAAACATAAATGCTTGAAGAACTCAGCCTGTAAAGCAGTATCTGTGGAAAGAGAAAACAGCTCATGTTCGAGGACAAAATCACTTTACTAGAACTGAGAAAGAGAGAAAGCCCTCTTTCTCTCGCAGTTGCATGAAGTGCACTTGACTTGAAACATTAACTGTTTCTCTGTTCCACAAAAACGCTGTTTGATTAGCTGATTCTTCAAGCATTTCTGTCTTGGTCTTGTTGCGGGCATTGAAGTCCTAACCACAGTATATTGTATTAGTTGATATTTTCAATGCTTTTTTAACATGTTTACCATAGGGGAACACCGATTCTGCATCTGAGGAGAATGGTGGTTAACGATCAACAGGAATTTTCCTTGCCCTTGTTTGACCGTATCCGACGATGCCAAGGGATATGCAGACTATGTTATGGATTCCCAAAGCTACTTCCTTCCACCTGTGTACCACTGTGCTCATTCCTCTGCTTAGCCTAACCTGCCGGTAGGGCAGGACATACCAATGGATATGATCCAGAATACATCAACGGCATGTTGTTGCTTAACTCATCTGAGGGATAGCTTTTGCAATTTGGAAACTAGTCCTTTGTGAAGTCTAAAGGTGGTCTTTGCAGGATCAACTCACTGGGAGTAACTTGGCTCCATGTGAATTTAGTGCCAAGGTTGTATCTTTACTTTGTTTTAACTTAGCAGCGTTGATGCAAGTAAACAGCTTGAGTCAATCAGGTTGATGTGGGTCTTGTGTCACATTTAGGCCAGGCTGGGTAAGTGTTGCCGTTCTCCTCCTCGTGAGGACATCCCAGATGGGATTTTATTGCGGTTGCTATTACTGAGACTAGTTGTTTTCTGTTTGAAAATTACTCATTATTTAATTAATAATTAAATTCAAAATTCCATCGCTTCCATGCTGGAATCCAAACTTTTGAATGTTGGACGTTTCATTCATCATAGCTGATTTTATGCTAAATTATCATTCATAAGCCATTTAGGATATGGTGAATTTTCCAAAATAACTCTATTGTATCTTAGACATAACTAATCGTGCTCTTTAAACTAGGGAATGGCTACGCTGTAACAAGTCATTGTTAAAATGAAATGATGAAATGCTACCTTTATTGTCATTCAGACCTTTCGGTCTGAACAAAATTTCGTGCCTGCAGTCATACATATAACAAAAATAACAAAAACACACAATAAACACAAATTTAACATCCACCAAAGTGAGTTCAACAGGCACTTCCTCACTGTGATGGAAGGTTAAAGTCTTAGTCTTTGTCTCTTCCCTCCTTGTTCTCCCTCTGCGCTGAGGCGATCCAGGCCTCCGATGTTGTGACCCCGCCGGGTGATGATAAGTAAGTCAGTAAAGATGCATGCACATACCATTTAGTTTAGAGATGCAGCGCAGAAGCAGCCCCTTCAGCCCACCGAGTCCACGCCGACCAGCGATCCCCGCACATTAACACTATCCTGCACACACTAGGGACAATTTACAATTTTACTAAGCCAATTAACCAACAAACCAGTACGTCTTTGGGGTGTTGGAGGAAACCGGAGCACCCGGAGAAAACCCATGCAGGAGAATGTACAAACTCCTTATAGATAGCATCTGTAGTCAGGATCGAACCTGGGTCTCTGGCGCTGTAACTCTACCGCTATGCCGCCCGCAAAGGCATTAGCTTAGCTTTGTTGTATGTTTTCCTGTTGTTCACCTTTAGTTGTTCTTGAAAATTACATATACCTTCACTTCATAGTTCCTAAAGGCTCTTGAATGGCTCTTTCCTTGGTATGCATAGTTAACTGCTACTTTTTCAGTTTCTCCTATTTGCTGAATGAAAACTTGCTCTTTAATAGCGAGATGCCATTTTCTTTCACTTTAGCCTTTGACTATTTTTCTCCCCTCTGCTGCTGCTGATGATTTGGCATGCTAACAGAAAACCTTTGGATGCGTGGCCTGTCTAGTTTTTACTCACTGAAACAACTCCGTATGTCTTATAAGAGCAAGTTATCTATGTCTGTAGACCATATTTTATTCTGTTTTTGATGGATGCCTGATGAGTACTATTGTCTACGCTCTTGAGTGCAATGGCTACAATGAATATTTTTAGTTATTGTTTCTGAAGGAAGAGCCGGTACCATTTCTTGATTAATTGCTCTTTTAGATGCTTCTTCAATAAATATTGATTTAGAATGTAACACCACAACTAAACATATATATTTCGTCAAAATACCTTATAATTTCTTCTTCTTTTCAAATATGTATAACTCATCACAGTATGGTAAATATGTTATCCATTTATTAATTTAAACAAAATGAAATATGGACTATAATTTTCCCAAACTTTGACAAGGGCAGAAAAAATGGTACATTGGATTCTTGTAATTTGCCAGCTGTTCTCTTTATAAGTAAAAGTCTTTGTCTTGTTTGTGCCCACGATGTGTCTCCGTGTCAATTTGGTTAATTCCTATCTTCTTCCAAACACTAGGCCACAGCCTTCCCATGTTCACACATCATACTCACATTTTTCCCGTGGTGGCGATAAACATATTCCCATCGCATTTCCACCTATATTTCTGAAGTTATTCATCCTTGAAATTTAAAAAACAGCCAAAACCACCTTCTCACAGACAGCTTCCAGCCTTATCACAGTGATGATGTCACAATGCCTCTCACAGTGCACCAATTACAATGGGTTCCGACTGCCACAATGACATCACAATGGGACGTTGCCAAGTGTAACAATGGGCTCTCAAGCTGGCTGCTAACTGCCACAATGACATCACAATGGGACGTTGCCAACGGTAACGAGGTTGCTGCCCCTCTACCAATATCTGAAGGGGCTGCTCCTCAAGTTCTGGTTGCACTTTGGTCCCACACCGTACTCAGCTTCACTTAAGATTTCATGCTACATATGAAAAGTTATTCATGAGTAAAGTTTTTTTTTAAAGCCAAATTTGAAAAACAATTACTGCTTTTCAGTGGCAGACTCTTGCAGCACCTTCCAGTGATAATGCCACACTGCCATCTCACAGACGTCCAACCCCAATGGATCTCATTTACAAATGACATCACAATGCAACGTTGCCAATGGTAACGAGATTGCTGCCACTGTACTAATATCTGAGGGGTTGCTCCTCATCTTCTGATTCCCCCCCCATGCTGTAATCAGGTTCACTTCAGATTTCATGTTCTATTTCAAATGTTATTCATGATTAAAGTTTAAAAAAAAGCCAAAACCGCCTTCTCACAGACAGTCCTTTTTCCAGCGGCTTCCAGTGATGATGTCACAATGCCACTCACACTGCACCAATCACAATAGGCTCTCAAGCTGCCGACTGCCACAATTACATCACAATGGGACGTTGCCAACGGTAACGAGGGTGCTGCCCCATGATCCTGCTGATTGGCCTCAAGACAGGGAATGGGGGGGAACTCTCATCGGGCCACCACCCTCACCCCTCGCACACCCCCACTCCCACTCCCTCCCCCTCGGCGTAAGTGCCGACGCCACATCACCCCACCCGCACTGGGGTACGGGCGCAGCGGGTCCCACTTGGTCTACTATATCAATGAAAGTCAGGTGGCAGTAATATCTTGATAAACCTTTTGCAATAAAATAATCATAAATGTGACATTTATTTTATGTGCTGCAGCAAGTAAGAATGTCATTGTTCTATCTGGGACATATGACAATAAAGCACTCTTGACTTGACTTTTGCACTGAGTGCTGATGTCCTTTTGCAGAGGTTTTAGTTCTTGTTTACAGACATCCTTGGACATCTGCATCTTAACAGTATCACTGTTAATTATAAACCTCAGTATCTAAAGATCATCACACGTGAATTAATTTGAAAAGTACGTTTAGAAATTTAGAACAATTTAAATGACAGTTAAATAAAATTAACATTAAGAGTTGACAAAAAGCAAAAATCCAATTGTGCACCTGCCAATGGTGTCCAAGTGATTCAGCCCTCACAGTCTGGTACAATGACTGATAATATAGAAGGTACATAATATTATGAGAATAGAAAGGCAAAATAATCCAAATTAGTTCATGTCCATTAGCCTCTGTTTATCCACATTATATTTTGAAAAATGTTCAGCAATATGCTAAATATTTGCTTTATTACTTATGATGTTGATTTTAGAAATGTAAATTATTCTTGGTGCAAAAAAAATGCTCCTGGCAAAAAAAAACTATTGAATTAATTTGGATGATCTGGTATTTGAACAAACATGAGTGCAATTCAAGTTATTGATTAAATGTTAATTACACTAGTTTATCACAAACCCGTATATATTCACAGTCTAATTTTCAGATTTTGTTTGTCATTTTGGGAAGATGTGAAGTGATGTTCAAAGCAGGCCAAATCTTTCCCTGGGCCACAGTTTAAAGACTGCCAAGGAAGGATGAATTGAATACATCTATGAACAAATTCATGACAGAATTTGTATCCAGTAAATGTATTATATGAAATTAGAACAGGATAAATTAGTGCAAGTTTGTTTTTCTCCTAAATCGGATTCTGGTTTAATCTGACGAGAATGAAACCTGAGACTGCACATGCTCTCAAAAATATGAGTATTTAATGAGATCAAGCAAGGTACGATTAAGCTGGGTTAGAGAAAACATGTTACTATAGTAGGTTCCAAAGTGAACATGCACTATTTAGTGTACAACTCAACAATATATAGCTTTGATAGACCCAAAATGCTGGAGCAACTCAGCAGGACAGGCAGCATCGCTGGAGAGAAGGAATGGGTGACATTTCGTGTCGAGCCCTTTCTTCAGACCTGAAACATCACCCATTCCTTCTCTCCCGAGATGCTGCCTGTCCTGCTGAGTTACTCTAGCATTTTGTGTCTCTCTTCGGTTTAAACCATGATCTGCAGTTCCTTCTTACACAATATATAGCTTTGTTTTACCTTGGAACTCATCTTTCGCGTCATGAATAAAACTGATATTTAATCTGCAATTTGAGAAAGAGAAGGTAAAATCGGAAATGTCAGTATTGCAGTTAAACAAAGGACTATGGAGGCATGAGGGAGGAGCTGGCCAAAGTTGACTGGAAAGTAACCCTTGCAGGGATGACAGTGGAACAGCAATGGCAGGTATTTCTGGGAATCCAGAAGATGCAGGATCATTTCGTTCCAAAGAGGAAGAAAGATTCTAAGGGGAGTAAGAGGCGACCGTGGCTGACAAGGAAAGTCAAGGACAGTATAAAAATAAAAGAGAAGACGTATAATATAACAAAGATGAACGGGAAGCCAGAGGATTGGGAAACTTTTAAAGATCAACAGAGGTTATTAAAAAGGCAATACGGGGGGAAAAGATGAAGTATGAAGGTAAGCTAGCCATGAATATAAAGGAAGATAGTAAAAGCTTCTTAGTAAAGACAGAACTAGGTGCATTTATTTTGAGGAACGAGGAAATGCCAGTCGAGTTGAACAGGTACTTTGTGTCTTCCTTAGTGAAGACAGATTCAATCTTCCAGATGTACTAGTGGACAGAGGATCTAGGGTGATGGAGGAACAAAGAAATTCACATTAGTCAGGAAATGGTGTTGGGTAGGCTGATGGGACTGAAGGCTGATAAACCCCCAGGACCTGGTGGTCTGCATCCCAGGGCAATCAAGGAGGTGGCTCAAGAAATCATGGACACATTGGTGATCATTTTCCAATGTTCTATAGATTCTGGATCAGTTCTTGTGGATTGGAGGATAGCTAATGTTATCCCACTTTTCAAGAAAGGCAGGAGAGAGAAAGCAGGGAATTATAGACCTGTTAGCCTGATATCAGTGGTGGGGAAGATGCTCGAGTCGATTATCGAAGATGTAATAGCGGAGCATTTGGATAGCAGTAACAGGATCGGTCCAAGTCAGCATGGATTTATGAAGGGGAAATCATGCTTGACAAATCTTTGGGAATTTTTTGAGGATGTAACAAGTAAAATGGACAGTGGATGTAGTGTACCGTGACTTTGATAAGATCCCACACAGGAGATTGGTGAGCAAAATTAGAGCACGTGGTATAAGCGAGTTCTGTATTCCGACTGCTTCCGACTGCGCATGCCTAGGTCAAAGGTCAGTATGCATAAACAGCCCTGGAAAGCAGTGAAGCAGTGGACCTTAATTTTTCTGTTTTTTCTATCTTTGATTCTTCTAGATAAGAAAATATTGCTTTCAAACTATGAAATAGTCGTATTAGTCGTGAGCGAGATCGTGCTTGTCCGTGGTCGGTGTTGGGTCCGGGTCTGTTGAGTTGCTGTTGGGCCGTCCCTGTCCCTTCCTGGGTGTCTCGTCCCTGTCCGGGGCGGCCGGAGGTGTTGTGCTGGGCTGGGCCTGCAGCAGGTACGGAGGGGAGACCAAGTTGCTGCAGCGCTTTGTGTGTATCCCCGTTGATGGCTGGTGCTCGTCTTTCGCCGGCAGCAGGGGGGTCGGCTGGCGGTCCCCGGCCCGTTGTTGGTTGGCCCGGCGGGAGTTGAGCTGGTGTTGGCGCTTCTCCGCATTGGCTGTGACCGACGACACCAGCTGCCCCAGGCCCACAGCCAGCGCGGAGAAGAAGTGCCAACTCCAGCCCAACCCAGCTCCCCGACGGGCCGGGGAATGCCAGTCAACCCCCCCGGCGCCGGTGAAAGCCGAGAACCAGCCATCAACAGGCATACACACAAAGCACTGCAGCAAATCGGCCTTCCCCACGCGCCGGCTGCAAGCCCGACGCAGCCCAACACCTCCGGCCGCCCCCAGACAGGGACGAGATGCCCGGGAGGGGACAGGGACGACTCAGCGGCAACTCAACTGACCTGGGCCCGACCGACCTCGCTCGCTCACCAAAGCATAATAAAGCAATAAAAACGACAAAATAATCTTAGATTTTAACAAAGGAACAATAAATACAATTTCATAGTTTCAAGGCAATCTTTTCTTAACTAGAAGAATCAAAGCTGGAAAAAACAGAAGAAATGAAGGTTCACTGCTCCACTGCTTTCCAGGGCTGTTTATGCATGGTGACCTTTGACATGGGCATGCACAGTCGGAATACTGAACTCGCTTATTCAGGGTAGGGTATTGACATGGATAGAAAATTGGTTGGCAGACAGGAAACAAAGAGTAGGGATTAATGGGTCCCTTTCAGAATGGCAGGCAGTGACTAGTGACTAGCACCTATTTACAATATACATGAATGATTTAGATGACAGAATTAAAAGTAACATTAGCAAATTTGCAGATGACACAAAGCTGAACTGTGAGGAGGATGCTATGAGGGTGTAGGGTGACTTGGGCAGGTTGGGTGAGTGGGTAGATGCATGGCAGATGCATCATAATGTGGATGAATGTGAGGTTATCCACTTTGGTGGCAAGAACGGGAAGGCAGATTATTATCTGAATGGTGTCACGTAAAGAAAAGGGGAAGTGCAATGAGACTTGAGTGACCTTGTACATCAGTCACTGAAAGTAAGCATGCAGGTACAACAGACATCGAAGAAAGCTAATGGCATGTTGGCCTTCATAACGAGAGGAGTTAAATATTAGGAGCAAAGAGTACAGTTGTACAGGGGCCTGGTGCGACCACATCTGGAGTATTGCGTGCAGTTTTGGACTCCTAATTTGAGGAAGGACATTCTTCCTATTGTGGGAGTGCAGCATAGGTTCACGAGGTTAATTTCCTGGGATGGCAGGACTGTCATATGAAAGAATGGAGCGACTGGGCTTGTATTAACTGAAATTTAGAAGGATGAGAGGGAATCTTATAGAAACATATAAAATTATTAAGGGATTGGGCAGACTCGATGGAGGAAACATGTTCCCGATGTTGGGGGAGTCCAGAACTCGGGCTCACAGATTAAGAAAAAGGGGTAGGCCATTTAGAACTGAGATGAGGAAAACGTTTCACACAAAAAGTTGTGAATTTGTAGAATTCTCTGCCTCAGGGGGCTGATTCACTGGATACATTCAAAAGAGAGTTAGATGGAGCTCTTAGGGCTAGCGGAATCAAGGGAAGGTAGACAAAAATGCTGGTGAAATTCAGCGGGTGCAGCGGCATCTATGGAACGAAGGAAATAGGCAACGTTTTGGGCTGAAACCCTTCTTCAGACGCGGAATCAAGGGATATGGGGAGAAGGCAGGAACGGCGTACTGATTGTGGATGATCAGCCATAATCACATTGAATGGTGGTGCTGGCTTGAAGGGCCGAATGGCCTACTCCTTCACCTATTGTCTATATATCTATGATAATAGCAGTAGCTTTTTGCCATAGCCAATTATGTTTATAGAATGCTGACTTCTCTTTTTCTTTTGAACCTTTAGTAAGAACCTTCATCTGACTTTGTATTTAAACTGTGGTGTATAAATTTGATTTCTGTCACATTGTTGGCCACATTTTAACAAAACATATCAATATCCTGTGCTTACTTAGCAGTGCCAAACAGGAAGGCAATAAGGAAAGGGCAAAAAAAATCTAAATAAGCATTAAATGTAATTTACTTTCAATATTTACCTAGACTGTACTCTGTTTCCTCCATGATATGAGCATTAATTTGCTTTTCATGCACATTTTGTCGCTTAGCATCTGCCAACACCAGCTTGCAAAGAGCAATGTGAACAGAAGCCCAGGTCTGATAAAAGCATACGGTGCTGGGGTAACCCAATGGGTCAGTCAGTCAGCATCTGTGGAGGGAATTCCTTCTTTAAACCCAGATCAACTGGGCTTATATTCATTGGAATAATGGATCGACAGGGGTTATATTCACTGGAATTTAGGATGAGAGGGGGTCTTATAGAAACATATCAAATTCATAAGGGATTGGACAGACTAGATGCAGGAGAATGTTCCCGATGTTGGCAGAGTCCAGAACCAGGAGTCATGGTTTAAGAATAAGAGGTAGGCCATTTAGGACTGAGATGAGGAAAGCCTTTTCACCTAGAGAGTTGTGAATCTATGGAATTCTCTGTCACAGAAGGCAGTGGAAGCCAATTCACTGGATGTTTTCATGAGAGAGTTAGATTTAGCTTTTAGGGCTAACGAAATCAAAGGATATGGGGAGAAAGCCGGAACGGGGTACTGATTTTGGATGATCATCTATGATCGTATTGAATGGCGGTGCTGGCTCAAAGGGCCGAATGACCTACTCCTGCACCCATACCATGACCCAAAACATCACCTGTCCACTCCCTCCACGGATGGTGCCGGACCCATTGAGTTCTTCCAGCACAATGTGTTTTACTCAATAAAAATACCACCATTCAGAAAACCTTTGCAAAGTTATGTTATTAAAATGTCCTGTGTAATCCTGCCTCAGAACTGAAGACTGAGTAGGTTTGAAAAATTAGGTTCAAATGGATTAAGATGATATCATTGCACTGAATTATACTGTATACAACTTCGAAATATTTAATCTGCCCAATTAATCTGGGCTAGTGTTTGTAACCCACACATACCATTCCATCAACTTATTATAAGCATTTAAGCTATTCAATTTCTGTCATGTCTTCATCCATTTGAAACCATTTGCCTATCTTATAGAAACATATAAAATTATGTTTGGACTAGACAAGCTAGATGCAGGAAAAATGTTCCCAATGTTGGCGAGTTCAGAACCAGGGGCCACAGTCTTAGAATAAAGGGGAGGTAATTTAAGACTGAGGTGAGAAAAAACGTTTTCACCCAGAGAGTTGTGAATTTATGGAATTCCCTGCCACAGAGGGCAGTGGAGGCCAAATCACTGGATGGATTTAAAAGAGAGTTAGATAGAGCTCTAGGGGCTAGAGGAGTCAAGAGATATGGGGAGAAGGCAGGCACGGGTTATTGATAGGGGACGATCAGCCATGATCACAATGAATGGCGGTGCTGGCTCGAAGGGCCGAATGGCCTCCTCCTGCACCTATTTTCTATGTTTCTATCTTCCTCAACCATCTCAAAGGAAGAGTTGCACCTTCTAACCACTCATTTAACAAAGATTTTTTTCTTTAAATTTATGTTGTGTAATTTAAAAGTTTGTAGTTTTGAAATCCCCTGTGGGGAACTATTCTCCACAGTACATAGGTTTTAAGAAAATGGCCATGATCTGTGCAGGTCTTAAGAAATCTTCGCTAATATTGAATATTATACTCCAGAGCCAATTCCTACTCCTTTGTTAGCATTTTTAATTACAAGGTGATCTGTTATCCTGTTGTCTAATGACCTGTTCACCTTGTATGCATCCTAATAGGAACTGGAGTAGGCCAAGTGGCTTTTGTTCCTCAGTAAGGTTATAGCTGACCTTGCAGAAGTAATAAGAAAGCTTTATTAGCCATAATTTCCTTTATACTACATTGTGTGGATTAGCATATGATGAGCGTTTGACAGCACTACATGCTGGAGTTTAGAAGGTTGAGGGGGGACCTCATTGAAACTTACCGAATAGTGAAAGGCCTGGATAGAGTGGATGTGGAGAGGATGTTTCCACTGATGGGAGAATCTAGGACCAGAGGTCATAGCCTCAGAATTAAAGGGTGTTCTTTTAGAAAGGAGGTGAGGAGGAACTTCTTTAGTCAGAGGGCAGTTAATCTGTGGAACTCATTGCCACAGTGGGCTGTGGAGGCCGTCAGTGGATATTTTTAAGGCAGAGATAGACAAATTATTGATTAGAACAGGTGTCAAGGGTTATGGGGAGAAGGCAGGAAAATTGGATTAGGACGTAGAGATCAGCAATGATTGAATGGCGGAGTGGACTCGATGGGCTGAATGGCCTAAATTCTACTAAAACTTGTGAACAATGTTGATAGACTTATTTAGTAATATATATGATGCATACGAGTTTTGTCTTTTTAACGTGTACATTTAATAATTAACTAATTTGGCTTAATAAATTTGTACTAATTGTGAATAATTATCAGTTAACAATTCCTTTAAATTCTGATATGATGTAATTATTTTGTTCAATTTCCTTTGATCGACAAAAAAAAAGAAAATGCGAGGAATAATACCAGGTCAGACATAAACTGTGTGTAGGAAAACAGTTTAAATTTCAGGTTGAAGACCCTTCATCAGAAATTGAGGCAGTGCAGCGTAGGTTCACGAGATTGATCCGTGGGATGGCTGGACTGTCATATGAGGAAAGATTGAAAAGACTAGGCTTGTATTCACTGGAGTTTAGAAGGATGAGGGGTGATTTTATAGAAACATATAAAATTATAAAAGGACTGGTCAAGCTAGATGCAGGAAAAATGTTCCCAATGTTGGGCGAGTCCAGAACCAGGGGCCACGGTCTTAGAATAAAGGGGCGACCATTTAAGACTGAGGTGAGAAAAAACGTTTTCACCCAAAGAGTTGTGAATTTATGGAATTCCCTTCCACGGAGGGCAGTGGGGGCCAAATGACTGGGTGGATTTAAGAGAGAGTTAGATAGAGCTCTAGGGGCTAGTGGAGTCAAGGGATATGGGGAGAAGGCAGGCATGGGTTATTGATTGGGGACGATCAGCCATGATCGCAATGAATGGCGGTGCTAGCTCAAAGGGCCGAATGGCCTCCTCCTGCACCTATTTTATATGTTTCTATTTTTCTAAGAATATATACTGTACACATGTTCACTTACTTGTTTTGTGTAAGATCAACAACGATTAGATCTTTCTCAAGTAATACAACCACGGCATTAGGGTCCTGGAATTCTGTAAAATTCCTGCACCTATTTTCTATGTTTCTATATCTATTCGAAATGGGAAAGAGAGTAAACAAGTTTGTTTTATGTTGTAGATAAGGTGAGCGAAGGACAATAGAAATCATTGTGATGGGGTAAAGGCAGGGTCATGGGAAAAACTTGTTGAGATCATTCAGTTAATGTTTGAAAGTGGACATGTAGAGAGTGGGGATACAGATAAAGGGAGGAAAGATGCATGGTTGTAGACTTGGTCAGATTATGCTAATGGAGAGTGAAGAAACTGAGCTAATTTCACAAGGAATGGTTTGCAGCAGAAGTGGACAGTTCCCTGAAACTGTACAATTCAGTCTTGAGTCCAGGAGGTTGTGGCAGCATGAGCTTCAAGCTTGCATTGGGCTTCATTTTAAGAGTACAGATAGTTAGGTTGCACTGAGAGGGAGAATTAAAATGACAAGTAACAAGAAGATAAAGACCACCTCTGTGGACTACCAACAAGGTGGTCACCCAGACTGACTGGTTTCTGTAATGTAAAGGAGACGGCATTGTGAACACCCAGATGTAGCGTGAGGTTGGAAGAAGTGCAAGTGAAACACTACATCACCCATGGGGTGGTTTGGTATCTGAGATGAAGGAAGTGGAAAAGTTGAAAGGACAGGTGTTGTGTTTCTCTCAGTTGCACGAAAACAATCCCTCCGATGAGGTTGGAGTAGATGGAAGATTTCTCTTGAAATCTTGTACTAAAATTAATTTCTTCATTAAGCTTAGCAGCGAATGATTGAAGATACCAAACACACAAAGAGGTATTCAGATAGTTATTATTGTAATTTCCTTTGGTTTTGTAATATTTTCCTTGTATTGATTATAATTAAATTGTTTTCATATGAATTTAGATTGCTAATAGTTTTGTTCTATATTAGTTATTCCTTCCATGTTTCTCTGCACCAAATATCTGCTCTCAAAAATGCAATTTGCTCCTTTAATTAGCATGTGTATTCTAATCACTGTCAAGCTATCAACATTATTTTGTGCTTTATTTTCTTAGCCCTGAGACCTTTCAATCCCCAGGCCCTGGGAATGAAACATCCATTAATTTTGTTCCCTGCTCTGAGTTTGGAAAGAATCAATGTCTAGTCCAACCACAGAGAAGTGTAAATCTGTTGAAGTAGGCCATATATACTACGCATATTTTGCTAACTGTTCAATTCAGCAGATTGCTTTTTTAAAAACTTTTAATTAAGTAAGCTAGTTTATAAGATAGAAATTCTGAAGGCATCCATGTGAAGTTAAGTAAGGTTTATCACCATATACCAGGTTCTATTCTGCCTCGGTATCGAGGGCACTCACCCATGCCTCATCTCTGGAATTTATTTTTGGGTTAGGGCTCTTCTCTAGACTGAAGTGGGGAGAAAGTCATGACCCGAAGCATCACCGATCCAAGTTCTCCAGAGGTACTGTCTGATCCGCTGAGTTACTCCAGCACTTTGTGACTTTTTGTTTGTAAAACAACATCTGCAGTTCCTTATGTCTGGAATTTAGCTCTTCAGTCCATGTTTGAATCAAGATTGTGATGAGGTTTGGAGCCAAATTGTCCTGGCAAAACCCAAACTGAATAATAGTAATAAGCAAATGATTAGAGAGTGAACATCACTGCCTGGTATGTCAAGGATACCGTCCATCATTGCAGGCAACACTGGAGTGGCAAAGACATTCTGCTTAACAGCAGTCATTGAATCTTTCCAACACTTTGTTTTGCAACCTGTCTCGCAGTAATTAGGTAGATATTATTTTTTGTGAAGAGCTCATGCCAAAGCAATTCTACTCGTGGAGCAGGTGCCAGTGTTGTAACTGTGTTGGAAGAACTTAGCTAAAGGCATATTTGATTAAGAAGCACAAGTCTACAACTGGGCTGTTGCCTAGTTCCATCTTCTCTGATGTATCAAATATTCTCAGCTGCTCCTTAATATCACATGGAGTGCATTGACTAGTCAGTGGTCTGGCTTATTTGATGTGGATGATTTCAGAAAGAGGCCAAGGGGAATCTATTGAGCAATTCTGTCTGAATGTGCTTACAAATACTCTTGTCTTTCACATTAACTCAGTTAACTCTTTCATTGTTGAGCATTTCATATTTTTGGAAGAGAACTCATGTTCTTCTCAAGTCTGTATTCATGTGAATGTATTTCAAAAGCATTAAGTAGCACAATATGTCAGGCTACAGAACTGTGTCTCAGACATGGTGGTGAGCAACACAGGGGACGGTCCTCTCTCCCTTCCTGTTCACCATCAACACCTTGGACATCAGCTATAACTCGATCTCCTGCCACCTGCAGAGGTTTTCCGATGACTCTGCAATTGTGAGCTGCATCAGTGAGGGGAGGGAACCTGAATACAGAGGTGTAGTCAACGACTTTGTTGAGTGGTGTGGGCTGATTCACCTGCAGCTCAACACCAACAAGACTAAGGTGTTAGTGTTGGACTTTAGGAGGAGAGGAACACAATACAATACAATACAATACCATTTATTGTCATTTGAAACCTCATTGAGGTTCAAACGAAATTTTGTTTCTGCAGTCATACATACAAGAAGAAAAGAACCAAGTTACAACACATTTTACACAAACATCCATCACAGTGAATATCCTCCTCACTGTGATGGAAGGCAAAGTCTTATCTCTCCCCTGCACTCCCCATTCTTCTCCCGGTCAGAGTCAAAGCCCCCGGCGGGTGATAGTATATGTCCCGCGGCCATTCATGCCGCGCCGGGCGATGCAAGGCCCCGCTCCGGGTCTTGATGTTGGAGCCCCCGGCGGGCCCTAGCAAGTCCCGCGGCCATTAAAGCTGCGCCGGGTGATGTAAGGCCCCGCTCCGGGTCGTCTTCAACCCCGCAACTCGGGCGGGAGATGTTGCTGCCGCGGGAGCTCCGAAAAGCGGTCTCCCACCAGAGACCCGCGAGCTCCCAGTGTTACCGTCCACCGGCCTGCAGCTGGAGCCTCCGAATCTCCGGGGTCGGGCAGCAGCAGCGCGCCACCACAGCTCCTCCCGTTCTGAACTCGGCGAGCTCCACGATGGCGAGTAGGCCGCAGGCTCCGTGACTGGAGCCCCAGGTCCGGTTGGAGGCCGCTCCACGGTGCTAGGCCCCAACGGCAGTGGAGACCCGACAGAGAAAAGGTCGGGTCCTCCGCACAGGGAAAAGATTTAAAAAGTTTCCCCACCCCGCCCCCCACCCCCCACACATATCCAACTAAAAAAACACTAACTAACAACACTCAAACGAGACAAAAAAATTTTAAAAAGACAGACGGACTGCAGAGGCCGCTGCGACCAGAGTCGCGCCGCCCACCGCCCACCGAAAAAACCCCTCTGTCCCCTGTCTCGATCTATGGTGTGGATGTGCAGTTTACCAGGGAATACAAATACCTTGGAGTGTATCTGGACAGTAAAGGACTGGTCGAGGAACGCTGAGGCCCTGTACAAGAAGAGACAGAGCCAGCTGTATTTTTTTGAGAAGGCTCTGCTCCTTCAACGTCTGCAATAAGATGTTGCAGATGTTCTACCAATCGGTGGTGGCCGGTGCCATCTGCTTCGCTGCCGTGTGCTGGGGCAGCAGGGCGAAGGCCGTGCATGGCAATAGGATCAACAAACTCATCAGTAAGGCTGGCTCCGTCCTGGGGGCGGAGTTGGAATTCATGGGATGTGGTCTTTGAGGGCAGGATGCTCCTCAAACTGTGGAGCATCTTGGACAATACAGCTCACCCCCTCCATGACATACTGGTCAACCTGAGAAGTACCTCCAGCAACAGACTGGTTCTGTCAAGATGCCGGACAGAACCCCACAGGAGATCCTTCTTCCCTGTGCCTATCAAACTGTACAACTCCTCCCCCCTCTGTCACTCTCCCCTCCCCACCCCTTCCAATCTTTGCACATCCCCAATTCTTTCCATTCGTCACTTTAATTTAATGTCTCATATATTTTGTGTTTTTATGACTATTGGCAGATTAATTTCCCTCCTGGGATAAATAAAGTTCTAT
This sequence comes from Raja brachyura, assembly GCA_963514005.1. Next base: position 64,102,540 of record OY740792.1, on the reverse strand, counting down.
CTTTTCGTACCAGCTGGCCCTAAGTTATGATGTTCCCAATGCTCTTATGCCAGTCCGATTACACTATGGAAGTGAATACCACCAGGCTGTAGTTAACAAGTTGACAACAGCATTAGATCAAAGGAAATGTCTTATAATGTTGTTAAAAAGGGTGGTAAGCATGATTGGGAAAATATCAGCATTCAGCAATGGGGGACTTGGACGTTGATAAGGAGTGAGAAATAGAATACTTGAGTAAGCCAGCAAGAAGGTTAAAAACAGACTACAAAATGCATATTGGTACATAAAAAGAATATAGATAAACTGAGACAGCGGGAATTGTGTTGTAAATAAGGGAATGGCAGAGAAATTCGACAAGTATGTTGCATTGTCTTACGGAAGGCACACAAACCATCTGGAGGAGTGGGGAATGCCAGGTCAAAAGAGAAAAAGGACCATTGAACAGAGAGGAACAAAATTACTTGATGAGCTACTTTTTTTTAGCATAGGTCTGGTTGCACGTATGGAATGCTACTTTCCAATGCTTATACACAAAATAACAAATATAGTCATCTTTGCTCAATTGACATAAAACATCAAATTGGGAGCAAATTAATTGACAGTCATTTATTACTGATTGGCCATTGAATTTGTTTATAACATGTTAGAATAAGGCCAGTTGCTGCTTTAAAGGATTTAAAATTAGATTTTAAGTACTGCAGTTGCTTGAAACCAAATAAAAGCAGAAGACATTGAAAATGTTGGAATTACTCAGCAGGTTAGGCAGCACCTATGTGGGGAGAGAGAGCTTTATATCTAAGGCTGTCGACTATGTCACGGAGCTTCCTTTTTCTTTCTGTTCCACCCTCCTTTGCAACAATTCTTTGCCACGGAAGGGCTCTGGAGGCCAAATCAATGGATCTATTTAAGGCAGAGATTGATAAATTCTGGATTAAGACGGGTGTCAGGGGTTATGCGGAGAAGGCAGGAGAATGGGGCTGAGAAGGAGAGATAGATCAGCCATGATGGAATGGCGGAAGTGACTTAATGGGCCAAATGGCTTAATTCTGCTCCACGAACTTATGAACAATACCTACTTTAACTTTTCCTGGTTTTAATGAAAGTCAGCCGTCTGATCCTATAACTCTGTTTCCCTCTCAACAGATGCTTCTTGAGCTGCTGAGAATTTCTTGCACTTTGTTTGTTCTTATTTCAGATTTTTTCGATCAGCAATAATTTCCATCTGGATCATTTCTTTAAAGTTTTGATGGAATATAGAAAAAATAAATGTTCCTCTTTCAACACATCCTGCATCTGAGTAATGCGAAAATGTATATTGTTTGAAATCTTCAGATGTTATTGATGCATGCTCTTCCAAATAGATCACAAAATGTAAAATAAAGAAGCGACAGATAATAAGCACAATATACGTACATTTATTAAAGCTATCATTCAACCACAAAAAGAGTGAAATGAACTTTTAACATTCAAAAGGGGAGTTTCTTAGCCTATTTGACATTGCATCTTAGTGAATATTAGCCATTAATCACCTTGTGCCTACTGAGGAAATAGCACTGGAATGAGTCGATGGATTAATTAGCTCGTTACAGAATTTATAGATTATGGAACAGTTCCTGCAAATTAATGGATATCAGACGTTTTAAAATAGAAAGGAGATGGCTAACAGCACGATGGAGACTGTTTACACTAAGATTAGTAACTGGGAAAATGTTAGTGGTTGACATAAGCAATGAGATATCAGTATCTGGTATTAGGGAAAAGTCAGCATGGATTTCTGAAAGGGATGTTGTGGTCGACAAACCCTCCAAAGCGTTTTGAGGTTGTAATCGGTGGCCTCGAGAAGAGGGAGCCAGTAGATTTTCAATGCACTTCTAATTTCATGAAAATGTTAATAGCAATGAAGGTCATTGCAAAAAAAATGAGGTATTGGATTGCTTGGACTGCAATTTGATTAACATGGAGCAGTACCAACTAGGGCAGCAGAGAGTGGCTGATGAGTCACAACATAGTGCTTGCTCTTCAGTTATTATACCTGTGTCAAGGATCTGGGTTGGGGAACCAAATGCCCTGTTCTGAAGTTTTCCAATGACACTAGACTGGATGAGATTGTGAATTGTGAGGGGAATACAAAGAGGCTTCAAGACATCTTTAACAGATGAGCGACTGGCCAAAAGCATTCTAGATGCAATCACACGCAGATATATAATCTATTTTGGTCTGAAAAACAGAAAGTTGGCATATCATTTATTGCTGCTTGTGAAATGTTGTTGTACTGAAAGCAGTCTTGCAGGTGTAGCAAGCAATTATGAAGGCAAACAGAATGTTACTTAATAGTGAGGAGATTTGAGTACAGGACCGGGAATGTCTTGGTAGAATCATACAGGGCTTGGTGAGACTACGCTTGGAAAATTGTATTGGTTTGATACTTTTACACAGAGAGGGAGAGAGAGGAGATACAATTTTCACCAGATGGTGGTACTGATTTATGACGAGAAAATAAGATATCTAGGGTGTATTAATTAGAGCTTAGACGTATTGGAGAAAATGTAATTTAATAATAAAGTCTGGCAGGGCTAGACATACTGGATTAGACACCATGAGAATTCCACGGTCATCCCAGGAGCAGCAAATAACCAAAGCAAACGGCTACAATAGGGAGACATGGCCTTTGATCGGATACATCCTTAAAAGTGGCAGATCTAATTGAATCTGCTGAATTTTAAGCCAAAAACGTTTAATGAAGAGACAAAAAGGATTCAACGTGCTTGATTGCAACAAATATAATGTATTTATTGTATATGGAAGTATTTTCTATCATCACATAACACACAGTTTGTTTTTCTAAATAGTCTTTGCTCACTTTTAGATTAAAAAACTGTTATGTGGGTGCTCATTATATAGTCTCATAATTGTTTGCCATGAATTTGGTTCAAATGGATGGGATGATCCATACTTGATACCTCGTCAACACTACTACATTTGATCATGCTTAAGGACCGATCCTTGTGGTACACCATTGGTCACAGGCTTCCACTGACATAAAAAGCCATTGACCATTACCCTTGCCCCCTAATGCCAAACCAGTGACCATGTCCGTGGATTGTCACCTTGTCGTGGTGGAGAAGCTTGTGTGGACCTGAGATCCTGAGAGCGATGCCGTCTGGAGCTATGCTCCTGCAGGGCCACCAATGGCGGTAAGGTCGAGGGGGAGGTCTCTGACAAAGAGCAATCCAACCAAGACCTCAACGGTGGAATAGGCGGAGGATGATGGCTGACCTTAGTGGAATGTCACAACGGCTGGGAAGGCGGATGAAGGCTGCAGCAGAAAAGGATCCCCGGTCGTCTTCGACTCCATGCCACTGGATCCTGTCCCAGATCTGTCAAGGACCATGGGGTGGCTGTCTGTGCACCAGTCTCCCCATGTTAAAGTCATGCACAGGTGTCCACCATTTAGGGAATAGCACCCTGGGGACCTAAGACCATGAAGACAACATCACTGCCCTCAACATTGCATTTTGCTACCTCTGGAAAAATTCAATCACGTTGGTCAGACTCTGCCAAAGCCCTACTGACTACCTTTCCAAGTTTAGATTAATTTTTTCAAATAACTTTCCGATCTCTCACGCTACATCAGAACGTTTAATTTGTTGTGGTCACGTGTACAGCAATACAGTGAAATGCTTGTTCTGCATGCTATCCAGTCAAATCATACTATACTTGAGTACAATAGATCCTCTTCTGGGACAGCAAGCAGAAAGTCAGCATGTTCTAGCACCATCTTGCAACTGACCCAAGGAGATGTGCAATTTCCTATTTTTCCCTTTAACTGGCGGCATTGGAGCGATGAAGTAGGGGTGGGCTTGGCCCAGCGCAATGCTGTCGGCTCCTTCCACCACCGCTCCGTGCTCGATTCACCCGCTCACCCAGCTGCTGTAGGGCCTCCTGCAGCCTCCTCTGCGAACACCATGACCCAACAATGTTCTGTCATTCATGTTAGACTCACAGGCCTGTAATTATCTGGGTTATCCTGAATACCTTTGAATAAAAACACCACATATGCCTCCCCATGTATTTTGCAGCTTTCCTTTGGCCAGCAATCCATCCCCTTCATTCCCATTACAGCCTGGAATACAGTCTAGTTTAGTTTAGAAATACATCGTGGAAACAGGCCCTTCGGCCCACCAAGCCCATGGCGACCAGTGATCCCTGTACACTAGCACTATCCTAAAACTGGGGACAATTTACAATTTTTACAGAGCCAACTAATCTACAAGTTGGTACATCTTTGAAGTGTGAGAGGAAACCAGAGTACCCGGGGAAAACCCACATGGTCACGGGGAGAATGTACAACCTCCATACACACAGCACCCGTAGTCAAGCTCGAATTTGGGACTCTGGCTCTGCAAGGCACCAACTCTAATGCTGCCCACAAAGCTCTGGGGATTTATCCACCTTTATGCCTGGTAAGAAATCTAATATCTCCTCCAATTATAATATGATCTAGAACTTCATGTGATCTGAAAACAATGAACTGAATAAATGAACAGAAGCTTGTAGCCATGCACATTTATCTTCACATTATTTTAAAATGTGAAGATAAATTAAAAGTATATAACCCACTTGAGATTACGTTTCCACTGACTCACCCAGTGGAATGATCCATCCGATGTCTGCATGGAATTTCATATTGATATTTCACACTAGGCATTATGTTGGTGAGAGTAAGCATTGCACAGTCCCAGAAAGAGATGAAAATGATTAGGAAGGAACTGCAGATGCCGGTTTATACCGAAAATAGACACACAGTACGGGAGTAACTCAGCGGGTCAAGCAGCATCTCTGGAGATTAGGTGAAGTTTAGTGTCGGAACCCTTCGTCAGACCCTGAAACATCACCTGCGCCTTTTCTCTAGTGATGCTCCCTGACCCGCTGAGTTACTCCAACATTTTGTGTCTATCTTCAGTTGAAAATGATTGTTGATTTGTGCCATTGAAATGTGTATGCCACTTACTAGCCTTGTCCAGCAGCCAAAGCAAGGCTCAGAGAGTGCTAGAGCCTGTCCCAATCACAACACTTTCCTTTTCACTCAGATGGCCCTGCAACGCTGCCACGACAACGAGCCTTCATGGTTAGATTAAGGACCCTGCACTTACAAACTTGAACTCAAATGGTGCCAAAAACTGTATACTATCTCAGTGTTGTACTGCTGTACACTTGTACTATATCCGAAATGTTTATCTAAGATGCATCTAAATGCTTATGTATATTGGTAATTGTGCTGAACTGTAGCAAAAAATAATTTCACTGTGACAAATAAATTGCCATTGCACCATTGGCATTATTGTAAATTACGGCTATATAATTTTACAAGTTGATGTGAAACTAGGGAATTGTATCTGGGACGATGTCTCCTTCCTGTTCATGAACTGCACGTTGAATTTTCATGTGTTCCAGCCTCTGTTCCTGAAGTTCAGTCACATATTTGACAAGTTCCATTTGTATATATCTGCCACCATTTCTGAGAATATGCTTTAGAAATGATCAAAACTTGCTTGAAATGTTAAAGCCAAGAATCCTTTGCAACTGGAGTTATTTGTGACTATTGATTAACTTGATTTGGCTTTCTTAGCTCCACCAGGACTGACATTGGCTTCTTGGAAGTTGAATGCAGGACTTGTATGATTCAAAATTGGCAGGAAACATTGGCGATAGATGGTAAAGTGTTCATTATCGTCCATTCATTTGATTTTGTGGTGGGTTGTGGCATTATGGTCTGTAGATGGGAAGAGTGTTGTTGGCCTGTGAGGTGGCTAGGGTGTACCTGGTTATTTTATCTCCCATACCTAGTTAAGTTTTGCAGAAACTGGGATGCTGGGATAAGCCAGAGTCTCAGGGTGTTGTTCTTATGCTGGAATTCTAAGGGTTCTAATAATGCTGTTCAGGCATCTCTTCCATTTGCAGAACAACTGGGATGGCATGTGAAGATTGATCAGTGATTTTGGGAGGAGGGTGTTGCTTTGTTTGTTTGTTTTACAGAAACCATACTTGTGGAAATGGGAGAAGCCAGCTCCCATACTTCTAATTTAGTCACAAGGGACTGCAGATGCTGCTTTCCAAAAAGACACAAAGTATTATTTCAGCACTTTGTGTCACATTCCTCTTAACATGGATTTGGGTCAAGCATTCCAATAAGCGAGTTCGGTATTCCGACTGCGCTTGCTCGGGTCATAGGTCACAAGCGAAAAACACTCTCAACAGCCGTGCCGCGGAATGTACATGGACCTGCACCTCATCCACAGGCAGGATCGATCACGGGTCTCCGGCGCCGCAATATCTGCCGAACTGCCACTGGACCATCCCCATCCCCTCCCGAGTGGGCCCCCCCCCCCCCCTCCCCCCGTCTGGGGGCGGCCAGAGACGTCGGGAGTCAGGCGGGAGCGGCGCCCCCAGGCCCACAGCCAGCGTGGAGAAGCAGCGCTAAATCTAGCTCTGGCAGCCTCCGTTTTTATCGCTTGTGACCTTTGACAAATTCCATGATTCCTTGCGTTTTTGCGGAATACCAAACTGACTTATTCTTCTTGGCAGCAGATTCATGTAATCTGAGTGTTTTACCCTTGCAATTGTCTAACAGGCAATGTTTAAGGACAGTGTTGTAGGTTTACGTGAGTCTGGTTGCAATTTGCCGTGACTCCCGACAAGCAGATTTTGGAGTGGTAATCGTAAAGAGGGATGAGGTTTACCTGGGCCACATATGGAGTCGACCTGCCCTCAACCCTATGGAAATTACAGTTATAATCATACTATCCATTTTCACCATTTAATAATGTTAAAATATTTAGCACATTAAGAACGGAAAAGTGGAAATGAATGTGCAGCATTTCAATCTTTTCTCGAAGCAAAGAGCATTGAATGTTCTATTGTAGATTTTACCTAATCCATTTGATCTGATGCACAAAGGTTCTGATATTAAGATAATACATAGTTGTTGTACTGTAGAACTCAACGTTACCTATATGTTATGTTTTGAAACATGAGCATTCCAGTTTTTAAATCAGTAAAATCAGTCAATTATTCAATTGCTACCCCTAATTAGTGTGGAACCAATTTTTTTTTAACCATTCATACCTCCGAATTGCTGAGGAGAAAATTTTGATCAATCATTTGTTCCCCGTTAGAATTGAAATGTAAAGGCAACATATAAAGTTCAAGCTCCGATAATGGAATCTTGCCTTTGCTGGGTATAAAGAAAATTCATTATTATGCACAAACTCACCAGTAATGCTTTTCACTTTGCTATCCTTTAATAATATATCCTTATTGGTAACTATATTAAAATTATTTTCCTTTTGTTCTGATGCAATGACATGGTATTTGTGCATTTCTGTCCCCAGGTTTGAATGAACTCTTGGACACTCCTGGCTCACTGGAGGTTGAACGCTGCAAATCACCCACTTCAGGTAGAGGTAATCTGTTTCTACCCACTTTTGCCTGTGGTAATCGATGTCCTATCTGTTGCTTCATTATATCTATGCTAAATATTGAGCCTGGTCCTAGTATCTCTACAGTAATGAGCTGCAATTTGATGACTTATAGCGAGGACAATAACAGAGTCTTGATCAGAGTAACATAATTCACTTGCTCAAATCCATTTTTAATCTGTAAGAAAATGTTATTGGTCAGAAACACCCATGGACTACTTTCTGAATCTGTCATAGCTACAATCATGCTGCACAATGGTTTGTATAGAAAATATAACGTAAGGAATTTTATAGTAAAATAACACAGTTAAATGAAATGTTATTGATGTTGGTCTTCCTTGAACATGTTTCAATTATTACTTTCCTTAGAGGCTGTCAAAGGAGAAAATTTGTAATATTTCAAAGAAAAATAACTTGAAATTTTCACACAACTTGCTATTGGTGTAGCTGCTACTTCGCACAGGATAACCTTTTTTCTGCAAACAGGAATACAATTTCTTCAGAGTACACCCCGGGTTAGTTACCCATTATAATTGGTTCTCATAGTGAAAGAAAAATTCTCTAGGATGTATACATAGTATATATCTTATCTGCCAGAATTCCCTTTCTCCCCCCTCCAATGCTTCACATGCAGGAATAAATTATATACCCATTTTGCTAAATTGAATATTTAGGCTAATTGTTTCAAAAACATGGATGCAGTACAAAAGAATCTCACCAGTTGTTAAGTTCACTCGAAAATGGTATGCCTTTCAATTTCACCAGTACCTTTATCCACAGTTCTGCTCGCCATGCCCCATTACCAAACATCAACTATCTATATCAATTATACCCAACCATAAAAATGCTATACTTTGTCACCAAGGCAGGTAGGCTCAGAGGCCACCGGCATCATTGTAAGCCTTACTGCCACAACTCCCAACTCCTCGAGGGCATTCAACGGCAGTGACAATTCAGAATGATACTGTCACGTAGACCACTTCTGAACAGGTCTGCTCTGAGACCCTTGGGCCTCACTCTGACTCCAGAGGAAGACAGCCCCTTGTCGCAGTTGTTGAGTTTTCTTTGGTTAAGCTCTATCCTAACTATGCTGGTCATGGCTAACAGTTCTTCCAACATTTCAAATTGAACTTTTTACTCATGCATGACTTGTATGAAGTGGTCGCGTTTTCATAGGCACTGTGGTTAAAGGAATGATTAAGTCTTTTGCTTGTGGTGTATGGTTAGGGCACCGTGCAAGTCTTGGGTTTACATTTAAAATTAAAGATAGAGCTTTGGTTTCAAATGCAAAGGCAAACTAGTCATGCTCCAGAAATCGTCATGTGTGTCAAGGGTGGAAAGATATCTATGAAAGGAAATTATGAACCTTTTAGTGAAATAGAGCACAAGCAGGATGACTGAGCTGAGGATCCAGTAGCGAACGGCCAGTTGCCATTTGTTTTTTTAAATTTTGATCAGAACAATAGGGGAATGGGTGGTGAAAGTGCTCTGCTGTGAGGTTTCTGCAGCAACATGTAAACAAGGGATAATATACAAGTTGATGAGAAGGTGAGGGGGTCTGCTTGTACTTTCCTGTTCCCTCAATGATCTATAATGGGTTTGATTCTAACAAAATACTAGAAAGCTCATAACAATTACGAGCTTAATCTTAGCGAATTAAGAATACAATTTGCAGCACTCTTATGGAGAGTAAGTAGATGTTTTGCTCACAGCCCCTGTTGGTTACACCTACTTACAGACATAATAGAGTACCATGACAGTAACGTTAGTCTGACTTCAGTAGTTGGTAACATTTAGAGTCCATTATAAAAGACAAGGTTCCTGAGTACTTGAAGCACACAATAAAACAGGCCAAAGTCAACATGGTTTTGTGAAAGGGAGATCTTGCCTGACGAACCTGTTGGTATAGTTTGAGGAAGCAAACAGCAGGATGGACAAAGGAGAGTCAGTGGAAATAGACACAAAATGCTGAAGTAACTCAGCAGGATAGGCAGAATCTCGAGGGATCAAGACCCTTCTTCAGACTAAAATCAGGGGAGAAGGAGATACATAGATAAGGTGATGTAAGGTGGGAAAAGGGGATGGATATCAAGGACAATGTGGAATGGAGTATTGTTAGCTGGGAGAAGGTAACAACAAAGAAAACAGATAAAATGTAGTCGGAAACAGTCAGACTGATTGGAGAACTGGGAAGGGGGAGGGGGGATGGAAAGAGAGGGAAAGCAAGGGCTACTTGACGTTAGAGAAGTTAATGTTAATACCACTGGGTTGTAAGCTGCCCAAGCGAAATGTGAGGTGCTGTTCCTCTACATTTGTGCTGGGCCTCACTCTGACAATGGAGGAGGCCCAGGACAGAAACATCAGCATGGGAGGGGGAGTAAAAATGTTTAGCAACCAGAGGATTAGGTAGGTTTAGGCAGATTGAGCAGAGCGAAACGATCGCCAAGCCTGCGCTTGGTCTCGCCGATATATAGGTTATCAGTATTGGCTCACTATTGTCACATGTATTGAGATACAGATCAAAATATTGTTTTGAGTGTGTTATTTGTCAAATCGTACCAACCATGAGTATAATCAAGCGGCAAAGGGAAAAAACACCAGAATATAGTGCAGAACATGGTGTTACATCGACAGGGAAAGTGCAGATTTTTTTTAAGTGCAATGTCAGGTTTGGAGATTGGGACTTCACCTCAGCTGGTATACATTCCTTATATGTTGCAAAACATACTTGGCTAATAAAGTATGATTATGATTAGCTTATGAGACTGGTAATAATGGGGAAGAAGCTGTTTCTGAATCTGCTGGTACAAACTTTCAAAATTTTGAATCTTCTGTCCAATGTGAGAGGGAATGACCAGGGCATGGTTAGTCTTGATTCTGTTGACTGCTTTCCGGAGGTTTCGACAGGGTGGCTGGTTAGCGGACTCTTGCCGAGGACCCTTATTGCTCTTCTCTCTCCTGGTAGTTGGTTCTGCTTTTGTAAGTTGCTGTATTTGGGATCTTTCTGTACAAAAGCTGCTACATCTATTCATATAACAAGAAATGTATTTTAGTGTTACTCGCTGTGAAGTTCTACAGAGTTCTATATCTTCTGAGATATATAATGAAGTGATGCATAAATGAAAGCCTTTGTAATCATTTTACCACAACTGTACAGCCTAATCTGGCAATGTTTGGAAATGATTTTGTTTGAAAGAAGCTATAAAATATCCCAGGATCAATCTTCACATTCCTTGCCTTGGTGTTAAGCCTTGCTTGGAAAGGGGATTTGTAGAGAGAATAAATAAAGAAGATTCTAAAACATGTATTTATCTCCTACTTAACTCTGGGGAGCGCAGACTTTTGGATTTGGAGAGCTATTTTCAAGTTAGAGCAAGATAATTATTGTTAGCATTTCCATTACATGCAGATGTGTGGCCAACATTACTGTTTCATCTTTCACCCAACAACACAATAAATGTATCTTCCAATCCTTTCTTTGCTGTTTGTCACTTTACTATGTGTTAACAGTAGTTCTTTTTTTCCTACATACACCAATAACTGCACTTAAATTACAAATTCATTGACTAATTGTAATGATATATAAATGATAGTTATTTATTCATTATTTGCACGTGCAAGATTATCAAAAAGATAGTACATTTGTAAACATACATGGAGTTCGAAGCGTGTTATTTTGTCACCAATAGAGAATTACAAGTCAAAACTAACTATATTATAGAAAATCTTAAATTCTCTGGTTGAGATACCCCAAAAGTTATATAATTCTTAAGGGATTTGCCTGGGGTGGGTATGGAATTTTCAAAGTAACAAGTCTAGTGGGAAGGAGACCTTGGAGAACTAGACTGAGAGGATAGCTGGTGAGAGGTTAGGGAATAATGATAATAATAATGGGGAACAATACGCATTTGACCTAGTCAACTCTTTCCATGCTGCAACCTTTCCATGAATTGGAAATACATCAGCTTGGCAAGGAATAGAGAAATAGAGGTTCACACCAAGTACTGTATGGCAAAATAAAAATCAGGAACATACTGGGAGCAATGGAATGGTTGAAGGGTGAATTGTGAGAAGAAGACAGAGGAAAGCTAATACACTAATAGGATAAGATGTAAGATAACAATAAAACAATAAGGAGTTTGTGAAGAGTCACCAGTGTTCACGCTAGTTATTTCCACACATACTGGAAACTATGGTATGTAATGTTAAGCAACACCATCCTGAAATATGTTACACATTTCTTCCTACTTTAAGAGTGCTTTTTATTTATTTTTTATCAGTAAAGCTTTGTGCCAGTAATAAATGTCAATCATGCAGCATTTACATGTTCATTCATTTTGCTTTAAGAATAGCATACATGGCTTTCAAAAAGCTGATATAAACTACTGAGCAATCCCACTCGTTTGTGGGTTGCACTAATCAGAGGCGTGATGATGGTGAACAGGTGAAAAAGCCAGAAGAGTAAAAGCATGGGCAGAAATGTGGCCATAAAATAAAACGTGTTCCTGGTTGTATGAAAGGCAATGAAAATTCTATCAAAGAAGCAATGAAGGTAAAATGTGAACTATCCTGTAATTATTATTAACGCTTTTGTTTACTAGCACATTACAGGGATAAAAAGTTGATGCATGGTTTTACCACATACTACGAAAAACATTCAAAAAATCATGTTTGAACTGGACAAAAAATGAAAAGTTGTGAAGTTCAAACCACATGCATCGGATTACAACAACTCTATTGCTCATGTAATAACTGTATTGTACATTTTATTGACCACATGCTTTTGGTGTTGAAGATAAAATTACCATTTTATAGTGAGGAAGAATGCTTGTAAAACAATGTGAAGTTATTAGTGATTTGTGAGGTTGCAGACAAGTAACACATGGAACTTATTTCAACAGAATTGTGCAGGTGAGCGAGCACACAAGGAAAATAAATACAAAGGTGCTGCGAAATGCAATGGAGCCTAGAAATGAGATAGAAGTGGATATCCACAGATCCCTAAATAGTGCAAGTTAGACAGATGAAGTCAATTCAAATATTCTACATTATTGGGCAAAATTAGACTATATGAACAGCAAAGTCATGCTCGGACTTTATGGAATATTCGTCAGGCTAGAGTAATGCATACAGTTTTGGTTAACATGTAATGGACAAGATCTAATAACATCAGAGCGTGATCAGGTTATTTACAAGGATATCGCCATGAATGGTGAAGTTAAATTACAACATAAGACTGACTAGGCTTGTTTTTCAGAAGCCTGGTGATAGAATGGTATTTGTTTCCTTTAGCAGGGTGTTTAGTAATAAATGAACATAGAAATAAGCTCTAAGGATTTGAGAGGATTTGAAGGAAAATATTTTTACCTAAAGAGTTATGAAAGTGATTCAAAAGCACTTCAGGCAGACACTTCCACTGTATTTTAGTTTCCTTTAGAAATTAGTTTGACTTGCAATCATGTTCGGCACAGACATGCTGTACTGTTCTATGTTCTATAAATGTATTTAAATGCCACGGCCTCCAGTAGCTTCGTTCTTTTATGTCATTTCAGGATGTTACTTAAGCCAGACCAATGCAGTTGCATAGCACTTCCCAGTGCATCTTGCACTCATTGCTCATTGACCCCACGCTTCCCCTAGACTCCCATGTGTCTGGCTGCTGCAATCCTGCTCAGGCCTTTCACCAGCTACGCCACACGCCAACCCTCTCTCATCTTCCAGAGCTATCTGCAGTCTTTATCAAGAATTTTACTTTCTTTAAAACACTCACAGATTTCAATTTACATTAAGTAACCTAAGTTGCTGAAAAACAAAATAGTTTTTTGGTGAGGCAGTGGTGGTCTCTAGGCAGTGGATGGCAAAATATTCATGTGCAGTGGAGGTAGAGTTCTTGAGAAGACAGTGTTGAATGAATTGAGAGCTTATTGGTGATATTATACGGATGGGGTCAGAATGTGGACAACTCAGTTTTGGTTGAGGTAAAGATTATGCGGGTAGATAAGGTAGGATGGCAAAGGAATAATCAAATTTGAAGGTGCCAAAGCTCGATAGGTAGATTAATTGATACTTTATTATCACATGTACTTGGTACAGTGAAATTCTTTGTTTTGCGAACAAGTTCACAAGTATTCAGAGTATAGGGCGCAGGAGCAAAGGTTTCAGCAGCAGATTAGCTAATACAGCAGGAGGACATCAAGAAGAGTAAGGGAAAATAGGTTTCATCAGTTCAATTCATGTCTGTATAAATTGTCAAGATGGGAAATAATCTGCATTACCTTGAGCTTATTCCAATATCAGAAAAGCATTTTGACCACACTGAAGCCAAACAGGATTGTAACAGAATGCCTAAAGGTTGAGATGAATATTATCAGTATACAATATAAACTAATTTCATGACCTTGGATGACTTCACCAAGGAAGAAGTGTTTATAATTGTTCTGAGAAACGCCAATCTGCATATTTTGTTGTAGTCCGAGACCCACGTATAATATCCTTGCCTATCATGAGAACCTTGAACGGGAACCTTGAACATCTTACATATGAATGTCAGCGGCTTTCAGCAAATTATCTTTTCTTGAGTTCTTTCCCCTTCGCAAAGTGCACAGACATCTGAAGAGCAAGTTAGTTGAAACAATATTTAGTTTCATATGTATCTTTGCAATAAATGGTAACATCATCTAATCATATTTGTATAATAATCAAGGATTTCATATTAATACAAAGATCATGCTGAAAAATTAATTTTCAATGCTAGTGCAATTTGTTCACAAAAATACCCAATACGGTTGACGAAACGTGTGGAGATGGTAAGTGTTTGTACTGGTTTAAAATGTTATAATTTAAGATGCAATTTTGTTACTTTATCTGTGTTCATTCAGAAGATTAATATAAATCATATACAAGCAAATCATATACAATATACATACAAAGTCAGGCCTTTAGTATGTGGTCCACGATGTGCAGAAATTCTGTTCAGATTCAGTTTCTTTATCACTGTAGTACTGTGTTGTCTTTTCCCTCCATTCCACGTGTGCAGACATCAACTCCATTATGATGCAGTAACTGGAACATTTTGCTCTCTGTGAAGTGTCTTTATTGGGAAACAATGGTACTTGGCTAATAATGCAAAACAAGATGAGGAGCACATAGTATTCAGTCTCGCATGCTGGCATTTCCAAAGATTCCTGAAAGAAAAAAAATAACCTGAATATTTCCAATCTGACTGTTTTCACTCTTGAAAAATCCAGTTTGTCCTCTTCAGCAACGCATATGTTGAACATGCCAAATCTCACCTTGTCCTGTGCTTTTCTTTTGTTCCAACTTTGCAAACACACCACACTTTTTTTTAAGCACGCGATCTGCCAAATTTTGTTTTCTAGTATTAATTATTGCTTTTTGTTTTTTCTTTCTGTTGTTTCAGTAAAAGGACCAAGAAAGTTAAGTCTGCCGACAGATCTTAAGACTGATCTCGGTACGGTAGGCGAAAGCTGACAGTTTATTTTTTCAGGTGTTGGGGATGAGCAAACCAAAATATGCTTGTGTGGGACTTTTAACGACATTCTTTTTAGAGAAATAAACATGTATATTTTTTAATATAGACAGAATATGTCCTCTTGGAACTCCACACCAAACTTATTTTAGATCAGATGATTGCTCATCTCAAACTGTTTTTCTTTTGTTCCCACTTTATTTTTATATCTTGTTTTTTGTATTATATTTTTGGTTAATTTAAATATGCTTCTTTTAATAAAATATGAGTAGCTTATTTTGCCTTCCTAGTCCAGAATTTACAGCTGGTAAACTTTTAAAATCTGTAAAAAATAATGAATTCCCTTCGTTAAAATTTGTTCTGAAGTGCAAAACATTTTTTTTACTGAACATTCACATAGGGAGGAAAATAGAATATTTCCACTGGTGAAATAAAAACATATTCTCCTGCAAGTAAATAAGATATTGTTTAATGGAATTGCCTGCATTGTGGGTGTTGCTCAGTTATTCTTCAGAAATTATCTGTATGGGTAGTGTGTTCAGCTGGATCATAGATAGGTTTTGTAACCATCTATGTCTGAGCAACCACTTCAGCTGTCTCTATACTTCCAAACAAGAGGTTGTCATAAAAACCGGCCCATCTGCGTTTAATAATATTCACAATTCTGATCCCAATTTATTATAAGCTTCCGATATATATGCCTTGAAAGACGTTAATTCTGAGGATTAAACACAATTGGGATTTGGGTCATTAATTTATTATTAAGCAGGTGTAAAAGGAAGACGACTAATTATCTGAAATCACTAGTAGAACAGTTCTAGAGATGAGAAATGCAAAGAGGCACATAATGAAAACATCAAGTTCTGTGCAATAACTTGTGATTGTGTTTTTTAACTTGCATTCCTAAACTCATTTCAGTGGCATCACAGTAAGAAATCGGGTAGATGAGATTGTTTCTAGCACTTGGCTAATAGGTAGGAGGTACTGGAAAATGCATCTATTCCTACGACACTAAATAAATGAAGTACCTTTTTGTTCCACCTATGCATTCTGTTCCTTGTTGAAGGTTAACTAACAAAACTCTGCACTGAAGAAGGGTCTCGACCCGAAACGTCGCCTATCTCCTTCGCTCCTTAGATGCTGCTGCACCCGCTGAGTTTCTCCAGCTTTTTGTGTAACCCTCTGCACTGTTAAACTGTCTGAAGAAGGGTTTCGACCTGAAACGTTGCCTATTTCCTTCGCTCCATAGATGCTGCCTCACCCGCTGAGTTTCTCCAGCATTTTTGTCTACCTTCTGCACTGTTAAATGCAGCAGTCTAGATTACATTTTCCCCTACCCTTGTTTTTAAGCCATAATCATAATACTATACATCTGAAATGAAATGGAAAAATTACAGTAATACTTGGCAATATTTGTGGAGAGGAAGTTAAAATTTCAGGTTGAAGACTATCCATTGGAACTGTTAATAGTTAGAGAAAAGGGGAATATTAAAGCAGTGAAATTTTTATATTTAGAGGGTGGGGTGGGAGTTCGATGAGCAGAACCCAAAGATACAAAAGGCTGAAGTAGAAGAAAGATTGAATCGCAAAAATGGTTTAAGACAGATTGAAAGAGAGCAGTCAGTGAATGAAAAAGATACTGCAGGTGCTGGTTTACCAAAAAAGACACAATGTGCTGGCCTAACTCAGCAGGTTGGGATCCTTCTTCAGGCTGGGGCCCTTCAAACTGATTGTGGTGGAACGGGAAGAGTGCTGGGAGAGAGGAGGGGCAGAACAAGGCCTGGCAAGTGTTAGGTGGATACAGATGAGGTGGGGGGGGGGGGGGGGTTGATAGATGGTTAGACAGCCAGAAATGAAAAGACAAAAAATATGAGAGGATAGAAGAGGTGAGAATTGTGATAGACAAAAGTGCTGGAGAAACTCAGCGGGTGCGGAAGCATCTATGGAGCGAAGGAATAGGCAACGTTTCGTGCTGAAACCCTTCTTCAGACTCGAAATAGGCAACGTTTCGGGCCAATTACTTAAAATTGGAGCATTAAATGTTCATACGGATAGCTCATAAGCTACGCAAGCGGAATATAATTTGCTGTTCTTCCAGTTTGCTGGGGAGATGTCAGTAAGGGAAACAAAGAATTATGGAAAATTACCAGTAAAACAAAAATAGTACTAAAATGCAATTTTGGTTTCAGTCAAAAAGGCTGCATTGTGTCCTGGTGGAAGCTAAAATATAGCTCCTTAAGTTTGTTGGAACATTGATGGAGGTCAAAGTCAGTGTGGGTGAGAAGTAGAAAATTCAACTAACAGGTCACTAGAAGATAACGGTTTATTTATGGACCCAATGGAGGTGTTCTGAAGAGTAATCACCAATCTACATAGCGAGTTGATATCAGAATTCTGCCTTGGACCATAGAATAGTACAGCACAGGAACGGTCACGGTGGTGCAGCGGTAGAGTTGCTGCCTTACAGCAAATGCAGCGCCGGAGACGCGGGTTCAATCCCGACTAAGGGCACTGTCTGTACGGAGTTTGTACGTTCTCCCCGTGACCTGCGTGGGTTTACTCCGATATCTTCGGTTTCCTCCCACACTCCAAAGACATGCAGGTTTGTAGGTTAATTGGCTTGGTAAATATAAAAAAATTGTCCCTAGTGGGTGTAGGATAGTGTTAATGTGCGGGGATCGCTGGGCAGTGCGGACCCAGTGGGCCGATTGGCCTGTTTCCGTGCTGTATCTCTAAACTAAACTAAACAGGCCCTTCAGCCACAATGTCCTTGCTGAACATGCTGCCAAGTTGAACTAATCTCATCTGCCTGCACGTGATACATATCCCTCCATTCCATTGGGAAAAGGGGAAGTACAACGGGATCTGGGGGTCCTTGTTCATCAGTCTATGAAAGTAAGCATGCAGGTACGGCAGGCAGTGAAGAAAGCGAATGGCATGTTGGCAAGAGGAGTCGAGTATAGGAGCAAAGACGTCCTTCTGCAGTTGTACAGAGCCCTAGTGAGATCACACCTGGAGTATTGTGTGCAGTTTTGGTCCCCTAATTTGAGGAATGACATTCTTGCTATTGAGGGAGTGCAGCATAAGTTTACAAGGTTAATTCCCAGGGTGGCAGGACTGTCATATGCTGAGAGAATGGAGCGGCTGGGCTTGTACACTCTGGAGTTTAGAAGGATGAGAGGGGATCTTATTGAAACATATAAGATTGTTAAGGGTTTGGACACGCTAGAGGCAGGAAACATGTTCCCGATTTTGGGGGAGTCCAGAACCAGGGGCCACAGTTTGAGAATAAGGGGAAAGCCATTTAGAACGGAGACGAGGAAACACTTTTTCTCACAGAGAGTTGTGAGTCTGGAATTCTCTGCCTCAGAGGGCGGTGGAGGCCAGATCTCTGGATACTTTCAAGAGAGAGCTAGATAGGGCTCTTAAAGAGTTCTGCCAAAATCTCAGAAATAAGAGTTGGTAGAGATATAAGAGAAGAAAAAAAATGAAAAGGCTGGGTATGCATTAGGGTATTTTAAAGATTGGCTATGTTTAACGTTTATTCAAGGTCACTGTGCAAATGGGAAAACCGCAGGGCTGCTGAGGTGAGTTTGAAGATTGCTGAAAGGCTAGCTTCAATTTCCTATCATCGTTCGCCCAAAAAATGTGACACCCTTGTTCAAATAGGCCCCTGAGCACATATCTGGCAATTACAGTTTTCTGACAGCTTAACCTCTGCAGGGTAGCTTTTGTTAAGTAATGTGATAAAAATTGATTAAGCACAAAGAGATGTTTGCATTAATGCAGGAGAGCCAGCAGAGATTTGTTAAAGGCAAACAGTGTTTGACATAACTGATTACATTTCTTGATAAGATAACACGGTTGATGAAGAGAATGTGGTAGGTCTTTCTGGAATTTAACAATATTTCACATAAAAGACTAATTAGCCAAATTTAATACCAGGGGAGTAGAGCGTCAGTGGCCATTCGGAGGCAAATTTGGCTTAGGAACAAGAAACAGAATTTGGAGGTTGTAGACAGTGATCTGCCTCAGAGGGTGACGATGAATCTGATTTTTAATGAATGTGACGAGTAAAATTTCTGGAATTTGCTGAAGTGCAGAAAATTACAAACAGACTGCAAAGAGATGTAGGCTCTCAGAATGGACAGGCGAGTGAGGATAAACCTTAATACCATTCAGTGTCAAGTGATACATTGTAACAGAGACAGTAGGGGCTTAATGACACCATTTTAAAAGTTATGCATGAACAAAGGTATTTCCACATATATTTGAATGTTGAGATAGTGGTTGACACACATACAAGAACCTGGTATTCTCCAATAAAGGTACATGCCTAACCTGATTTTTATATGCAAAGAGTGAATGAAAACAGGTTAAGATGTAAACGGATTTGTCCTCTTTTCATTGGAAATACCACCCATTGCAGAATTTGTCAGGATATTTTTTTAGTGCTGTTCATGTTTGTGTAGAGAAAGATATTGAGTCTGAAGAAGGGTCTCAACCTGAAACGTCACCCATTCCTTCTCTTCTGAGATGCTGCCTCGCCCGCTGAGTTACTCCAGCATTTTGTGTCTACCTCCGAACGATATTCCAAAGTGGATTACATAGTTTAGGCTTTCATCAATGCATGCTATCTTCTATAGATTCCTTCAATGGTGGGGATGTCAGTAGCCGTGAGGGACAGTGTTGACCATTTTTTTGTAATCTCCTGCATTCCTGGACATTCGAGTTGCTGAACTAAGCCGTGATGCAACCAGTCATTGTGCTGTCTCCTGTACACCTGTAGAAGTCCAAGACAGTATTCGTCTCATGCCAACTCTCAATCTTCTAAGGAAGTAGAGGTTTATGGGCTTTCTTTATGTTTGCATCAATGTGCTGGGTCAAGGATAGATCTTCAGAGATATGCACCCCCAGGAACTTGAAGGCAGACACAAAAAGCTGGAGTAACTCAGCGGGACAGGCAGCATCTCTGTTGTTGACTCTCTCCTCCATCGATCTGTTGATGAAGACATGTTTGTAGATCTTCTGCCTTGCTCTTCTAAAGTTCGCAATCAGTTCCTCAGTTTTACTGATATCAAGAACAAAGTTGTGGTTCTGGCATTGTTGAATCACACCATCGATGTATGTGATATCCACTTCCAGCTTCATCACAATGGAATGATACTGCTGGACTTGCTTTCAGCAGTGTAGTTTTTGTTTCAACAGGATTTTTTGATCTATTCGGTTGCAACACTTACTCTGTTCACTCATAGTTTCAGCTGCGAGTATATCATGCATATATGCTGTATCAGGAATATAGACAGGGTTAGACACATGTCCACCCAAAGACTAGCCTGCTCCTGGTTGGCGTTTTGGAACATTTTAACCTGTCTCTAAAGAAGAATGTCTTCATAGGCTCAGGTTTTCAAAGATAGTCACGATGGAGCAGTGATGTTTTCCAGCAAGGCCCTGCTCTTGTGCTTGATTGTTTCCTCTATTGAAGTCCTGGTCATCTGTCAATTTCCTTGCCACTGGATCATTCCAAGAGGCCATAGCAGATCTCTGCCATTCCATGCACTTCACTGACAGGTGAACACCCGTATCCGCCTTGTTTTCAGGAAGGAAGAAGGCATTTCAGTTCCACTGTTCATTGGTCATAATCTTATTATGCTGCAATGCTACCTATACCGATTGCTTCATGGAGTTACTACATCCAGCATAGGCCATAGGCTAAAAATATAGGCCATCAAGCAGAGGGGTTAGTTCATGCTGTTCGTTGGTGACAAAAGGAGAACTAGGAGTGCTTCCAACTCCACTAGTTTCTTTCACCACAAACTGGGCTGCCCTTTTTAAAGAAGCAAACCATTTTCAAGAATGCTGTCTTTACTATTTTTTTTTTTTTGCAAAGTTAAAGCTTCATCAAACTTAGAAATATATTTACCTGTGACCTGGTTGCTAAAACTATAACAACGATGTCAAATATGGTCAAGCTTTAATAACTTTAAGTTGTGTAAAAAATATCTTGTATTACCTAAATTAATGAATTTAATGCACACAGATTTACAGTAGTCTAGCTGTAGCAAGGAAGTGCCACCATGCTCCCCAAACTCCCTGTGACTGGACTTAACCTGTTGCTGGCAGAACTTTATCAACTCTCAGGAGAGAAGCATTGCGTTTGAAATACCCTGTCCACTTTAAACCGTCTTCTAATGGCTATTAACAAAGCAGAAACGGTCATAGTTAACAAAAATGAGCATTGTTCATTGTAACTGCTCCAATCCTCAAGCTAACAGAGCTTTGAGAAAAAGACTATCTGTGTAAAATTGGATGGTTTAAGGCATCACATATTGATTAACAAAATAACACTAAGGAAATATTTTATCTTCAGTACTACGTGAATGTCACAATAAGTAAATTCAGTCAAAAGGTTATAAATTTACTTCAGGAATCAGTTACCATCTTGCTCTCTAGGATCTGTGAAAGGTTCCTGTTTTGAAGGGAAATCAGCTGTTTCAAAGAACTCAATGAAAACTTTTGAGAAGACTAGAACAATATTCGAAGGTATGTTACAAGGCACTGATTTTTTATAATTTTGAATTAAGGAATTTGTCAAAATAGTTAACCGTTTTAATCATGCAACAAACATAAACTTGAACCGACTCTAAAATTCAGTAGGCTACAAGGTACCTATTTCTTGGCTGGTAATGACACCATGAACCATCTGAAGCAGTTGTCAAGTGGGCCTTCACAGGGTGAGTAACATTTGGTTTGAATGAGCTGCTGAAATGTACAAACAATGCTCCAAAACTGGCTGTGACATCTAATAACAAAGTTCAGACACGTATGCATAATGTCAGGCGATGCTGGATGCTGAGCTGCTTTACAAGTGGCCCCTGAAGGACTGCGGCAAATTACTGAAAAAGAAGAATGAATAAATATATAGAACGCTCCTGTATCCACCATGTGAACACCAGCCCCCAGGCAGCCCTTTCAGATCAGCTTGGAAGCTGCAGAGTTTCTCTCAAAATGATATGTTGTTGTGAGTTACCCATTTGGCATCTGCTAGTAGTATTCACATGACCTCCAAGCCCAAATATATCTCAGCCAGCATTTTCAACATTGCAGTACTCTCACAGTACCGCACCTTGTTGAGGTGAAGGGTTGCTGGCTCATGTTGTACCCGTCACGAAGCCCCTGCAGGTATGCAACTTAAATGAATACTTGTTCCACATATATGGTAAAAAGATGTAGTTCACAGGTACATGTCCGGTTACAGTTTGACTGGGATGCGCAGTTTATCTTGCTGTGAACTATGAACATCAAACTGTGAAAAAAACAATATTTGACTCCCTAGCACGTACTTATTTTTTTGAAATTATTGAAACAATTTGCTCTATTTAACTTTGTACATTTTCGTTCTGTGAGAACAAAATACTGGTTCTGTGAGAAGGTTTGGAACTCTTAGGTAAGATTTGTTATTTGGCATGATTCATTTTACAGTTTCTGGAGCTTGCCAGTGTGCATCCAATGATGTTATAAATATGTTCTATTTAATTAATCTTGGGTCATATTTTAATATATTGAAAGAATTTCGGTAAACTATTATTCTTTCTCCACCTATATTTAGAAACATAGAAACATAGAAAATAGGTGCAGGAGTAGGCCATTCGGCCCTTCGAGCCTGCACCGCCATTCAATGTGATCATGGCTGATCATCCAACTCAGTATCCCGTACCTGCCTTCTCTCCATACCCCCTGATCCCTTTAGCCACAAGTGCCACATCTAACGCCCTCTTAAATATAGCCAATGAACTGGCCTCAACTACCTTCTGTGGCAGAGAATTCCAGAGACTCACCACTCTCTGTGTAAAGAATGTTTTCCTCATTTCGGTCCTAAAGGAATTCCCCCTTATCCTTAGACTGTGACCCCTTGTTCTGGACTCCCCCAACATCGGGAACAATCTTCCAGCATCTAGCTTGTCCAACCCCTTAAGAATTTTGTAGGTTTCTATAAGATCCCCCCTCAATCTTCTAAATTCCATCGAGTACAAACCGAGTCTATCCAATCTTTCCTCATATGAAAGTCCTGACATCCCAGGAATCAGTCTGGTGAATCTTCTCTGTACCCCCTCTATGGCAAGGATGTCTTTCCTCAGATTTGGAGACCAAAACTGTACGCAGTACTCCAGGTGTGGCCTCACCAAAACCCTGTACAACTGCAGTAGAACCTCCCTGCTCCTATACTCAAATCCTTTCGCTATGAATGCTAACATACCATTTGCTTTCTTCACTGCCTGCTGCACCTGCATGCCTACTTTCAATGACTGGTGTACCATGACACCCAGGTCTCGTTGCATCTCCCCCTTACCTAATCTGCCACCATTCAGATAATAGTCTACCCTCATGTTTTTGCCACCAAAGTGGATAACCTCACATTTATCCACATTGTACTGCATCTGCCATGCATCTGCCCATTCACTCAGCCTATCCAAATCACCCTGCAGCCTCCAAGCATCCTCCTCACACCTAACTATACCCCCCAGCTTGGTATCATCTGCAAATTTGGAGATGTTGCATTGAATTCCCTCGTCCAAATCATTAATATATATTGTAAATAGCTGGGGTCCCAGCACTGAGCCTTGCGGCACCCCACTAGTCACTGCCTGCCATTCTGAAAAGGACCCGTTTACTCCTACCCTTTGCCTCCTGTCTGCTAGCCAGTTCTCTATCCACATCAATACTGAACCCCCAATACCGTGTGCTTTAAGTTTGTATGCTAATCTCTTATGCGGGACCTTGTCGAAAGCCTTCTGAAAGTCTAGATATAACACATCCACTGGTTCTCCCTTATCCACTCTACTAGTTACATCCTCGAAAAATTCTATCAGATTTGTCAGACATGATTTACCTTTCGTAAATCCATGCTGACTTTGTCCAATGATTTCACCACTTTCCAAATGCGCTGCTATCCCATCTTTAATAACTGACTAGCAGTTTCCCCACTACCGATGTTAGACTAACTGGTCTGTAATTCCCCGCTTTCTCTCTCCCTCCTTTTTTAAAAAGTGGGGTTACATTAGCTACCCTCCATGAATTTGAATTCAACTTCTTTTAAAGAAATGTGGAAAAAAAATTTAAACATCTGTTTTATCACGTAGAATGATTTCTTCACAGTTACGTTCAGAAAATTGGATTAAAATATCAGAAAGTTTGACAGTGGCCTTTTGTTGAATGGTGACTTTCGGCAAGTGTGTTTTGAGTACATGTTACGGATATGACTTCCTGAAGATTACTATCACT
Source organism: Raja brachyura (assembly GCA_963514005.1). The sequence goes on along the minus strand of OY740792.1, from coordinate 64,078,291 downwards.
GACCTCCAGACCTTCTCCTACTCAGACTTGCTGACTGCACACTCCCATCCTCATTCTAAAAGGAACTATCCACCATGATAAAACACCACATAAGTGTCCCCAATTCAAACCTTAGCCAGAGATGACAAGCATCAATTAACAGATACTGTGCAATACTTAAATCAGATAGCTCACCTGCCAGTTATTAGTACCACAATTTATTGTGCAAGATAAACAGATATGAACATTGAAAACCAATATTTAAAAATGTGCAAAATTCTGAATTTAATTCTAAAATGTTCCCAGTTTGTTGTTTTGCCGTTGTTCTGCCTTCACCCTATTTGGCAGGAGACTTCTTGTGATGGGAAGCTTGCCTGCATTTCCAATTCACTATATTAGTTCTAAGCCTGAACACAGTAAGCCATTCACTACTCAGTAAAGAGAAGAGTGTGAGCACATATCTAGACCTAGCTAAAAGCTCTTCACATTTCTTCTTGGTTAAAATAATCCAAAATCCAAATGTTATGAATAATCAATATTTTGAGGTCTAATATTTAAAAGGCACCACATGATACAAAGGTTATGTTTGCATATTATAGAATTTGTGAATAATTCTTGTATTTTTTAAGTGACCCTGACCTTACTCTCTTATCCCTTCTCGAACTTTCCTTCCCATTAATTCGGGAATCATTTGTAACTTTTCCTGCACTCTCTTCCCCTTTAACTCCATCTTTATACTCCCAATTTGTCAATCCCTCCCCCCCCCCCACTATTTAATTTAAACCCACACGTGTAGCCCTAGCAAACCTGCCAGCCAGACTGTCGGTCCCCCTCCAGTTAAGGTGCAACCTGTCCTTTTTGTGCAGGTCACCCCTACCCCAGAAGAGATCCCAGTGGTCTATAAAGCTAAAGAAATTTAGAAACTTCATTTTGGGCATTAGAACATTTGGTGAGAAAAATGACATATGTGAAGTGTACCTTGCAGCTTGATTGGTTCATCACAGACACATGCAAGACAATTATAGATTGTCTTCATTGAGTAATATGATTCTGTTATAAATGTGTCAGCAATGAGTTTTCATTTTAAATCTTCCCATAAATATTTGACATAGTTTCAGGAACACATGTGCCACATATGTCTGCTCAATGTTATAATAGTATATAGTTGTGTAAATATTCCATCATTTAAATCTTGAACATATTGTAATTGACACCATTCTTCATTTATATGGACACTTATAAGCTTAAAACATTTCATGATTGAATCTCTTCACGCTATCTCATTTACCTTAGAGTTATGTATTGTACAAGCTGTTGTGCTGTTTAAAATGCTTGGTTCTCTTTATAAAAAGAACAGTTCTGTATTCTAATCACGTAACAGGTTTGGAATATTTTGTAAGAATTTATTGATTCGTCCTTTCATTCTGTGTCACTATATTGGGAAATCAGAAATATCACAAATTACCAGAGATAACGAGGATGAAACAAAATATTGCTGAGAGTGAAGGTAATTAAAGGAATATCTGATCCAAATCACTGAGAATTTACCAAATGACACCGCAGCAATGTCTGAACACTACACCCAGTTGCCTGCCATATAAAATAATGCTGCACTTTACATAATCATATTCTAAAAAATAATGCTGTTACTTGCAATGACTGTGTATAAAGGGTGAAATTGGATGTTCTTCTCAATTTTGAGTAGATCCTCAAAAAAGGCACCCATCAGTAGAAAACAACTTTATGTAGTATCTTTAACCCAGAAAAACTTCCAAAATTAGTTACAGAAGGGCAGATGAGTAAAGGATCGATGTGAGAAATGTTCCAAATAGTTTATTTTAATGGAAGAGAACAAAAATGATTTTAGGAATTTAGGGTGGAATTTCAAGAGATTAAGGCCGAGGCAGTGGAAAACCTGGTCACCTGAAGCAGTTTAAAATTGGGGAAGCTTAAGGTGATAGAATTGGTGGAGTGGGGAGCTGTGAAAGGCCTTTGTGTATGGTGAACGGCTATCGTGTTAGAACTAGGATCATTTGGATGTTAGAGATTTTACTTCATGTCCCAATCAGGTTCCAGCAGTAACTTGATTGGGACTTGGAATGCTGCCAGGGAAGAATGCTACCCACAGCTAGCATGAATCAATCCTGTGTAGTGTGTACTTGAATACCAGCTTGGAACCTTTCTCCAGATTAAACCATCCTTGCTTTTCTTTCCCTCCCAATGAATGGCAGTTTTAGAAGCTGCAGCTGGGAATGTGTAAGAATTGTTCACGTTGGCCTAACCTGCCGCCTGTGCCTTTCGTCATCCCCATTGCAACGTCCCCAATCAGGCCTCCTTCAGCATTGGCCCCCAAGAAAGGGCCTGACAGAAATTTCTTACGGTCTTCACAGCTTGCAAGTCTTTGCAGGTTTCTGATGCCAAACTGGAAGAACGGCACCACCTATTCCACTTGGATAGCCTTCAACCCAATGGTATGAACATTGAATTCCCATACTTCAAATAACCCCCCACAACACCACATCTAACACCCTCCTCCCACCACCACCACCTCAGTGCACACATATCTCCAGTTCTTCCAGCACTTTGATTTTTGTTTAACTTTAAATTAATTTTGATTCCTGTTCTAGACATCTACTTATCCTTTGTTTGTCAGAGTGAACATAATGTGCAAGATGGTTCATGTATTTAATATTATTAACAGGCATCTTATTTCCTCCATTTACAAATATTTAGTAATTAAACGTTTTTTGAAAACATTTGTAATAATTTTCCTTCCAATCTTGAAATATTATTGATTTCCAGCCTTTGATTTGATTTTTATTTTGTTACTGGGACATTCCGTGCAGCTTATCGGCAACTTCTGAGAACCAACATTGCCTAATCCAGTGAAGAGACATCAAGGAATTCTATATAATTACTGTTGGACCGATCTAAAATGTACCAATTGTTGTGCTTATTTTAGATCACGTCAATGGAGTGTGCACGAGCCCTACCTCTCAACCCTGCAACACGGGAAAGCGCCTTTCCATCGCAGATACGTCAAAACTGAACCGCCGTGGACCAGGGAGGCCACCGTTTCGCAAAGTACAGTCAGCTGCCTGCATGGAAGTCTCATTGCCACTCACCCACACAGAAGGTGTGTGCCAACGTCTGAGCGTACATGCACATGTGGGTGTATTCCCTGTTGACTACAGTGACCAGGTCCAAAAACAGTGATATTTGATAGAAGCTAGAAGTAAAATGATTCCTAATGCTGAAGGGAAGGGTCACTGTTTTAGTTTAGAGATACAGCGTCGATACAGGCCCTTCGGCCCACCAATTCCATGCCAATCAGCCATACACTATTTCCATGTTATCCCACTTTTCCCATCATACACAATAAGAGTCATTTACAGAAGCCAATTAACCTACAAACCCACACGTCTTTGTGATGTGGGTGGAAACTGAAGCACCCGGAGAAAACTCATGTGGTCACAGGGAGAATGTACAAACTCCCCACAGACAGCACCCGATCGAACCTGGCTCTCTGGCTTTCTTCTTCTTCTTGCGTTTGGCATGCACAGTCTAAAGTTGTAGGACAACTGATTGATCTTATTTGATTGTGCACACCAGGTTGATTGCATTGGTTGAAACAGGGTGGACCACGTGAAGGTTGCAATCTCCCACCCCGCTCTATCGCTGCCCCAAAGTGTATTATTTTCAGCATCCAAAGTCAGTGCAGGTACCTGCTCAATAGGGACTTCATGCCCCTGAATCTAATTCTGTTTTTGTTCATTTATTTGCTACACCTCAGTGAAAATTCTCACATCTCCTCCAATAAATACAACTGATCATCAGGGCATTGAGTATAGGATTTGGGACATTAAGTTACAGTCGTACATGTTGCACATAGTCTCTTTCCCAGGGAAGGGAAATCAAAAATAGAGGGCATAGATGAAAGGGGAAAGTTTTAAAAGAACCCTGAGGGGTAATGTCTTCATACAGTGGGTGGCGGGCATATGGAGCATAAAATATGGTCCAGGCAGGTAAAATAACAACATTTAATTAACAAAATAACAGCAACTGGACAAGTACATGCATAGGAATAGTTTAGAGGGATATAGGCAAGATGCAGGCATGAGCTTAGTTGGGCATCTTGGTCGGCCTATTTCCATGCTGTATGAATCTAAGGCAATTAATTTGTTCAATAATGTAATACATTCTCTCTTGTTTAAACTCAGCAGATACAAGATAGATACCCTGTACAATCTGTTTTCAATCTTTAAGGCAACGTATCCATCCTGTTTGTTAGTCAAGTTACCTTTCTCTGAACATTAATCTCCATCATTTAACTAAGTATTTATGTTTCTTTGTTGTTCAATATCAGCTTAAAATTATTTGTTTATTTAGGTGTAGAGAAAAACTCTACGTAACAAACACTATAACTGCTGAACGTAAGATTCACTTATAAATCCAATTTGACACAAATAATTACAACCAGATGTTTTAAACATAATTTTAAATAACTTTGGTTTTCCAGAAATATTTATTTTCAATATAAATTGCTTCTGAAAAACAGAGTTATAATATCATTTGGATTTAGAATTTAAATGACTACAGTCAAAATATAAAATGTTTATCAACATTATCAAAGTATATGGATTGCCAGTCATAACTCATTAGTTAGCACTCCTGCCTCTATTTCCTTGTTGAGTACAAATTCTACTCTAAATATCTGCACATAAAATTCAAAGCTGATATTCTGATACAATTCTGAGAGAATGCTGCAATGTTCCAGTGCTTTCTTTCAGATTAAGTGATTTCTTTCAGATCAAGCCCCATCATCTTTTTCCAGACCTAAAAATGTTCATGATGCTATTTCAAAGAAGATCATGAAAATGAAATAGTGTATGACATCAGATCATTTAAAATTTCCAGTTACTACCACATTGTTTTTGGAACAGTTGGTTCAAGCATTTCCCTCCCACGATAATGGCTACACATTCAAGCGTATCACATTAGCTATAAGGCACTCTGGAATAAACTGCATTGAAAGGCACTCTATTAATCTAGGCTGTTATGCCTCTCTAGGCATTTAAATTTATTTTAAGAGATAGCAATTGCAATCATTCACTTTCTATTGTAACTAGAAACTAATTTTGGATTACATTTCATGGATATTTCAACGCTCAGAAACTATAACATCCAAGAATAAACTGAAGCAAGGTATGGAAAGAAAAGAAATTGCAGATGCCGGAATATTGAGCAAAACACAAAAGTGCTGGAAGAGCTCTAGTCAGGCAGCATCTGTGGTGAAATGGATAAACAACGTTTTAGGTCGGGGCCTTTCAAAAATTGCTAAAGTCACTTTTAACAACTGGGTTACTGATAAGCTGTTAGGGGTGCTTTTGCACTGCTGTGCACTTTCAAATTGGATTGATCTTGGGTATCTCTTTGCTGTTTTTATTCTAGAATAATCATAGCAATATCATCATTTTCTTCAAAATCTTGTAGTATTAGTTTATAATTGACAGATACGACGCGGAAACAGACCCTTCGGCCCCTCAAGATTGCACCAACCATCGATCAGCCGTTCACACTCGTTTTATGATATTCCACTTTCCCACTAGGGATCAATTAACCTACAAACCTGCATGTCTTTGGAATGTGGAAGGAAACCGGAGCACCCGGAGGAAGCCCACATGGTCATGGGGACAACGTGAAAAGTTCACATAGACAGCACCCGATGTCGGGATAGAACCCAGGTCTCTGGCACTATGAGGCAGCAGCTTTACCAGCTGCACTATTCCGGCACCACAAGTGTAAAAGCATTTCTATTATGAACACAAAATCAATCACTCAATAATCAAATAGAGCCTAGCTTTAGGGAACTGTTCACATTTATCATAATTATTGGGCCCCAGCTATCATTCATCTGAGAGCAAGATATTTCAGGGTGTGTTAGCAAGCTAATCAGAAACATGAGTGGCAATGATTGAGTTTCTGGAAGTATCCATCCATCACACTTGACAACACTTCAGTAATTTTATTGTTCACTTATTTTATGCAGAAAGTAAAGAAAATTCTTTTAATCGGTCAAGAAGTTCCAGTGTCTCCAGCATTGACAAAGAATCGAAGGAAGCCATAACTGCTCTCTACTTCATGGAGTCCTTCAGCCGAAAGATGGATTTGACTCTCTCGCCATGCCTTTGGGTTGGTACCAGTTTGGGTACAGTGCTAGTTATCTCATTGAACCTTCCTCCAGAGGAGCAACGATATTCAGAGCCACTCATGGTTTCTCCCAGCGGTAAGAAATGTCTTTATATTTACTTTATAGGATAGCTTATTGTTTTGGAAATCAGCTGTCCTGACCTTTTTGAGGGCAAGAGTTATCACATGGAAGAGAAAGTCAGAAAAAAATGGGGCATATTCAGGCAGGATGATAGAAGAGGTGGAGTACCCCAATGATAATCTTTGGCCCTTCATTATTTATGTTGTAAATGAATGACTTGTGAGGGTGAGGGATGATGCAATGAGGGCATTTGTACTCTGCGTAAGATAAGTTGAGTGGGTTGGCAAATATGTTTAATGTGGAATGGAGCAGGCTTGAGGGCAAGGTAGTGTACTTTTTTGTGTTATTGTTCATAACAGTAATAAAGCAGCACACCTTTACAGAACTGTAACCAGAATGGACTCAGTGTCATCTTGGCCTCCTCGCTTATTGTGCTAATGGAGGTAATATAATTGAGCATCTCAATTAACCCCAGGAACTTACCCCTAAAATCATCACGTGTCACCCTTTGGATATCGTTACAGAGGAAACAGTCTGTTAGGTAGAAATGTGTTCAGTTGCCTGCTACTGTGCAAAAAGGCCTTAATTTATGTTTGACATCATCTGCAGCTATGTTCTTTCAGCTATCATTATACACATTTGCCTGCTTAGTTTATATTTATTAAATAATGAAGATTCATTACATTGATATGGCAGTAAATATTGCAATATCCCAGACATTATCTCAGAATTGGGAAAATCCAAGGAATGAGTGGGTTGACATGTGATGTGCGTTTGACGACACAGGCCCTCTACTCGCTGGAGTTTAGAAGAATGAGGGGAAACCTCATTGAAACCTACCGAACAGTGAAAGGCCTGGATAGAGTGGATGTGGAGAGAATGCTTCCACTAGTGGGCGAATCTAGGACCAGAAGGTATAGCCTCAGAATCAAAGGATGTTCCTTTAGGAAGGAGATGAGGAAGCATTTCTTTAGGCGGGGGCGGGGGGTGGAAGGGGTGTTAAGGGCCTGTCCCACCAGCATGCAACTCTATGCGATGAGTCGACCTAACGTGGTCGCTTGAGCCGTCCAGCGTCGCGGGGCTGGTCCCACTTCGATCGCCGGAGCCGTGCGTAATTCGTCCCGACATCGCGCGGTGTCTGAAAAACTGACCATGTTCAAAAATTCCACGCGGCAACGGCTTGTCGGCTCGCAGTCGCCTCGACGCATTACACACCGCCTCGACGTCATGCCTCCGTGAACCTATCTGTAGGTGCCTCCGTGACCCTCTGTGTGTGGCTCCATGGCCTTCTCTGTGTGTGCCTCTGTGCCCCTCTCTGTGTGCCCCTCTCTGTCCTGGCAAACTTGCCTTTAAGACTTCGCTCCAAGATCGCCTCACTTTACGCCGCGTTGCGCCACTCACCCGACCTCCGCGTGGCCCTCACTGCCGATTTGGCAGGCGCATGCTGTTGGGAACGGCCCTGTACAGGGATCACCCGACCTCCGCGCGGCCCCAGCTTCTAGTTTGATCGCGCTCATCGCATGGAGTCGGATGCTGGTAGGACAGGCCCTCTAATCTGTGGAATTCATTGCCACAGAAGGCTGTGAAGGCCAAGTCAATTGATAAATTTAAGGCAGAGATAGATTCTTAATTAGTACGGGTGTCAGGGGTTATGGGGAGAAGGCAGGAGAATGGGGTTGAGAATGATAGATCAGCCATGATTGAGTGGGGGAGTAGGTTTCTGCTCCTATAACTTATGAACTTATGCCATTGGATTTTAAAATCTAAACTGTTACATTTTCCTTACCTTCCAATGACAATTTTTGCAGGGAGCGTTGACTCTTGAACATAATGCCTATTTGGCAAATATTAACAGGTCTGAATCAGTGCTAGTTTTGTAGACAAAAATATGCCACTGCCTATATCGCTCCTTGCTGTTGGTGTCAATGATGGTTCATCGTCCTATAAGGTGTTTAAGGACCTGCCACCTAATGTAATCCATAAATTTTACTAGCACTTACCGCCACAAAAAAGCACTAGTTCTTAATAATAATTTGCTTGTTTGACTGCATTTGGTCATTTGGATACATATAATTGTCTTATGCTCTGAGGGAAAGTAGTGCTATAACTGAGAATGTTTAATATTTCGATCAGTAATATTATGCTTTAGTTTATGGATATTAGTAAAAAAGAACTGACTGGATGAATTTGGCCAACCGGAATTGCTTGCAAAGTATTTTCTCATGTCTGTTACAGGTTTCTATCAACCAGATTATGAGGCATTGTCTTGAATCATTTGAAGTACATCCAAAAACAGGAAACATAAAGTATTGATCAGCCATGATCATATTGAATGGTGGTGCAGGCTCGAAAGGCCGAATGGCCTACTCCTGCACCTATTGTCTATGTTTCTATTAAAATTAATAAAATGCATGTTTCCATGCATGGCGTGACATTTATATTTTTTGAATTTTTCAGGCACTGTGTTAATGTTGAAAGGAGCCATACTAACATTTGCATCTTTGGATTCGCTGGGCAGTTTAATACACCCCCCATATGAGGTGTGGAAGGATCCCAAAGGTGAAGATAAAGATGATAAAGCACGGAAAAGAAAACTAGTAAGATTTTCACCATCTTCCTCTCAGGAGATGGGGGACCACCAGTATGTAGTGCTCTGCTCTGAGAAACAAGCCAAACTCTATTCCCTTCCTTCTCTGTGCTGCTTATATGTACACAATATCACTGAGACTTCCTTTGTATTAAGAGCAGACATCGTAACAATGTGCAACAGCATCTGCCTGGCTTGCTTCTGTGCTAATGGACATATTATGACCTTAAGGTAACTTTCTTGTACTGTAAGTACTTGAATTTCCTACTATAATTTCACCGTTGATAATTGTAAAGTTATATTTATGAAACTTTTTTTATGTGAAGATTTATAATCTACATGTTTAGATTTTCTGTCGTCTCCCTCTTCCTTCCCAAGCCATAAATTGCTTTGGGGAGTCAGAGGACATTTTGTTTTTGTGACATTGCTTTCTTCAGTTCATTGCTCAATTTCTTATATTTGCTCGCCCTTGGCTTTAGTTGCGTTTGAGATTGATTTCCTTCTCCATACAAGTCCAGGTAGCATCATTAACACTGCAAGGACATCGCCAGACCCTCCACTGTACATTACTGTACTAACCATGCATCCAACGATCATATTGATGCAGTCCTTGCCATCACCTCTCACCTAAAGCCATGAATCAGAAAAAAAAAATTCTTAAGTTATCTTGTATTTTACTATGCTAGCAAAAGAATAATGTTATCTCAGTGCGCTTGATTAAATCTTTTAATATATTACTCACTGGACTGCACGTTAAGACACCATCCATATCTTGTTCATAATTAAAGTGTTTTATCACTAGCTTCTGGATGCTTTACTCTAATTTCTTCATTATATCGCTTTTCATGTGATTTTAGTATTTAATTAGTATAGGAGTAAAGAGGTCCTTCTGCAGTTGTACAGGGCCCTGGTGAGACCACATTTGGAGCACTGTGTGCAATTTTGGTCTCCTAATTTGAGGAAGGACATCCTTGCTATTGAGGCAGTGCAGCTGTGGGATGGCGAAACTGTCATATGAGGAAAGATTGGAAAGACTGGACTTGTATTCACTGGAATTTAGAAGGATGAGAGGGATTCTTTTAGAAACGTATAAAAGGACTGGACAAGCTAAAATGTTCCCAATGTTGGGGGAGTCCAGAACCAAGGGCCATAGTCCAAGAATAAAGGGGAGGCCATTTAAAACTGAGATGATAAAAACCTTTTCACCCAGAGAGTTGTGAATTTGTGAAATTCTCTGCCACAGAAGGCAGTGGAGGCCAATTCACTGGATGAATTTAAAAGAGAGTTTGGTAGAGCTCTCGGGGCTAGCTAAATCAAGGGATTTGGGGAGAAGGCAGGCACGGGTTACTGATTGTGTATGATCAGCCATGATCACAATGAATGGTGGTGCTAGCTCGAAGAGCCAAATGGCCTCCTCCTGCACCTATTTTCTATGTTTCTATTTCTCCATCGAATTATGGGAGCTTATCGCAAATCAGTGTAAACCTGTAGGTGAATGAGCATTATGAGTCTCTATCAAATACAATCATGAATGAAGCACTGGTTACAAGCAATGTAGGTTATATGATTGAAAAGCAAAGGAATGCAGATAATGGAAGTCTGAATTAAAACAGATGATGCTGGGGATATTCAACGTCAAGCATTATTGGAGAGAAACAAGGTTAGCATTTCAGGTCAGTGATCCATAATCAGAACTGGACAAATTAGAAAACAAATTTGTTTTAAGTTGCAGTGAGGGAAAGGGGTGGGACGTTCAAAGGGATTGAATCCTAGGCCCAGAAACAAGTCCTCAGTCCATCATGTCAACGCCAGCCATTGCACCCATCTTTACTAATCACATTCACTCACAGTAGTCCATGACGTAAACCTTGCTGATTCAAGTGCTGGCCGAGATGCTTCAGTGTTGTGAGATGTCAGGTCCACTGTCTCCTCAGGCAGCACTTCTCATAATTTATCCACCTGTCACCAGGTGATACAGTTTACTTTGGTGCTATGTGTGAAAGGGAACTGAAGCATTTTAAGTGTAAGTGGTCCTGCCAAAGGAATGTAAATAAAGGAAGATAAATGAGGGTAGTTAGAGCATGAGCCCACGAGAGTTGTGAGTTGCAGACCACAGCAGTTGCTGCAAATCTGAAATGAAAAGAGCTTGCTGGAGATATTCAGCAAGGGGCTTCCTTGAAGAGGGCAAAATGCTGAGTTAATGCTGTCAGTGGCGATATACAAGAAACTGCAGATGCTGGAAACTTAACAAAACACAAAGTGCCGGATGAACTTGGCGGGTCAGGGAGCAACTGGAGGGAATGGACAGGCGACGTTTTGGGTCGGGATGCTTCTTCAGACAATGCCGTGCCCAGAGTTCCTCCAGCACATTGTGTCTTGCTTACCGCTGTTAGTGGTTGACTGGGAAATTACAGAAACACAGGTAAATTATATGATGATCATCAGAAACAATAAAACCTAATTAACTCCAGTTTGTCTGCCAATTCGTAAAGTATAGGACTGTTCTTAAACTGCAATAAATAATGTTTGTTTTTTTTTTACATTTTTTAAACCACAGCTTGCCAAGCCTCAGACCATTGCTGGATGTAAACTACTTGCCTTTAACTGATATGAGAATAGCCCGGACTTTCTGCTTCACCAACAGTGGACAGGCTCTGTACCTGAGTTCACCCAGTGAGATCCAGCGAATTACTTACAGCCAGGAGATGTGTGAAAATCTTCAGGTAAAGCTGCCATAGCGAGCAATTAGTCGTGCATGAATGTCCTGTAACATGAGGGCAGCAAGTATTAATCATCTTGGCCATTTTGTTTTTGAATATAAGAAACATTTAGGGCACAATAGCGAAATATTTGGGTGAATTGTGCTGACTATCACTGACAGTTCTTAAGGGAATAGTTGACATTCAGGTGCGGCCTACACCAACCTGAAGCCGCGGTCTCCGGTGGGGAAGCACCGATTCAGGACTTCCTGGACTTTATCTGGACTTTGCCTTGTCTGAACTTCTGGACACCCCCAGCGGCAGCTGCGGAGGGTTGAGGTCCCGACCACGGGGGAAAATGGAGGAGGACTGGCCAAATTTTGTGCCTAAAAATGTTGTGATAAAAAAATTTATTGTGATTTTGCGTGTTCTTTTTCATTGTACCACTGCTGGCAAATTCATCTCACTTGCACTTTATGTGCAAGTGACAAATAAAACTGATATTGATATTCAGCCTATAAGGTGGCACTAGAGCGTGGCGACTCTTTGCGTGCTGGTCCTAGAGGAGGATCTACTATCATCCGATACAATCGCCCTACTCATTTAAATATTTTTCTATCTGTAAACCTTACCAACTAAAATCTGACGAATGAAGTTACGAATGACTCCGAAAACACTAAACATTAATAATAATAAAACATTAATGATAAAACACCATTGATCAAGCATGTGAACCAACAAAATACCAGATTAAAGGGAGGCTACAGATTTTTGGCTGTTGAGTAGAGCAGCTACTCGTGGATAAAAACTGTTTTTATGTCTGGCTGTGGCAGATTTGACAGTCCGGAGTCGCCTTCCAGAGGGAAGTTATTCAAAGAGTTTGTGGCCAGGGAGAGAGGGGTCAGAGATGATCTTGCCCGCTCGCTTCCTGGCCCTTGCAGTGTACGGTTGATCAATGGAGGGAAGGTTGCAGCCAATAATCTCTGCTGATCGGATGATTCGCTGCAGCCTCCAGGTGTCGTGCTTGGTTGCTGAGCCAAACCAGACCATGATGGAGAAGGTGAGAACAGACTTTACGATGGCCGTGTAGAATTGGATCATCAGTGATTCAGTAGTGATAAACAGCAGTGATTCACAAAATCCTATTCAGTTCAGCTTTCTGTTATTTTTCAGAGACTTTATTCTTGAAGATCCTGTTGGAAAACATGCTGTTGTCCTGGGCAGTATTTATTAAATGGAATCTTTTTCAGTTTTAAATTAAATCTAATGATTGAGTGAAATGTTATGGTGCCTGAAGATTCAGTGTGAATTGCATAGTTATCACCACCTACAAAAGTTTACCCTTAAAGACTTGGGGGCCCTAATGACAACCAGTTTATCTTGGGGAACTGGTAGAAACAAAAAAAATAAAGTTGCATACAACTATATAAGCTGATGTACAAAGTAATATTGAAGATGACGTTACATTTCTCCTAAGAAATAACATTTAATTACTTCCCCAAGAGCTTTACTGTTGACTTCTCCACATAAAGAGATGTTGCAATTTCCAAAAGGAGCAATTGTTATTTGTGGCTTCTACCCAATTGTACTGTGCTGTGGTTTCACAGGACAGGATATTTCAGCTTCCCACTGGTATTAATGTGCATAACACCACTTCCAGTACATTGAGCCCTATGTACTTCTGAAGACTTGCCAATTATGGATGGTTAGTATGTTATCTATTGTGAACCAATTTACACATAAAAGTAAAGACATTTTGTTTCTCCATCACAACTTCTATACCACATGGGGACCAGTTTTTTTTACCCAATGCGGAGTCCATTTTGACTATACGTACTTGTAGTTGCCTAAGGAAATAAGACTAATGCAAAGGAGCAGAAATAGGACATTTTGCCCATCTAGTCTGCTCTGCCGTTCGATCATGACTGATCTATTTGGCTTAATACCATTCTCCTGCCTTCTTCCTGTAACCTTTGACACCCTCACTAATCAAGAATTGATCAATCTCCATTTTACAAGGTAGACAAAAATGCTGGAGAAACTCAGCGGGTGAGGCAGCATCTCTGGAGCAAAGGAAAAGGTGACATTTTGGGTCGAGACTCTTCTTCAGACTGTCTACCTTAGATTTTTCCAGCATCTGCAGTTCCTTCTTAAAAATCTCTGTTTTACAAATGCCCCATTAATTGGCCACCACCGCAGATTCACCGCCCTCTGGTTAAAGAAATTCCTCTACATCTCCAATCTAAAGATACATTCTTTTGTTCTGAGACTGTGCCCTCTGTGGTCGAGGCTCTCCGACTACTGGAAACATCCTCTCCATAGTCACTCTATCCAGGCCTTTCATTTTCTGTATTTTTCCATGAGATCTCCCCTCATCCTTCTAAACTCCAGTGAGTTCTGGCCCAGAGCCATTAAACACAGCTTGTACGTTAAGCCAATCATCCCGGGATCATTCTCGTAAACCTCCGCTAGTTCCTCTACAACGCCAGCCCATCCTTCTTCAGATAGGGGACCAAAACTGCTAAAAATATTCCAAATGTGGCCTGACCAGCACCTTATAAAACATCAGCATTACATCCTAAGGAAAGGTATTAGCACTTGTAACATTTCACTGGACGTACAGAGCAGGCAGACCACCATATGTCAATCAGGACACACACTAATTTCAGAGTAATGGCATTAAATCAGAGTTAACGCCATTGCCAGTACTGCAGACACCAACAGTTTTGTTTAGAGAAATTGTCAACAAAATTGTATGTGAGTTGCTGAGTAATTGTATTGCTTTGATTCATTTTATTATTTCTAGACTTCTTGCAAGCTTTTAAAGACATTCCTATGGATTGGAGGGATTTAGAGGGCTATTGGCCAAATCCAGGGACATAGGTCTAGCCTAGTATGCTAACTTGGTTAGTATACTGGGCTAGACCTATTTGGCTCATAGCCTTGTAAATCATTGCCAACTCAGTTGACATGTACATGGTGGGTCAAAGGGCCTGTTTCAGTGCTGTGCTGCTCTGACTCATCGAATGCTATGCCAGCAGTTGATAGATTGTATTGATTTCAAGGTTCTGCAAGAACCATGTGCTGTCAGCCCCCTGTGCTTTATATTGTCCTGTTGGACTGCAACCCAGTTGCTCCACTGCTGCCATATGCATCTTCTGTTACATTGCAGATAGATCAACAATGATTTACACATGCTACTCTAGGTACAATGTACATCTGACTAGAGTGGTGGGTGGGCTAGCTAGAAATGATGCTAGTATTTGTAAAATGAGGACAGAAATCCAGCAAGGCACAATTACTTTGCTGTCTCCAGCCCTACAACTGTGTTGTCTCTAAATTGCAACAAACTGAGCGCATTTCAGCAAGCCAACAAAATTGTTCCATCTGATACCTTCCTTTCCATAAGTTTTGAAATTATTGGCTCCAATGATTTCTTTATTTTTTCAGGAAATGCTGGGAGATTTATTTATTCCCATCGAAACTCCAGAGGCCCAGAACAGAGGTTTTTTGAAGGGATTATTTGGCGGAAGTGCCCAAACATTTGACAGGGAAGAGTTATGTAAGTGATTGACACTTTGCACACCATTCAATTACATCGAAACATTCACACTGGATATTGATTAGGGACAAAATGATATAATCTTACTCTATTTAAGAAGATGAACAGAATCTACTGGCGTGTGCAAATTTATAGCCATTATCGTCATATGCTGAAAAATCATTTTCCTCCACAATTTCTGTGCCAATTATCTTTTTGCCCCTCTATTGTTCAAATAGTGATTGTTTTAAAAATGAGTTAATTTTTGCAGTGATAAGGGAACACGGCTAGAGATTCCTTTTGCCTCGTGGTCTCGGAGCAGCAAGCTAAAATTTTGCAGTGTCAGAGGGAAATGTTTAAACAGCTGAAATCTGTAACATCTTTATATTAGGCATGACACATAACCTCAGAAGTGATATCAGTTGCAAGATAACAAGCCAGGTGAAAGTTGAATTTAGCTTTACAGTATCAGTGTAAAGTAGTACTATCCTAACAAGAACCAGAGAAAATCTGAAGACCAACTATATGTCATACTTTGAGGCAGCACAGCTGGTAGTGCTGCTGCCTCATAGTGCCAGAGACCTGCGTTCGTTCCTGACCTCTGGTACTGTCAGTGTGGAGTTTGCACGTTCTCCCTGTAACTATGTTGGTTTGCTCCGGTACTCCAGTTTCCTCCTACATCCCTAAGATGTGTGGGTTTGTAGGCTAATTGACCTCTGCAAAGTTGCCCCATGTGTGTTGGGAGTGGATGAGAAAGTGGGATAATATAGAACGAGTGTGAACGGGTGATCAATAGTTGGTCTGGCGGGCCAATGGGCCTGTTTCCACGCTGTGTCAATCAGTCAACTCTCTCTCATCAAAAATTGTGGACGACTGTTTCTTCCCTGTTACCCTAAACATGTGAGTGTAATTAATATTTCAACAATTTGATACTGCTTTTTCTCTATCAAGTTGGAGAGGCATCGGCAGGCAAGGCATCTCGTGCACTTGCCCAGCACATCCCTGGACCGGGTGGCCTTGAGGGTGTGAAGGGTGCTGCGTCAGGAGTAGTTGGTGATCTAGCCCGTGCTCGTATTGCTTTGGATGAGCGTGGACAGAGACTGGGGGAATTGGAGGACCGGACAGCTGCTATGATGTCCAGTGCAGAGACCTTCTCCAAACACGCACACGAGGTAAAAACGCGCGTGATTCTTTACAGCAACTTTGCCGTTGCAATTTAGTGACTTAAAGTGAAATGTTGTCTACTTGTGTAAACATTCAAAAATATATTTGTGTCCCAGTCATGTGCATGGAGACTTGATGGAAGTATGCAAAATGATGAGAGGCATAGATAGGGTAGAGAGTCAGCACCATTTTGCCAGAATGTCCAACACTAGAGGGCATTGCTGTAAGGTGAGAGGGGGAAAGTTTAATGGAGATGTGTGGGCAAGTTTTTTACACAGAATAGTGGAGGCTTGGAACATGTTGCCAGATGCAGGCAGATGTGATAGCGGTATTTAAGAGGCTTTTAGATAGGCACATGGAAATGCACGGAATGGAGGGACGTGGATCATGTACAGGCAGATAGGATCAGTTTAACTTGGCATCATGTTTGGCACGGACATTGCGAGCCTAAGGGCCCGTTCCTGCGCTATATTCTTTCCATAATATAGCGTTTTGTGAACATGCAAACTCGTCTGAGCTAAATTATCCTGGAAGAGCACAATCTGTGAACTGAATTCTGCTTCCCCAAGGAGAAAGAATTATGAAAGGCATTATGATCCACATACATTTATAATCCAGCTTTGCAAACTCAGCAAGGAAATCTGATCCTGAATATAGTCTATAATTATTTCTATGCACTCTCAAATATTGTCTTTCATAATCACCCGCTATTGTTAGGAATGCATTTAACGTAGAGAGAACGCTTGTTGTTCCTTGCCATTAGTGGATCCTGTAAGCTGCCTAATTTAATCAATATTTATTATTTTTCAAAAATTAGAACATCTAATTTTTAACTTTTTGGAGATGATACTTCATACCGTCATGAAGGAAGCACTACTTGTTACCATAGAGGGTTTGGCATTTACTAAAATAGGCCATTTAGTCATGGACCAACAGACACCACGATTAGACAATGTGTAGGAAGGAACTGCACCGAAGATAGGTACAAAATGCTGGAGTAACTCAGCGGGTCAGGCAGCATCTCTGGAGAGAAGGAATAGGCGACGTTTCGGGTCAAGACCCTTCTTCAGACTGAGAGTCAGTGGAGAGGGAGTCTAGAGACATGGAAGGGTAAGTTGTGAAAACGACAGATCAAAGCAGATTAGACAATGGTATTTTCCACCACACAAAACCAAAATGGCAACGTCCTCTAAAATGTCTGACACACAAATATCCAGTCACTGGGAAGTATAAACTAGCAATGTCTGTTAGCAAAGCCACATTCCTTGAGTTTGCCTAGCACTGTTCTTCCTGTATGTTCAGTTTCCTAATGAGCTTCTGAGCGTGATCACTAGAGTTGTTTTGTATTCCACATCCACCACAAAGGATTTCTGGAGCAGAATAAGCAGCAGTCAGGCTGTTTCACCAGATTGAAGAAACCTCGCTGAGAACACAGTTAGTGAAATAGGAAATAAAAACAGAAAAGAGAAATTCATAGCACAGAGAAACACTGTTTGGTTCAGTGTGTCCGTCCTGGGTTACATAAAACAGCTATTTGGTCTTTTTCTATATCCAACCTTTACCTTTTTTGATAACAGCACTTCCTGTGCATGCTAAATTACTTGTAATGGGGTTTTCTGCCTCCACCACCCTTTGAGTCCCAGACCCACACCACTGTTTGTGTGGAAACGCCACTTGTTCAACACCATCAACGTCCTTCTGACTTTTAAACCTTTTCTCCTCTTTGTAAAGAGTATGTATGTGCCGCTGGTCCTTGGCAATGCCTCTCCTTGCAGGAGTGAGCCCTGAGACCCACCTTGACAAAGTTCCCGGCACAGTATTGCAGACATAGTGGATGCCTTGCTTAAGGTACAGGGGTCCCTGTAGCTGTGGGTGGTCATCAGCAACATTGTGCTTCCGTTTGGTCACTTTACTGTAGGAAAGGGCCATTAAGCTGAAAAAGTGCATGGAAAATTTACGAGGATGTTAATAGGACTTGAGGACCTGAGCTATAGGGAGAGGTTGGACAGACTCTATTCCTTGGAGCACAGGAGGCTGAGGGATGATCTTATAGTAGTGTATAAAATCATGATGGGAATATATAGGGTGAATGCTTCTATAGGGTATTTTTTCCCCCGTAGAGTAGAGGAATCAGGAACTTGAGGGGATAAGTTTAAGGTGAGAGAGGAAAGATTTAATAGGAACCTGAGGGGCAACCTTTTCACACAAAGGGTGGTTGGTGTGTGGAACAAACTGGCAGAGGAAGTAGTTGAGGTAGGTACAATAATAAAATTTTGATTCAGAGGGATATGGGTCAAATGGGCCAATGCAACTAGTTTAGATGGTGCATCTTGATCAGCATGAACAAGTTGGGCCCAAAGGCATGTGTCCATGCTGTATGACAGCGACTCTGTGAGAACTGTAAAGAATCAGCACTAAGTGTTTGTTTACTAACTAAAAATTAAAGCACTGAAGAAGGTTGAAAGTGGAAATAAAAACACTGTTGTAAGGATTCAGCAGATTAATGCGTGTCTAGAAATGCCTCACCTGCTGAGTGTTCCGAGCATTTCTGTTTATACTTGTGATTTACGGCCTGGTCATTTATCATCAGCACCAGTACTGTTCTTGTTCAAACGTCACAAGCAGAATGAATGTCCTCCTGTGTGGAACAGTTCTTTACAGTGCAATTACTTCAATTCTGTTAAATGCAGTCAAATGTATTTTCTGTATTACATTCCACTCTCAGTTCATTTTTTCGGGCAAGGTGTGAATTACTCAATAGTATGAATGAAATAATACTGTAATTAAGTAATTGGTAAAATATGAATTATCAAAGAATATTAATTAAGCACTACAGAATTAAAAATAATTGTATTGTGAGATAATGATGCGTTGAAAGGTTTAATTTAGCTGCATGTGGAGATGGATCTTTTGCCAGCATGTTCATGGTACACGTAGAGTTTTCCTGAGGGCATTAAATTGTATTAATAGTAAGGTGATACATTAGATTTGAGAACATCAAAATCATTGTGCTTGCCAACATAAATCTGTGTTGCCAACATGAACAACAATACATTGTGCCCAAGGCTACATCTAGTTCAGAAAGTAGTTTTGACAAATTCATCTTCTTTTACTTTACACTTGAGAGCAGTCTAATTTCCAGTCAAAAGCACTGTAAAATGAGGAGGCTCGAGTAGTGTTGTGAACTCCCCTGAGGTGGAGAACACCTGGAGCAGTGCAGCATCACAATATGAAGCTAATTATTTGGAAGTCATGTCACATTGCCTCCTGTGTTCATCTAGCAGCAGAGAAGACAAGGTTGTATTCAGCAAAGGGGGACTTTTCTGTTTGTATTCAGTCCACACAAAGTACTGAGAAGGATGTTGATATGACATCTTGTGGCTTGCATGCAAAATTTTGATTCCTTTGATAGGAGAAGCAGGTAAGTCCTCGGAATGTGTGTGCTGCAATGCTGGTACTTTTATACTGCAGTTGTCCCTCCTCTTCCTGCCATTGGTGTGTCTGCACCAAGACAGTCAGGCATAAGATATTGAAGGCGATCCAGAAATGTAGGTGGATTCACCTCTGGTAAGGTGAAAAATACATCATAGATTTCATGCATCATTTGGAAAGAAATGAAACTTTGTCTGAAATTGGTGAAATCTTGCAGTTTGTGGTGTTTTTTACACGTCTCTGTAAACATTGTTTTGGTGCAGTCAGTGTCACTTACTCTTCTGTCATTGATTTGCAACAAACAGACTCTCATTGGGACATTGTTTCTCCTTTTTCAGTTGATGCTCAAATGCAGAGATAAGAAGTGGTATCAGTTCTGAAGACTTCAAGACCATGTAACTATGTGTAAATTCAATAATGCCATTCAGGGAAATGGATGTTGCCTCCTTCCATTGGTCACTGCAAAGGAAATGACTTTTCTCCTCAAACTACTATTCTCAAAAATGATTTGCAGAATAAATAGACACATTTTGTGTCCACAAATGAAAGAACAAAGGCTTAACGCGAGGTCTCAGTCCCTTGAGACGAGGATTTGACGCTGATGTTTCCATTTCACCAAACTGCAATAGTCAACTCCCATTTTGTTTAGATAGAGCGTTTCCCTCACTCAAAGCAGGGAAAGTAGCAACTTGTACAGATTTGAATGATAATGCTCTTATAGAAAAAATCGACTTACTTTAATACCTTGCATGGAAACAACACCATCCTTACGATGATAAACAAAAGCATGTTACGATGGAGATGGGAGGAGATGGATTTCATTTCTAGCTTTGACAGAATATAAAAAGAAAACAAGAAAAATATTTATATTTTTAAATCTGCATAGCAAGGCCAAAAGTGGCATGTGAACTGCAACAGAGCGTTGACTGTTTGATTGCTGAATGAATGTACATTTGGATGTGCTGTTCAACAAACTGGAAACTGTTGAATAACAGATAACCTGGCAGTGAATCTTTAAATGTCATTAAAACTTCCCTGAGCTACAATATTGCTTTGGTATGATAAAGAATATGCAGCATGATTGATGTTAACTACAATAGAGCAGAAGGTCAGACCATTAGATTTGTTTCTTGATTACTCTGTTACAGGTGCAATGGGTATTTCTTTCCTTATGAGAATCTGAGCAAACTGGAGACTATCAATCTTTTATTTTGCAAACATCTTGTATGGAAAGCTGTCGTTATTCAGGTGACCAAAAGTTATGTACATTGTGAAGTTGGATGATTTATCTGCTAACATTCTGTGGCACCCCACTCTCCTCTAACAATCTCAGCCTACTTCACTTGGATTGGATGGAAGGGAAACAGGAGAAAATATGTTAATTAACACTAAGTCAGGACCTTTCTGTAGCACAGTTCCGCACACAAATCAAGGGTAGCTCAAACATCTGAAAATGAAAGGAGCATTATTCATTCTATGGCTTCTGATGACCAACACATAGAGCAAAATATGGTAGATTCTAAAATGATTAAATCACTGATGTTGAGATGGTGGTATGATGACATTAGGTTGAACTGAAATATCTCTGTTCCCATGGGCTTTGATGTACTATAAGTATAGAAGACCGAGAATAAAACTAGAAAGCACTAATACTGTAGTCAACAATACTGCACATTCAGAGTGATATATCTGTGTTGCTGTCTCCAATTTACAGGGTTCAACAGAGTTCATATCAGATTTACAAACAAGTACCACTATCAACGTGGTATTAATACAGTTACATTGCACCCACATATAGCTTGATGGTTCCTTATTTCTAACAGTCCATTCACAATGTATATCCTATGAAGATGCCAGCTAATCTGGGCAAGAATAGTCAAAACGTAATGATCCATCACCATTTATGTGAGGTCCGATTGACAAAATGTTGTGGATTTCTTGCTGGTATGTGCTGATTTTTGGAGAGTTTTTCTGTGCTAGGCAGTCTGTGCCGATTTCATCTTGGGGTTTGTTCATGTTCTTTGTGTTGAATGTTCGTGTCTTTACTCCACCTTTTGAAACACATATATTGCTGATTTACTTCAGATGTGTTCTCACTCCCAGATGCTGAGTAAATTAATGGTTAATGTGTTTCAATTTAAATCATGTATTACAATATTTATCCCTTTTTTTTAAGATGGATATGCAGAGAAATGCTTTCAATTCTAATTCTAATGATTATGAAAGATTAGCTGAAGTTACCTGTTCCCTGAACCAGTTCTCACCAGGTCATCAGCAGAACATGAAACACCCCCTCATTACCACTGCAGTTTCACTCCACTATCATCAAACATCATGTATGTGTACTAAGCATCAGAACATAGTGCAGTAGAGCACAAGAACAGGCCCTTCAGCCCACAATGTCCATGCCAAACATGATACCAAGTTACTAAAATGTCAGCTCTAGATTTTGCAGTCAGCAGCAAAGGGTCATAGCTTGCCGTACCCACCAAGAAAGCTGACCGTAGCATTCTGTACTCTTTTCCAAGTCATGGCCGTCTTTCTTTTCCAACATTGATTGTTGTCTTTCACCCCTGAAACATCCACAAATTGTCATGCAATCAATTTATCGCACACAGTAAAACAGGAGGAAATAAAGCACAATTTCTCAATACATTCTAAATATTTTACAGACCATTAATGAAAAGTTAGAACACAGACAAAGAATTACATATAGGTTTTATTTCATAATACATCATTTGAAATATTTACATGAAGGAATATGAAAGAATAAATGTAGTTTATTTTTAAGGATGGAAAGAAATAGAACATTGAAAAAATCTCTTAGCTTCATGCGCTAAAGCCCAATATTTTTAGGATATTCCCCAGTGAATAGCCAGAATATTCCCCAGTCTGCATATGCAATATTTGTCATTTTAATTAATTACCTTTGAATACTGTTGGAAAGACACCAAAACAGTATAACATTTGGAGGACACAAATAATGACAGCAACCTAGGGATTTTTCTATCAACAATGCATGTGAATATGGAATTTGTTGTAGGTTTTGCATTATAATGACAGCGAACACTATTAATTCAAATGCCATTATAACTACACAGTAAAATCCTGAGTATATTTTGGCACAGTCAAAGAATAAAGTGTTTAGCGATATTGTATTGAGGCATTATAAAGTCTACCTATCTGCAGCCCTTGGCTATTCAATGCTGCCCCTTGGTCCAGTTTCAGTCAGAACAGTGGAGGCACAAGAAGCTAGATGTTGGATATCGAGCATAAGGCAAACTGCCAGGGGAACTCAGCAGGTCAGGCTGCATCTGTGGAGGGAAGTGGACATTTGTCAGTTTAGTCTGAAGAAGGGTCCGAACCAAAAATATCACCCATCCATTGCCCTCCGCAGATGCTGCCTGGCCTGCTGAGTTCCTCCAGCATTTGTTCTTCGTTCAATCAGGACTGCGTTTCCTTTCATTTCCATTTTTATCGATCCATCTCTGAACCATCAGGGGGAGGTATAATTAATTTATCTTTTATTTTCTTTCTTCCTGAAAATTCTGATATCAGGAACCAGCCATGTGAGAAATCAATAATGCCTGTACAGTATTCAAAGCCAGATCCTTTCTGTAATTGCAGTAATTCTAGCATTGGTTAACAATATATATAATGCATATACTATTATATTTTTATTTCTATGCGGTACGTTAAAACAGTTTCCAATCATAATTGATATTTAAAACAGCTGTAGCTGTATCTTGTTTTCTGAAAGATACAAGTTTCAGATTTCAAATTTGCTCTATCCTATTGCAGTCGTATTCTTGTCATAGCTTTAGTATTTTTCTGATCAGGAGTAGTACAGAATGTGTTACAAACTATAAAATCGATTTGTGTTGCCCTGTGGCATTTAAACATTATGATAGGTGAGGGTTCCTTTGCTTGCTAAATGTTCATGGCCACGTAGCTGGAGCCACTCTAATGAAGATGGGTTTCGACCAGAAACGTTGCCTATTTCCTTCGCTCCATAGATGCTGCCTCACCCGCTGAGTTTCTCCAACATTTTTATCTACCTAATGATATCCTTGTCATTTGTGGAAAGTCAGCAGCTGCAGCATGTTCCATTTTGCACTGACTGAGAAAATTCCCATTACTAGGATAACTAAACTGATTTATTTGTTCTCATTTGTAATTATTACAAGAGGTCTGAATATCCATAAGATGAAAATAAACAATAAAATGCTTGTGCTTTCAGGGTTGACACCAGAATGCAGTACAATCCCAATATTTGGGTAAATACATTAAATGTTTTTAAATACTCAGCATTATTCACACAAATAAGTTTTACGTTATATCTGGGATACTAAAATACAACTTTTTAAAGATTGATAATGATTGATAATTATAGTTCAAATATGTCCATACTTTTGAATATGCCTCTGTTCCAATTCTTCAGGCTGAAGGTCTCCTAATGTGTTGAATGATTAAAACAGAGTGTTTAATTAGTAGCGTGATCAACAAAGTTCAAATAATTCGACCAATAATTAGTTCTTTACCTTGTATGCCATCATCTTTTCACACTAAGTTGTCAATTTAATTTTTACATTTTTGTTACGTATCTTCAGTTTAGTGAAGATGTCCCAATCTCTACATGAGTAAACATTAGTGCTAATACTCCTAAATTTTGCCCAAATAAAGGACCGTAACCTTTTAGTTATTACATACTCGGGTACACCAGAATGAAAATGGATTTCAAATCTGAATTACTGTAAGCATGCCAAGTTATTCAATATATCCTTTTTTTTGGTAATGTTTTCATTTCTTCAGCAGAATTTGTTATTTTTTCACAAGATAGTTCCAAGTGTTGTGTTGATATTTTGATCGGAATAATTTTCCTAAGACGGTGTGACAACAAATCGGATGCAGTTGCATCCCGTTGTGTGGCTTTGAATCTCTAGGGCATAAATCAAATGACATTCTCTATGAAGGAATGAGTAAAATCCCAACCCATCTTCTCAGTGTCAACTCAGACAATATCACATTTTTATGGTACCTAGAAAGCATTTCATGGCACTAACAATTTGAAACAATTAGTTGTAGCATTTTAAATGATAATCAGCAAGAAAAGCACTTTATTATTCTGCCCATCACTGTAGCATTTTCCTTATGATTATGATGACCAAAGACAGGTAATCACTCACTGGTGACAGAGTTATAGACATTCTATCATGCATGTGCAATTGCCATGACTTTCTTTTTCAAGTGAAAGAACGCTATAATCAGCATCAGCCCTGATGTATTATGTTCATTTGCCACTGGTAAAAAAAAATGTTCACACATTCCACGGGATTCAAGTTATCGTAAAATGCCACATTTACATCCCAATGACAATATTCATTTCATACATTTATCATTTCACTGGGACGTGTTATCAATGTCCAGTAAAATACAGTTCACTGCTACAGAATAAACCATTTCAGCAAGGCAGAACTTCCAAAAGTGTTTAATTGTTTAGTAATTAAGTACAGTTGTGAAAAGTGTGACAAAAATTCAATAAAAAGAAAACAATTCAGAACTTACCTCAGTGATTATTGTCATGCCTTCAGTGATTCAATAATACGTGAAGGAAATAATTACCAAAGATGAGTTCATTAACTAAGCTCAAATGTGTTTCACTGCATCACCAAAAGATATTTCAGGTTTGACATGACCATTTAAAATTTCAACCACAAAGAATGAAAGGTAGTTTTGCTTCATATTAAAGTAATTGATTAGTCATACCAGTGAGCTTAAAGAATCATGTATACAGATGTTGTTGCAGATTGACTTCTACACAGAGAGATCATATGGCTACTTTCTGTGCTGGATGATGAATGGGGAGCATTAAGCACTCTAACTGTACAGGTATGCAAGATGGCCTCAGGATAAATCTGCCTGTGCGCTCAGCATCCAATTCCTTCTTTTTGGGCATTGAATTTTAATTCCCAAATGTCTCTTCTGTTTAGTGGCATATGGTAGGCTGTTTATCATATGCTGTCGGAGACTATTTCCACACTGCACATTAATTTGTTTCACCCATGAATGGGATCAGGCACGCAAAGAAATAGGGGAACAGGACGTGATCAGGTACAATCTGCACATCTGTGTGATGTTATTGTCTGATTCTGGCAGGAACTATCAGCCACAAGAAACAGGTCCTCAGCAAAACCTAGAACCATTACCAGTGTACTGGTACGTTTTATGACTACTTTGCATTTGTTTTTGATCAGTCTTGCCCAAATTTTCAGCACAAATAGGGCGGTCACGACATGAGAATCGGCATCTTTTCAGTCTTTAAATCATCATATTGAGAAGCACATTTCTCGTGATCTGAAATCAGATCATAGGAAATGCACTGGGTGATCTTTCTTTGAAGATTTCTATATCTATTTTATTGCTATCTGGTTTAATATATTGTGAGAAATTCTGTGTAGCTCTACGCATTACAGTTGATATCACAGCAACATGTGATGTGATTGAATCCTCCAGTGCCCTGTTACAGGTATGTGTTTTAGTCAGTAATGAGTGAGCTGCAATGTGTTATGCTGGTTAAATAATGATTTAAAGTACCTTGACACATCTAGGACTAGGGAACTAGTGCCTCCTTACATTGTAGCCAAATGCACCAACTTTGTTTTTATAATTCTATTTCTCTAGGAATTCTTTGCGTTTTAAGCAGTCCATGTTCCAATTGAGAAAGAATTTGTGTAGGAAGGAACTGCAGATGCTGGAGTATTTTAGGCAGCATCTCTGCAGAGAAGGGTGGAGACCCTTCTTCAGACTGATTCAGAACGAATTTGATTGTTTTTACCTCGAAAAAAGGAGATCGAGTCATTTTCAGTTTTGATTGTTGGGTGCATCACTTCAGTGAGTGTGGTCGTTTCAGGTACACGCATTGCTATTGCTACAGATACAACAGATACAAATAACCAACTTTGATTAACTTTGATAGTTTTCTCCATGACTTTGAATGTTTAGAGGTTGGGGTGGATGGAGTGATAACATTTCCTACTGTTAATATCCATAATGAAACAAGGTTTTATTCATTTGAGGCTTGTTACAGAAAATATTGGTCACACAAGTGATGTTTATAAGCTTTTTGTTGTTACTGATAATAATGATCCATGCGGTTCCATGCTCCAGATCACAGGAGCTTTTCTCACCCGTGTGTAGAGTTAGTAACTATCAGTACAGAACCTTACAGGCCTAGGACCTAGTAGTACAACCTTACACAGTAATATCAAATACAACACAACATTTTTTAATAAATACTTAGCAGCAACTGTTTGGACTTTCTTTGATTGTGATTTTCTGATTAATACCATGTTTACTTTTAAAAGGGTATGTATTTTTACCAGACAAAATATATTGAGTTAGTAGTTTAAATAATTAATTTACATTATTTTGAATGTTGCCATTTTAAAAAACAGCTAGAGCCAAAAATGGGAAATAAGGTGGTTTGAGATTTCTGTATTGAAAGTTGTACTCTTAATCATATGTGATTTAGCATGAATTCAGATGATGTTTTAGTGTATCATTTAAAGGGCAGGGTCTAGCAAAAAGTTGCCAGTGAAAATTGCCATCACTAACCTCGTTGCAGTTATTTGCTGTGTTTTAATTTTAAATGCTTATTCAATGATATGGCACTTCTGTAGATTGTGGAATTAAAACTGTATATGGTGTATATACAATGTTCTATATGTAATGTATTATGCTATAGATGTTTGGTAGTGTTGATACTTTTTATTGGGACATGAGGTATTCCTGGAATGAATCTCATTAATATTGGAAAAGGTGAAATTGTGATTAAAATTATATTAATTTTTGCTGGAAAAAAGACATCTTTTGTGTAGCAGCTACCAGTACTGGCAGCTTTAAATAATATTTTAATGTGATGGTCTGCTAGTATATTTACAGAGCTGGAAATTCAGAAGCAGAAATGACATCCTGTTCCTTGTGCCTGGTCTGCACGTCAGTAATGGGGCGGTGATTTTTGTGCAGCTCTCTGCCACTTCCCTACATAATCCCCACAAACTGGGGGTGGGAGAAAATAGGAATAAGGTAACATTTTGAGAAGAATATTAAAAGGTGTGTACGTCTGATCTAGCCTAATAAGCAAGATCAGATGTGTGGAAGCTTATTAGCTTAATTTCAAGTACAGTGGCTTTCCGATTGCTGAACAAACAAACATTCCAGGTGAATCATAACCAAGTTAGACTAAATCCAATAAATGTGACTATGTGGAGCGGCAACGGGAAAATACCACACCGATAGATTCGATTGCTAAAAACTCCATGACACAGTCAATGTCTTCCCTGCAGACACAAGGAACGGCAAATGCTGGAGTAACTCAGCAACTTAGCCAACATCTATGGAGAACATGGATTGGTGACTCCAGCACTTTGTGTCATAGAAACATAGAAAATAGGTGCAGGAGTAGGCAATTCAGCCCTTCGAGCCTGCACTGCCATTCAATATGATCATGGCTGACCATCCAACTGAGTATCCCGTACCTGCCTTCTCTCCATATCCCCTTAGCCACAAGGGCCACATCTAACTCCCTCTTAAATATAACCAATGAACTGGCCTCAACGACACTCACCAGTGTCGTTCCTGCCACTGGCGACACAAAATGCGTGGGAAAGAACTGCAGATGCTTGTTTAAATTGAAGGTAGACACAGGAATGGGCGACGTTTCGGAATGAAGAAGGGTCTCAACCCGAAACGTCACCCATTCCTTCTCTCCAGAGATGCTGCCTGTCCCGCTGAGTTACTCCAGCATTTTGTGTCTATCTATGGCACAGAATATCTAGTTTAAAACCATCTGTTGAATTTCTGTTTTATTGTATTTGTCATTAGAACTGGAATTTTTAAATAATACATTTGTTCATCTGCACAATATTTTGATCATCTTTACAAAATCATACATGTTTAAAAAATAATTGTTAAAGGATAAAGTATCTATTGGTTAATTCATCATTTCTAAACCGATCCAATTCAGAGCAGTCATGAATATCATTTGATATTTGTTATACATTACATTATCCATAAGCTCAGAATCTTGTTACCATTTAATGGCCAGCAATACAATACAATCCACTAGAATATTTTCACCTCTCAAGCAGAATACAATTCCTGTGAGTCGCTGCTCTAGAAAAATAATCTGACCTAGTACTTTTGTAATTGAACAGTTATATCCCATTCCCTCTCGATATAAATTGTGCAAGAGTAGTAAATTAATAACCTCCTAATTAGTAACAAGTCAGTTCATAATAATTGAACTAATGGGAAGTAATTTTACTCTCCGTATAGTTAAGCCCTGCAGTTGGTGGATACTGGAGATGCTTAACATAGAGAACTCCATATCAAAGTTCCTTTAGTCTAGCTGTAAAAACACATTAGTTCCAGAAGACACCATACCAATTTAATTTAGTTATACATAAATAATTGTTCTTTGCAGACTGACTTTCCTTCTAACTTTCAGTATATAAATAATGTCTTTCTTGACCCAATACATAATTATCATGAACTAATGTCAACAATTCATTGAGAGTTGAAAATTAAGCTGATCTGATTTCATTAAAAAAATATATTCCAAGTTAACCAACAATTCATGCTTCCATTTTCTTGAAAATATCTTGCCCCACAATGTTTAACTAAGCTGGCTAGTACAGAATCAAGTGAATTTACATTTTAAAATCTGGCAAGTTTGTCATGACAAGACTAGGTCCTGAAGATTTCCCCAACTGGGACCAAACTTTACTTTGACAGAAAGTTTTACCAGCAGTTTCATGGCATTTTCCATTTCATTTTTCATTATCTGCGCAACCTGAGGAGAAACAGAAAAATAAGGGGGATAAAAATGAGCAGTGACTTCATTGTAATTAACAGGCCTTTAATCTACACTGCAGTTTTGAGGACAAAGTTGATCTGAATTGAAATACAACAAAAAGCACATGATTGTCCCTCCATAGGCTGCAGCTCTGCTGTGAAATATTCCAATAAACAATTCCAATTTGTGTCCTTTGAACAAGATGGTATACTGCCTCCCAGGTGCCAAAGCCGACTGACAATTCTCCAGAGTGTGAGCAACTGGATGTCACTGTACGTATTGGTACTGACTACTTGGTAGAAAAAGAGATGAGGTCCTGCAAAGTGAAGATGGAGTTAGGCAGGAGGTTAAACAGCAGGATTTCATGCATAATAATCTTTGTCTTGTGTCCAGTCATGTGATGGTGAGAGTAGGAATAGGTTAAAGCAGATGTAAGTGTGGCAGGGAGAAGGGTTCAGGCATTTGCTTTTTGAGCAGAGATGACCTGTACAAGAGGGACAGGTTTCACCGACCAGGAAGGGGACCAATATCCTGGCAAGGTTTTTTGCTAGAGCTACATCAGAGGGTTTAAACTAGTCTGAAACATTGATAGAATCCAAAACAGTAGCGAGGACGATTAGGTTAGGTGAATAAAGAAACCAAGTTCAGTGGACAGGGCAAGCAGGGGCACAGCAGAGAGAATGGGAAGACTGGTGGATTAACCTGCATTTATTTCATTGCAAGAGGCCTGACGGGTAAGGCAGATGTGGATAGATACATTACTATTACAGAAACAAGGCCAGGGGAGGGACATGACAAGCCGCTCAATGTCCCAGCGTATAAATGCTACAGGGGGGAAGAGTGGTGGAGTGAGCGAGGAGAGTTGCATTTTTAGAGAGAACATCAGGTCAGTGAGGCTACACTGGTGGAGCTCAGCAATAACAAGTGGGTGATTACTGGGATGGGACTGGACTACAGGCCCCTCAATCGTCAGTGGGGATTTGAGAAAGAAATTGCGGGGAAGCACAGATAGCTGCAAGAACAATTAGTTTGGAATAGTGGGGGATTTTAACTTTCAAAATATTGATGGAGACCGCCAAATTGCCATGGGCTTGAATTTTGTTCAGAAATTTGATCTCAACATGTAGATGGCCTTATTGGAGAAGGGCACAAGGCAACCTCCTCATGAGAAATAGGACGGGCAGGTCATAGAGTGATACAGTGTGGAAACAGGCCCTTCGACCCAACTTGCCCATACCGTCCCAACTGCACATGCTTGGTTCATATCCCTCCAAACCCGACCTGTCCATGTACCTGTCTAACTGTTTCTTAAACATTGGGATAGTCCCAGCCTCAACTACCTCCTCTGGCAGCTTGTTCCATACACCCACCACCCTTTGTGTGAAAAAGCTACCCCTCAGATTCCTATTAAATGTTTTCCCCTTCACCTTGAACCTATGTCCTCTGGTCCTCGATTTCCCTACTCTGGGCAAAAGACTGTGCATCTACCCAATCTATTCCTCTCGGGACTTTGTAAACCTCCATAAGATCCCCGCTCATCCTCCTGCGCTCCATGGAATAGAGACCCAGCCTACTCAACCTCTCCCTATAGCTCACACCCTCTAGTCCTGTCAACATTCTCGTAAATATTTTCTGAACCCTTTCAAGCTTGACAATATCTTTCCAATAACATGGTGCCCAGAACTGAACACAATATTCTAAATTCATCACCGACGTCTTATACAACTGCAACATGACCTCCCAACTTCTATACTCAATACTGACTGATGAAGGCCAATGTGCCTAAAGCCTTATCTATCTACGACTTGACCTTCAAGGAACCATGCACCTGTACTCCTAGATCCCTCTGCTCTACAACACTACCCAACCATTCCCTGTGTTGGTCCTGCCCTTGTTCGACGTCCCAAAATGCAACACCTCAAACTTCTCCGTATTAAATTTCATCAACCATTTCTCCGCGCACCTGGCCAATCGATCCAGATCCTGCTGCAATCGTTCACAACCATCTTCACTATCTGCAAAACCACTAACTTTTGTATAATCAGCAAACTTGCTAATCTTGCTTTGTATGTTCTCATTCAAATCATTGATGTAGATGACTAACAGTAATGAGCCCAGCACAGAACCAATAGTCACTGGCCTCCAGTCTGAGAAGCAACCTTCCACCATTACCCTCTGCTTCCTTCCATGGAGCTAATTTGCTATCTATTCGGCTATCTCTCCTTGGATCCCATGCGATCTAACCTTCCAGAGCTGCCTACCATGCGGAATTTTGTCGAACGCCTTACTGAAGTCCATGTACACAACATCTACAGCTCTGCCCTGATCAACCTTTTTAGTCACGTCTTCAAAATAATCAGATTTGTGAGACACGACCTTAGCAATGTTACAAAATTTTGAGATTTTAAAAATCAAGTCTGCAATTTATCCCATCAGATAAAGCATAGAAAGAAGTTTAATTTGACACCTAATTCACTTTCATATATTCAGTATTAAAAAAGGTATGTCCATTTTCATACACGGAAATTAGCATCTTGTTGCTTTTCCACTGACTTAACTCCAAAGCTGTGATCAAGGACAGTCAAAAGCCCATAGCTTTCTTAAAAATTACGAGAACTGAATGAAATTTTCAGCTATTATAGATTGACGCATTCTGAAACAAATATGAAACAATCTTACTTGGATGACCTGAAATTAAAGCATATAATTAGTTAGTTACCTAATTGTAGCTAATTACAAAATTCAATTACTAGATCTAAACATCTATCCATTTCTTAAGAAAAGGTTAACATTTTTAAATGGCCTAAGTGTCCAAATAACATTCACACAATAATTCACAATATAACATGATTTTTAAATCTAATTTTCATGAATTTATAGGCCAAATGGAAGGAATTTAGTGTTTAATTCCCGTAAATTAATGGCCATTTTAATCATCTTGTAAGTGGGATTTTGTGGAACGCGATCGATTGGAACGTTGCATTTGCGGTGAATTTAAAACCCATATCGGCAGGAAAAACACTGTCGGTTCGTATAGGGGGCTAAATCACCTTTTCGCAACGTAATATTTGGATTAAAGTAATCCTAAGAAGCACGTTTATATGTAAAATAAACGGCTTACCTTTATCTGTCCCGTACAGGAGATCCGTCCCGTTGACGGCGTTAGAAGTAGATTTTTATTTTACTCCTGCTATTAAATTATCCAGTGATGTTTTTTAAAAACTTGATAAAACGCAAGCCAGATCGATTATTCTTCAGCAGCTAAACAGCCTGACAAAGATCGACTTTGACAGGCAGGAGAAAACAACATTTTAATGCCGCCCCCCTCTCAAAGGTGCCAAAGTCGCGCACACGACCAGTGGCAGAACTGCAGCGCCGCTGAAGGTAAGTTTTGTAACATACCTAACGACCTCCCACATACAAATCCATGCTGACTATCCCTAATCAGCCCCTGCCCATCCAAATGCCTGTATATCCTATCCCTCAGAATACTCTCCAGTAACTTACCAACTACAGATTCCTTCGCTCCATAGATGCTGCCTCACCCGCTGAGTTTCACCAGCATTTTTGTCTACCTTCGATTTTTCCAGCATCTGCAGTTCTTTCTTAAACATACCAACTACAGATGTTAAGCTCACCGGCCTATAGTTTCCAGCATTTTCCCTGCAGCCCTGCTTGAAAAGAGGGACAACATTTGCCACCCTCCAATCCTCTGGCACCTCTCCTGTATTTAAGGACGACTCATAAATTTCAACCAGCGCACCCGCAATTTCCTCTCTAGTTTCCCACAATGTTCTCGAATATATCTAATCAGGCCCTGGAGATTTGTCTACCTTCAAACACGACAGTACCTTCAGTACTTCAACAGTAACCCTGACTGCTCTCAAGACACTTCCAGTGACTGTTCCAATTTCCTCCGTCCTACTGTCTTTCTCTTTGGCAAATGCAGAGGAGAAATACTCATTTAGAACCTTGCCCATCTCCTGTGGCTCCACACAAGTGACCACGTTGATTCCAGAGAGGTCCCCCTCTCTCTCTAATTACCCTTTTCCCCCTTACGTATTTATATAATTTTTTGGGATTGTTTTTAATGCTACCCACCACAGCTATCTCCTGGCCCCTTTATGCCCTTCTGATCTTGTTTAGTTTACTCCTTAGTTCCCGAAACTCCTCCAGGGATGCACTTGATCCCAGCTGCCTATACCTGTCCCATGCATCCTTCTTGTTTTTGACCAACGCCTCAATTTCCCTCGTCAGCCAAGCTTCCTTACATTTTCCTGCTTTGCCCTTCACTCTAACGGGGATGTACACATCCTGAGCTTTCTTCAGTACACTTTTAAAAACATCCCACTTGGCT
This sequence comes from Raja brachyura, assembly GCA_963514005.1. Next base: position 64,044,405 of record OY740792.1, on the reverse strand, counting down.
GATGTTCCTTTCCTCAAATAACCTGCTCCAGTCAACTTGAGCGAGAACTTCTCTCATACCCTCAAAAGTTGGCCTTACCCCAGTTGAGCATTTTATCACGTGGACCCTCCCCGTCCCAATCCATAACTATCTTAAACCTAATCAAACTCTGGGCACTAGTCCCAAAAGGCTCCTCCACTCACACTTCATTCACTTGCCCTTCCCAATTTCCCAATACTAGATCCAGCGTTGCCCTCTCACGTGGGGGCCTCTACATATTGCTGGAGAAAACTCTCTTGAACACTTTTGAGGAATTGCACCCCCTCCAAACCCTTCACGCTATGATTTTCCAAGTCTATATTGGGAAAGTTAAAACCCCCTACTACAACCACCTTATTAGACCTGCAGTTGTCTGCAATATCCCGGCACATTTCTTCTAATTGCCGTTGAGTATTTGGGGTTCTGTAGTACATCCCAACACGGTGATCATCCCTTTCTTGTTCCTCAGCGCCACCCATATAACCTCATTAGACGTACCGTCGGTAATGTCACCTCTTAACACAGCCGTGACATCCACCTTAACCAACAATGCAACTCCCCCTCACCTTTTTATCCACCCCTGTCTCTCCTGAAGCTCCTGTACCCTGGAACATTGAGCTGCCAGTCCTGTCCCTCCTTTAACCAGGTTTCAGTGACAGAATCGGTACAGGGGGAGCACTTTGGGGGCAGTGACTACAATTCTATTAGTTTTTAAATAATTACAGAAAAGGAAAAGACTGGTCCAAATACTGAAATCCTAACTTGGGGCATGACTAATTTGGATGGTACTAGATGGGGAGGCTGTTTGTAGGATATGGGTTGTCTGTCAAACAAGAGGCTTTTAAACATGAGATAGGGGGAATTCTGGACACGTTCCTGTTAAGAGGGGAGGCTGGCAGGAATGGGGAACTCTGGGCATTTTAACAAGAGGTACACAACTTCTAAAACATTCCTCCCTTCCACAAATCTGTCATTGCATTCTGTTTCTGTATTGATGGCATAATGTAGACTGCCAGTGGCTTGTTTCCCAGCTTCCATACTCATAGTTGGCGTGTGTAGCAAGCGGTATATGAAGAGAGGTGAGAAATAAATGACCTCCTCTACATTCCCACCTGTATCACATCGTTCTCCGCCACTTCATACAGCAGTTCGTCATGCATCTGCAAGATGAAGAAGCCCCCACTGTCTGGCTGCTGCATCTCTCGCTGTTTCTTCCTTTCAACCATACCTACAGATAGATGAAAATATCAATTACTTTCAACTTATGAAGCCTCTCAACTCCTCCCTCAGATCACATTTTTATCAGTCTACGCCCAAGGTGCTGGAGGAATTTGGTGGGTCTGTGGAAGGAAATAGGTGGTGTTTCAGGTTGGGACACTTTTATCGGGTCTCAGCAGATAATGACAACACAAGAAAATATTCAAATTCATTCTTTTGCATGAACTCCAATATGATTTTGCAGAATGGTTTGCCCAGAAGATCTCTTTTCCTTAGGTATTTGTCAAGAAATGTGAGGAAGAACTAGAGTTGTGAATGGTGCACAGGTCATAGTCTAACTCTGCTGCTTGGAAACAGGTGCTTCGGTCCAACCCATTCATGCTGGCCTAATCTCAGCTCACATCATTTGCCCTTATCCCTCTAAACATTTCCTACCCATGTACCTGTCGATTATATTTTACGTAGGGTAGGGAAATTCAAATGAATAGATCTATATATAGGAATGTTACAAAATTTTGAGATTTTAAAAATCAAGCCTGTAATTTATCCCATCAGATAAAGCATAAAAAGAACTTTAATTTGATACCTAATTCGCTTTCATATCTTCAGTATTAAAAAAAGATGTGGTCATTTTAATACTCGGAAATTAGCATCTTGTTCCCTATTGCTTTTCCATTGACTTAACAAAAGCTGTGATCAAGGACAATCAAAAGCCCATCTTTCTTAAAATTTAAGAGAACAGAATGAAATTTTCAGTTATTATAGATTGAAGCATTCTGAAACAAATATGAAACACCTTACTTGGATGACCTGAAATTAAAGCATATAATTAGTTAGTTACCTAATTACAAAATTGATCGTTGTGATGGAAATAGTAATAAACACCCAGACTGCCTTGAAAATTCAAAAATGTGGTATTTTCAAGATCAGAACTTTAATATTATTGTAACGTTAAAACAAATAGTAAATACCCAACAAAATATTAATATTCATCAGTGTCATTAAATCAATTAAATTCATCTAAATTCAATTACTGGATCTAAACATCTATCCCATTCTTAAAAGGCAAAAAATATTTTTTTTAAATAGCCAAATTAAATAGACAATAACACAAAATATAGATGAGTTAGATGTTCTTATGACATGATTGTGCAAAAAAAATATGAATTTGGTTATCTTGAGAGTGGACTGTGGTAGATCGGAATGTAGCCGCTGCCATAAGCCCCACGATATCGGCAGGCAAGACACGGCCGATATTGGGGCCTAAATAGCATATTTTGAATCATCAGATTAAAATGAAACCACACCAAAAAGCAAGGTAAGATGTTAAATAAACAATATGACTTTTGTTTTGTCCTGATGTGGAAGTCCTTGATGTTGATCCGTGACATTGAAGGCATTAGAAGTCGTGTTTAACTTCAATCCAGCGATGCAATCGTCCAGCAACTTTTTTTAAAACGGGAACGGAAGCGCAGAACGAAATGTCTTTATCAACTTGTAAGTCCGAGCAAATACCTCTCCGACAACCAATACAAACCTGAATTTTAATCCCCCCCCCCCGCCTCTCGAATTGCACGCAGAGGCAGTGGGAGATCTGGAGTGCCGCTGATTTTAGCTTTTGTAACAACGCTCCTATATAATATGTAAACTGACTCTTTCCCCCTCCACCCCACATCTCAATTTTTGCACATACCCAATCCTGAACTTTCCACTCGTCACTTTGATTCCGATTTCATGTATCTTGTTATGTATTATGACTGTTGGTAGACCAATTTCCCTCCTGGGTTAACTAAAGTTGTTTCAAAAAAACTGCAGATGCTGGTTTATACCAAAGATAGAAACAAAGTGCTCCGGTTATTCAAAAGAGGAGCAAGTCGAGTCCTGTACTCCAGCTCCCACGAGATCCGGGGGGGGGGGGGGGGGGGGGGGGAGGAGATGCGTGTGTGTGTCAACGCAGACTGTCACCAACCCCCCCCCCCCTGCCCTCCCCCAGCGGGTCCCACTTGGTCTAGTATAATATAGAATCATGAATGACCTACTTCTTGTTCCAGAATTTCAGGTGATAATTTTCCATAATATGCAGCCCCGCTTCCGACTAAACTGGGAAGCATGGTTACCCACGGAAACCAAACAGAATATGAGTGTACTAAATTAACATTTAATGATCCTCCAGGCCGTACATCACTACTTCAGTCTGGTAGCTGATTAGAGACCAGGTCATAGCAAAGTCCAGAGAATGTTCACTACGCCTGTGTGGAGGAGGAGAATAAAAAGACAAACGGTGGCTCTCACCCAGTCTCCTGTCTCCCTGAAGCTTGCGTATCCAGTGACCGTGCGACTTGGCAGCAGAGGGGAAGCCTTCCTCCAGTCGTCTCTGGATATTAACAGTGGCCACTTTTACCAGATCGGCCGCTGATCCTTGCACAGTGGTGTTGACTGCTTGTCGCTGAGCCTGCTGGGCCACAATAATCAAAGTAACGTACAAGATGTGTCGAAGGAACTGCACATGCTGCTTTATGCTGAAGATAAACACAATCTCGAGTAACTCAGCGGGTCAAGCAGCATCTCTGGAGGCTGAGGGGTGAACTTAGATGGGTATAATCATGAGGGTAGTAGATAAGGCAAATGCACAGAGTCTTGTACCAAGGGTAGGGGAAATCATGAACCAGAGGTTTAAGATGAGAGGGGAAAGGTTCAGTAGGAACCTGAGAAGCAACATTTTCACACAGTGGGTGTGTGGAACGACCTGCCAGAAGAGGTCACTGAGGCAAGTACTATAACAATATTTAAAAGTCACTTGGTTACATGGGTAGGAAAATTGAGAGCGATATGGGCCAAATGTGGGAAATGGGACTAGCTTAGGCGGGGCTACTTGGCCGGCATGGATGAGTTGGGCTGAAGGGCCTGTTTCCATGCTGTATGGCTATGATTCTAAAAGATTAGATTGTCATAAAGACCTGGCAGCAATAAAATTCCTTGTTCACGTGAAGCTCTCAGTGTACATTGGAGTAATTATAAATACAACAGTCTGCAAAGCAGCAGAATGGTACAAGATTGCAGTGCAATCCAAAGACTGCTGAAAGGCTTTTGCTAAGTACATCACATCACTCTGCTCCAGGAAATATTCTTGTAACATACAAAGCTAATCTAAATAAACTGCTTGGCATTATATTGAAGCAAATGTTTGGTTTTAATTATGAAATACTTTATGCTCACACAAAATTAAGCAATTTAGGTTTATTATTGCACCTATACCATGGTACAGTGAAAACCTTTGTTTTGTGTGCTCTCCAAACACATCCGATAATGCTATACATAAATACAATCAAGTTAAACTCGTGCAACAGATAGATCAAAGGGGGAGATACAGTACCTGTCAATTTCAGCCTAAGCTACAAGAACATATCTGGAGTTTTAGTTATCAAATGAAGATCTATATATGGCTGTGGCTTATATAGGAAAACCAAATGGTTTTTACTAAGATCGACACAAAAAGCTGGAGTAACTCAGCGGGACAGGCAGCATCTCTGGAGAGAAGGAATAGGTGACGTTTTCGGTCAAGACCCTTCTTCAGTGGTTAGGGATAAGGGAAACGAGAGATAAAGAATAATGAATGAAAGATAAGCAAAAAAATAACAATGATAAAGGAAACAGGCCATTGTAGACTGTTTGAAGGGTGAAAATGAGAAGCTGGTGTGACTTCGGTGGGGGAGAGATAGAGAGAGAGGGAATGCCGGGGCTACCTGAAGTGAGAGAAATCAATATTCATACCACTGGGCTGTAAGCTGCCCAAGCAAAATATGAGCTGCTGTTCCAGATCTGGGTAACCATGCTTGATGAGTATTTCAGTGAAAGAGATGATCCTTAGCTTTATATGGTTGAAGCCAGACTCGTCTATTGCTCCACTCCAACCAACCGTGCTAACTCCTTGCAGCTGTTACATTCAACATTCACTCTGCAATCATCGAAGCCTTGTATCATCTGAGAAAAGTGTTCAAGTCTGCTTGGTCAATGTTCACAATATCTCTCAGAATGCTTGCATAATGCTTAGGGAGCACGACACAGCCATTGAACACGCTGTAAACAAGGTCAGCTGCTGCCTTGATTGAGTTTGGTTCAACATAGTAAGCTTCACTCTGCCAAAGATCGTTACTCCAGTTACATGAATTAAACATTTGGCTCTAACAGGAGTTGAAGTGATGGGGAAATCATACAATTACAGAGCACGAAACAGGGAAAAGATAAACAACATCTATATCAGAAAAACTATATAGACCTGAGGGTTTACATTTTTTTCTTTCAATATTTATAAAGCAAACTATGTACCTATTTATATTGCATTAAAAATATTTTTTATACTGAGCAGTATTTATTCCAATGTGAAATAAACAAAGAAGTCGTAATGAAAATCCAGACAACTGACTCACCAAAACGCAACAAAAAGCACGATACATAACCCAGTGAAGTACACTTTGTTGAAGAATCTACAATTTGAAAATGTGAACTGAACATGGTAAACCATGAACCTGGTGTGATGTGTCGGCATCTCTGCCCTACCACCCATGATCAGAACTTGTTGGTACAATCGACAAGGTTTATCCATATAGTTACGGAGTCAGACTCAACAAACAGATACATACGTGAGCTTTGGCATGAGGATTCTGATCTTTTATTGCTGGAAGGTATCGTTTCCTGCCAAGGATTGTTTGGACAAATCCATTATTCTCACAGTTTTTTACTGTTGCCCGCAGAAATGTCTGAATCCCTGTAGAAAATGATTATTTTTTAAATGTTAACTCATTTAAAAAGGTTTTTCTAAACAGTTTCTGCTGCTTAATTCTTAAATGCATGCGTAAGAGAGTGTAGTGGTTTCAACTTGACTGAAGGATAGAGTTATGCAGCCAGGAAACAAGCCTGTGAGTCCAACTTGATCATGCCGACCAATTTGATCTACCACTTCCACTGGCTGCTTCTTCCTAATACCCACTATTCTCTGCATGAATGTTCTGGCCTGGTTTAACTTCTTAAAATGCATCTCTTTGCACTTGTCCAAATTAAGTTCTGTCAATTCTTGGCCCACTTTCCCAGTTACATCAAAACAGAGAAAATAGGTGCAGGAGGAGGCCATTCGGCCCTTCGAGCCAGCACCGCCATTCATTGTGATCATGGCTGATCGTCCCCAATCGTCCCCGTGCCTGCCTTCTCCCCATATCCCTTGATTCCACTAGCCCCTAGAGTTCTATCTAACTCTCTTAAATCCATCCAGTGACTTGGCCTCCAATGCCCTCTGTGGCAGGGAATTCCACAAATTCACAACTCTCTGGGTGAAAATGTTTTTTCTCACCTCAGTCTCAAATGGCCTTCCCTTTATTCTAATACTGTGGCCCCTGGTTCTGGACTCGCCCAACATTGGGACCATTTTTCCTGCATCTAGCTTGTCCAGTCCTTTTATAATTTTATGTTTCTATATGATCCCCCTCATCCTTCTAAACTCAAGTTTATACAAGCCTAGTCTTTTCAATCTTTCCTCATATGGAAGTCCCGCCATCCCAGGGATCAATCTCGTGAACCTACGCTGCACTGCCTCAATCACAAGGATGTCCTTCCTCAAATTCGGAGACCAAAACTGGACACAATACTCCAGATGTGGTCTCCCCAGAGCCCTATACAACTGCAGAAGAACCTCTTTACTCCTGTACTGAAATCCGCTTGTTATGAAGGCCAACATTCCATTAGCTTTCTTCACTGCCTTCTGTACCTGCACGCCAACTTTCAGTGACCGGTGTTCAAGGACGCCCAGGTCTCGCTGCACCTCCCCCTTGCCTAACCTAACCCCATTGAGATAATAATCTGCCCCCTTATTTTTGCTGCCAAAGTGGATAACCTTACATATATCTATATTATACTGCATCTGCCACGCATCTGCCCACTCACTCAACCTGTCCAGGTCACCCTGCAACCTCCTAACTCTTCACAGTTCAAACTGCCACCCAGCTTGTGTCATCCGCAAACTTGCTAGTGTTGCTCCTAATTCCCTCTTCCAAATCATTAATGTATATGGTAAACAGTTGCGGCCCCAACACCGAGCCTTGCGGCACTCCACTCGCCACTGCCTGCCAGTCTGAAAAGGACACGTTCACTCCTACTCTTTGCTTCCGGTCTGCCAACCAATGTTCTATCCATGTCAACACCCTACCCCCAATACCATGTGCTCTAATTTTAGTCACCAGTCTCCCATGCGGTACCTTATCAAAGGCTTTCTGAAAGTCTAGATACACTACATCCACTGGCACCCCTTCATCCATTTTACTTGTCACATCCTCAAAAAATTCCAGAAGATTAGTCAAGCATGATTTCCCTTTCATAAATCCATGTTGACTTGGACTAATCCTTTTACTGCTATCCAAATGCCCCATTATTACCTCTTTAATAATTGACTCCAGTATCTTTCCCACCACCAAAGTCAGGCTAACTGGTCTGTAATTCCCCGTTTTCTCTCTCGCTCCTTTCTTGAAAAGTGGGATAACGCTAGCTATCCTCCAATCTACAGGAACTGATCCTGAATCGATCGAATATTGGAAAATAATCACCAATGCATCCACTATTTCTAGAGCCACCTCCCTGTGGACGCTGGGATGCAGACCATCAGGCCCAGGGGATTTATCATCCTTCAGTCCCATTAGCCTAGCCAATACTATTTCTCGCCTAATGAAAATTTCTTTCAGTTCCTCTACCCCCTTAGATCCTCTGTCCTCCAGTACATCTGGGGGATTGTTGAGGATATGCATGATTAAAAAACATAAGCGTCACGTGGCCAAAATGAATTCATGACTTTTAAGTTTGAATTGCTGTGTCAGCACATACCGTCACAAGCAAAGCACTGCAACTATTGGTCCACCACCTATTTTCCGGCACCCTTGGTTCCAGCACCTTTCTGCATTATCCGTTTTGCCATCCAGAGGTCACAGCCTCTGAGAAGAGTCGAACGGTACCAGAACATCCTAGGCCACCAAAGTCAACCTTGGATGTCGGCTATGGGAACAGATCTGCCTCAGTTCCAGAGCCTCACCCGGCCTAGGCACCACATTTTTGGAGGGGCATCCGGGAGGGGGATACAAGTGTGCTCTTGAAATTTTGTCCGGATTAAGGGATGTGCTGGGTCACCGATTACCGGAAAATTGGTAAGTGATGATAAAATCTGTATCTCATAGCAGTGGGCAGTGGGCAGGTGCTATAGGCCTGCACTGGAAGGTAGACACTCCCGCCCCTACAAGTCTCGGGCAGATGGGGCTCGTCAACCTGGGAAGGCAGTCCATCTAGGAGTGGGAAAACTGATTTAAAACCGCCACTGCCTTGTGGCCATATCCAGCCATAGAAAAGGCTCCAGGAGTAAACCTCAAGAAAATCCGGAGTCGGAGCCCCTAAGGCAGTTCGTCGTTGTCTACAACCTCGCTCTGGCAGCTCCTGCGACGGCGCTGGTGCCAAACTGGAACGGCCCTGCTGTTCCTTTGGATCGATCAGCGACGTGGAGAGGGGGGGACGTGCTGCATGGGCAACAGCCTGTCCTCCATATGACATCTCCCAGGCTTGCATCCGACCAGGATGCATCACCCATGGTCAGTCATGACCGAGAGGGCCCTACTACTAGTAATGGGCTGCTTGCCCGCTGTTTAGTCTTTTACTTAAACAGAAATCTCTTTATTTCACTGGGGAGAGAATTAGCAGTGATTCCTTTACCTTTGTAGCGAGATTTGAATGCTTCAAGGTAACGACTGGCTTCATTCTCATCCAGGTCCATTTGCTCACCAAGAGATTTAGCTCCAATCCCATAAATGATCCCATAACAGATCTACAGGAAGGAAGGCAACATGTTACTGCTCTCTGATCTCCAATATGGGAGTGCAAGATAAAAAGCTTACACAGATTTACATCAATTTTATTCAAGATGTTATCAACATCTGCAAAAATTAATTGTGTCTAAATTGTTGATTCTACAAGTTAGGAATTAGTTTTCATAAAAAAGTAAATATTAATCATTATTAATCACAATTTAACCTGTGAGTCGGCGCTGGCTCTTTCAAAGAGCAATCCTTTTAGTCAGATAGATGCCAAGAGGTATGTGTTGTCAACTGCAGAATCTAGGAGAGGGCATGGTCTCAGAGTGAGGGATCAGAAATTGCGACTGAGATGAATGGACATTTCACTATTCTGAGGGTTGTACATCTGCAGAACGTTACTGCACAGGACGGCAAATTCACATTCATTCTAGAATGATAGATTTGTAGGCAGTGGGTTGAGAGGCGTAACAGCTGAGCTGATCATAGATCAGTAACAGTGATGACACTGAGCATGTTTCTCCTGTTACTGTCTACGTTATGACTGATCACATCGCTTTGTGTCCAGCATTGTAGGTCAGATCACAGACATGGTGGGCCGAAGGGCCTGTCCTTGTGCTGTACTGTTCTATATAACCATTATGTTGTGAGCACCCACGTCTGTGCTCACATTCCTTTGTGCTCTGTCCCTGCGTCATATTGCGTCCAATTTATTTAAAGCACTAATTTTGTGTCGAGTTCTGCTATGAGTCTTCCTTTGTTATGTCCTTTGCGATGGCTCAGGTTGGTATCCACATTTAGACTTTGAGGATCCCAACCACAAACGTTGTCCGTCCATTCCCTCCACAGATGCTGCCTGGTCCACTGAGTTACTCCAGCACTTTGTCTTTTGCTTGATTCCACCGTCTGCAGTTTCTTGAGTCTCCAATAAATTAACTGACTTAATTATAGAATATTTAGCAAGCGTTTGTGGTTTACACTATCAAAAGTCAGCTGCAAAATTATGACCTTGATATTAATTGAAACAGGAGGTATATAGATTTATTTTCCACTGGTATCAAGCAATCAGTCTGAAGAACTGAAGCCCCAACTTGAAACATCACCTATCCATGTTCTCCAGAGATGCTGCCTGACCTGCTGAGTTGCTCCAGTACTGTAATGTAAATAGCTTGAGGTGGTAAAAGACACACAGTGTAGCGGGTCTAAGGGCCTGTTCCTGTGTTGTACGTTTTGATGATGTATTGTCAGGTAATGCAAGTGGATAAAGTGTCAGTACTGCCAGCATTGTCATGTGCTCAAAGGGACATCTATCTATCCATCTATACATAACTAAAACACTAATCTTGTTATCTTCCGGTTTGGTGGTCTTTCTATTTGCGCCAAAACGGTTCACGATAGCGCAACGGTTTTTCGCCAGTTCACTCACCGTTCTCCTGTGCTGCAAGTGCACCGTTTCGTTCCAATCGGTTGAATGTCATAAAAGTCAGCGAGGTTTAAAAATCTTTAAAAATCGCGTGTGCGCAGATCGATCTCTTCTCCTGCCAGTCCATGCCACGCGGATTAGTCTCTTCCCGTCACTCCCCGAGACGGTCCGCCCCTTCCTGCGCCATCGCGTCTTTACTGGAGCTGAGGGTGGCTGGCGGAGGTTTCCAACCGGACTTTCGGAGGGACCCGAAGCAGCCCCGCCCCCAGCAGCAGCCCCACCCCCGGCAGCAGCCCCGCCACGGGCAGCACCCCCCCCCCCCCCGGCAGTAGCCCCCCCCCCCCAGCAGCAGCCCCGCCCCCCAGCAGCAGCCCCGCCCCCCAGCAGCAGCCCCGCCCCCAGCAGCAGCCCCGCCCCCAGCAGCAGCCCCGCCCCCAGCAGCAGCCCCGCTCCCAGCAGCAGCCCCAGCAGCAGCCCAGCATGGGAGACCCGATCCAGCCTGGAGTCGGAGATGTCGCCAAACGGAAAGCGGAGACTCTGATCCCGGCGGAGGAGAATGACCAGCTCTCACCGTGAGTCCCCATCGCCCCACCAATTCCAGCCACTACCCCTCTGGTGAGCCTCGCTGGCTCTTCCCCCCCTCCCCCGTGATGCCCCCCTCTCCACTATGGCTCTTCCCCTGTCTATTCTCCGAGCTCACTCGCCCCCCCCTCCCCTCACAACTCGCCCCCCGCCCACACCTCTCCCCCCACGCCCCCCTGCTCCCCGCCCACACACATCCCCCTGCCCACACACACCGCTCTCCCACACACACCCCTGTCCCCACACCCCACCACTCCACAACCCCATCGCCCACACACCCTCCCGCCACATCCCCCTCCCTCCAAACCATCCCCTCCCCCCCCCTTACATCTCCCCGTCCACACACGCCCCTCCTCCCTTCCCACACGACCCCCCGCTACACACCCCAATTCCCTCCCACACATGAAGAAGAGGGGGAGGGAGTGCTGGGGAATGAGGGGAAATGAGGTGCGCCTGCGCAATTAGGGGCTATGGGTGAGTGGTGGACTATTGCGTTGGGGGACCAGTCCTCCCATGTGACTGGGACCCAACGTGTCCCACCTAGTCTAGTTCCAGTTTAACATTTTTAAAGAAAATGTACCCTCTTGCTATCATTTGGAAGTGAAATCATACATGTTGCACTGTGTTGTATCTTGGATTTCACCTGAGATAGACACAAAGTGCTGGAGTAACTCAGCCAGTCAGGCAGCACCTCTGGAGACAAAGAATGGGTGGCTGAAAGTAAGATGTGAGATGGGGGGCTCAAGAGCTGGGGGCGAGAAAAGACCTAGACCAATCAAGGCTGGTGCCTGGATACCGAGGATGCGATCTCAAGAGCGAAACTATGAGAACTGTGGAACTGGTAAAATGACTCGGATGGAGGAAGGGGAGAGAGGAGTGTAAATAGAAGTTACTTAAAATTGGAGAATTCAACGTTCATACCACTGGATTGTAAGCTGCCCAAACAAAATTTGAGGTGCCAGTTTGCGTGTGGCCTCACTCTGGCAATGGAGGAGGCCCAGGACAGAGTTACTCCAGCACTTTGTGTATCTTTGGTATAAACCAGCATCTTCAGTTCTTTGTTTCTTAATGTTGATTTTCACCTGACCTGCTTGGCCTGTTGTCGCAGTCTGTCGCTGACTGAAGCGGGCTCCACCATTCTCCACTCCGCAGCGATGTTCTTAAACACATCTTCCCCGCTGTTCAGGATCTCAATAAGGCCTTTGTCCTTGGAGAGATGAGCCAGGATTCGTAGCTCCAACTGGGAGTAGTCTGCTGCCACGATCAGGCCACCTTCAAGCAAACATGAACAATTCAGGAGACCGACACGTAAAGCTGGAGTAACTCAGCAGAACAGGCAACATCTCGGGAGAAAAGGAAGAGGTGGCGATGTTTCGGGTCGAGACCCTTCTTCAGGCTGAGAGTTGGGGGAAAGGGAAACAAGAGATATAGACAGTGAAATAGAGAGATATAGAACAAATGAATGAAAGATATGCAAAATGTAATAATCAAGGAAAGGTGGAGCCCACAATGGTCCATTGTTGGATGACTCAGGGTTAGTTTGTAAATCCAAGCCCCAGTCACGAACTTGACCTTATTTAGTTTAGGGATACAGCGTGGAAACAGGACTTTCAGCCCAGAGTCCGCGCTGCCATTCATCACCCGTTCACACCAGTTATATGTTATGCCACATTCTTGGGTGGTCAAGAAGGCATATGGTATAATTCCCTTTATAGGTTGGGGCATTGAGTATAAGAGACAAGATGCCATGATGCAGCTTTACAGGACTTTAGTTTGGCCACATTTGAAGTATTGTGTGCAGTTCTGGTTGCCCCATTACAGGAAGGATGCGGAGGCTTTGGAGAGGGTGCAGCAGAGGTTTACCAGAATGCTGCCTGCAATTGGAGGTATTAGTTACATGGTGATGTTGGATAAACTTGGATTGCTTGGAATGCTGGAGGTTGCGGGGAGACCTCGACTAAATGGTGTCAGCACAATAACCTGGCTCTCAACACCAGCGCCTCTACTTCCTGAGAAGATTACAGAGAGTCGGTATGTCAAGGAGGACTCTCTCAAACTTCAACAGCTGCACAGTAGAGAGCATGCAGATCAGTTGCACCGTGGCTTGGTTGGGCAACTTGAGCATCCAGGAGTGTTAAGGTTGTAAACACTGCCCAGTCCATCATCGGCTCGGACCTCCCTACCATCGAGGGGATCTATCACAGTCGCTGCCTCAAAAAGGCTGGCAGCATCATCAAGGACCCACAACATCCTGGCCACACACTCATCTCTCTGCTGCCATCAGGTAGAAGTTACAGGAGCCTGAAATCTGCAACATCCAGGTTCAGGAACAGCTTCTTCCCCACAGCCATCAGACTATTAAACTCAACTCAAACAAAAACTTTAATAGCCTATTGCACTTTATCTGCTTATTTATGTGTATATAATATATTCAATGGTATATGGACACACTGCTCTATTCTGTATTTATTTATGCCTACAATATTTTGTTGTGCTGAAGCAAAGCAAGAATTTCGTTGTCCTATCTGGGACACATGACAATAAACTCTCTTGAATCTTGACCTGATAGAAGTATATAATATTACAAGAGGCATAAATAGGGTAGACATTCAGAACTTTTTCCCACAGATGGGGGTGGAGTCAGTGTCTGTTCTTAATCATTTGTCACAAATCTAATCCCATTCATAACAATTGCATTTTTAAAAAGAGAATCTAAATTACCTGAGAAGGGTATAAATGCATGCCTTATGCTGATAGCAAACGGGAGGCCCTTGTCAGGGCTTCCAGCACCCACCATGGCCTTTCCAGGTAATGCTATTGTGGTGTGGCCTTGCCTTCTTCTAAAACAGAAATACACAAAGTTAAAAGCATTCCAGGACTGCCTCTTCAAGATTCTGCATTATTGTATAATGTCACGATGTGTGTGTGTAACCCACAGAAAGAACAAAGGCAAGGCTGACTACAAAGCAGGATTCGCTCGATCAGAAAGCTAGTTATTAGTCAAGAAACAACAGGAAGATAGACACTAAATGCTGGAGCAACTCAGCGGGTCAGGAAGCATCTCTGAAGAAAAGGAATAGTGACGTTTCAGGTCGGATTGCTTCCTCAGGATCCGACCCAAAATGTCACCCATTCCTTTTCTTCAGAGATGCTGCCTGACCAGCACTTTGTGTCTATTTTCAGTATAAACCAGCATCTGCATTCCTTCCAACACACAAGCGTTTAAGTGTCATATCCACAGACAACGGAACAATAAAATACCTACTTGCTGCAGCTTTACAGTCCCGTAGCACGATACACTTACAATATTGTGTTAGAATTATTTTTTTAAAGAGGTACGACATGGAAACAGGCTCTTCGGCCCACTAAGTCCACGCCTGTTCACAAGTTCTATGTTATTCCACTTTCTCATCCACTCCCGACACACTAGAGGGGGCAATTTACAGAGGGCAAATTAACCTACAAACCCACACCTCTTTGCGATGTGGGAGGAAACTGGAACACCCGGATGAATCCATGCAGTCACAGGGAGAACATGCAAACTCTGCAGTTGTATAGGGCTCTGCAGTTGTTCTGCAGTTGTACAGAGCTTTGGTGAAGCCACATCTGAAGTATTGTGTCCAGTTTTGGTCTCCTAATTTGAGGAAGGACATCCTTGTGATTGAGGCAGTGCAGCGTAGGTTCACAAGATTGATCCCCGGGATGACGGGACTGTCATAAGAGGAAAGACTAAAAAGACCAGGCTTGTATTCACTAGAGTTTAGAAGGATGAGGGGAGTTCTAATAGAAACATATAAAATTATAAAAGGACTGGACAAGCTAGATGCAGGAAAAATGTTCCCAATGTTGGGCTAGTCCAGAACCAGGGGCCATAGTCTTAGAATAAAGGGGAGGCCATTTAAGACTGAGGTGAGAAAAAACTTTTTCACCCAGAGAGTTGTGAATTTGTGGAATTCCCTGCCACAGAGGGCAGTGGAGGCCAAATCACTGGATGGATTTAAGAGAGTAAGATAGAGCTCTAGGGGCTGGTGGAATCAAGAGATGTGGTGAGAAGGCAGGCACGGGTCATTGATTGGGGACGATCAGCCATGATTGCAATGAATGGTGGTGCTGGCTTGAAGGGCCGAATGGCCTCCTCCTGCACCTATTTTCTATGTTTCTAACTCCACACAGACGACACCCGAGGTCATGATCAAACCTGGATTTTGGCCTTTCACAATTAATAGACAACATAGGATGAATACTGAATTTTAAATATAAGTCTAAGAACACACATACAATTTGCTGGAGGAACTCAGTGGGTCAGGCAGCATCGCTATTAGTAAATCAAATAACTTAACCTAAACTTTTCACTTTGAAATGTTGGTGAAAAATAAATGGGGATCACAAAGGCACAAATGTAAAATAATGCTTTACACCAATGAAGGTGAAAGTTCCACAGGGCGGAGGTACCTGGATCGTGTGAGTACAGGGTTGCTTGCTCCATGGAAGGGTGGACTCTCTCTTATCATTGATGGCATTTCAATTTCAAAATCATTTGGGATGTTCTGCAGGTTTGGCTCGGTGAAACTGATTCGTCCTAATTCACAGAATATAAACATTTATAGAGCACTGACAAAAGAAAATTACTTAATATAAATTATTAGGTTGTTACATCACACACCTGGTAAATATTTTAATTCACTTTAGAGAAACAGCGCACAAACTGGTCCTTCTAGCCTGACTTATCTTACACATTAGGGACAATTTACAATTTTACCAAGGCCAGTTAACCAACAAGCCTGTATGTCTTTGGAGTGTGGGAGGAAACTGAAGCACCAGGAGAAAACACATGCGGTCACATGCGGAACGTACAAACTCCGTACAGACAGCACCCGTAGTCAGAATCAAACCCGGATCTCTGGAGCTGCCAGGCAGCAACTTTACCGCTGCACCACTGCATTAATATTATTTTTGCTCCCCCTCCTTACAAAATCAATGTGAACAGTGCCATCAGGGAATGGGATGAGATTCATCTGGCAACCTAGGGTTGCTTGGAAGCCTGGTTTGGCAACTCGAACGCCCAGGAATGAAGATTCCAGGGAGTGGTGAACACTGCCCAGTCCCTCACGGTTACTGACCTCCCCATCAATGAGGGATCTCAGCATCATCACAGACCCACACCATCCCGGCCACGCTCTCATCTCACTCCTGTCACCGGGAAGTCTTGAAAACCGTGACCTCCAGGTTCAAGAACAGCTTCTTCTCAACAACCATCGTGCTCTTGAACACTACGAGCTTGAACTAAAACGGGCTGGGTTGCACTAGGGACTTTTATTTTTGTACTAAATTGTTTTTATTTATTAAACTTTATATTTTTGCTATTACATTTATTGATTACCATGTTTACAATCCTGTTGTGTTGCTACAAGTAAGAATTTCATTGTTCCGTCCGGTACATATGACTTTAAGTCACTCTTGACTCTAACATCAAATAGGTTACAAACTTTGTGACCCCTAACTTAGTCCTCTAACGTACTTCAAAACTCAAAAGCTATAAACTGCCCTTTCAGCTTTCCATAGCGTGGCCCCCTCTTAAAGAAACAAAATCTGTTTCAGCAACAGAGATTAAGGATGGCGCAGCGGTATAGTTGTTGCCATGCAGCGCCAGAGATCCGGGTTCCATCCTGACTACGGGTGCTGTCTGTATGGAGTTTCTACGTTCTCCCTGTAACCGTGTGAATTTTCTCCGGATGACCCGGTTTCCTCCCACACTCCAAAGCCATTCAGGATTGTAGATTAATTGGCTTTGTTAAAGATTGTAAATTGTCCTTAGTGTGTAGAATAGTGTTAATGGATGGGGATTGCCGGTCAGTGTGGACTTAGTGAGCCGTAGGGCCGAATTCCGGCTGTATCTCTCAACTTAACAAAACTAAGATGGAAGGATCAGCAATAGGTAGTGATTAGTAGAGTTCAGGAAAGATGAAGAATTCTTTATGGATCTCAGTATTAAAGCGTAGAGTTAGGTTAGAGCCTCTCACATAAAAGCTGGCTGATCCCCACATAACCGCTGCACCCGTTTTCCTGTTTGCCGGTCTGCTTAGCCTAGTCAACTGGTAGTGCTGTCTGCAGATATAATCTTAGATATAACATTGAGCAGACATTTAAACAGGTACACGGATAGGGCAGGTTTAGAGGGACATGGGCCAAATGCAGGCAGGTGGGACCAGTGTAGATGGGGCATCTTGATCAGCATGGGCAAGGTGGGCTGAAGGGCCTGTGCTGTGTAGTATGACTATGGTTCCCTTCATCATACAATGGAAGGCAAAGACAGCAGCATTTACCGGTGGCACTGTGGGTCTGTGAGATGGGGTAGATCCTGTCCATCCCCAGCAGGGAATGAAGATGCTTCTCTCTCTGCAGAGGGAGCACTACCTTGCTCATCGCATTGCTGATTCTCCTCCACTCCAGGATTAATCCTGGCAAAGGGTGGAGAGGCTTCAGTTTCTCCAGTACCTCCTGAAACGCAAAACGACGGCAGAAACGTTAGCATGTAGGCAAAGAAACACTCCTGTTTTGGGTCGTATTGCTTTTGTAAACAGATTCAAAGCAAATGATGTGTGCCCTGTCCATTTTGTTCACACCAGGGCTAGTTTCTGTGCCGGGTAGCTCCATGACTTTATGAAGACATCGTAAAAAACCGAAGTAAATTGTGAACCAGGACTCTACGTTTTACAAGGTTCCCTATCTTTGTATTTACCTTCGGCTTAATCTTCACTAAATCTGTATTCCAAACAAATTTACCTCACACTTTGATTAAGGGATCAGAAACTTATAACTGTGTACATTAACTCATCCATAACACTGAAGTATTCTTTCTGGCTAATTTCATTTCGGAGTCACGTGAGGGACTTCGTGAAGAGCCCGCCGGCGCGCATGCTCGACATATCGTCGTACCGCGTTGCTGCGACGGCTGGCGGTGGAGCGCGCTCCTCGCCAGCCCTTCAGAAGGGGCCACGGAGGTGAGTATTCTACCTTTAGTTGGTGGTCCTTGTTGTTGGTTTTGTCTTGCAGCAAGGACATGGATGGGAGTTCCAAGGGCCGGAGGACGCCAGGACGAGTTCGCCGGTCAACAGTTCCGGGGCCCTTACCATCGGCAGTACCTGCAACGCAGGCCGGGACTCAGGCGGAGATGTGGGTAAGCCCTGTGTTACAGGTCCAGATCCGCCAGCACACCACAGCTCGGAGGAGTTCGACGAGGAGGAGTGTGGTGTGCCGCCAGAGCAGGAGGACCCTGCCATGGCAGTCAGGTCGTCAGCGGGCTCGCTGGCGACCTCAAGCAGGGCACGTGCCGTTGCACGGCCTGTTCCACTCAGCCCTCCGAGAAGGGGGAGGGCAGGAGCCCAGATGCCTAACCCTGTTAGGGCTAAGGCATTGCCTGCCGTGGAGGGGCGGTCAGGTTCCAGGGCGAGACCCGGGGCGGCTGTGAGGTCCAGCCGGCTCACCCCGACTCTCGACACCGGGACGGGTCGGTTGAGTCGGGTCTCGTCACGGTCGCCGAGCCCCCCATGGATGGGTGGGC
This sequence comes from Raja brachyura, assembly GCA_963514005.1. The sequence continues at coordinate 64,025,768 of OY740792.1, read as the reverse complement.
GAGACCATGCATCGGCAAGGTCCACGATGTGGGCAGCTGGCAAGACTGCGCGGGCCCCAGGCAGCCATGCTTCGGCTGGTGCCGACACCACGCCGCAAGTGTCCTTAGTGGCAGCGGCTTCAGCTCCCGCTAAACGGAGGCGGTTGAACACGCCCGCGCAGGAATCGCGCAGTTTCGCCTCGGCGGCTGTTAGTGACAACTACCGGCACCGGCAGGGCCTCGACGAGGTGCGGGCCGATGACAGGAGCCCGGTTTTCTTTTCAGAGCCGGAGGACTCCGACCACCTGAGTGTTCAGGGTGAAGGGCGTATTGACCGTATGGAGCGGCTGCTGGAGCTCCTGCTTCAACGTCAACAACAGCAGGGCAGCAACAGGCACAGGGCGTCTTCACCAACATCTACCATCAGCCTGGAGCAGCAGGAAGAAGGCCTCATTCAGGCAATGAGCCGTCACAAGGCTCCATCCAATTGCAACTCCCTCAACGTGCTTGTGGTCAATACGCCGATATGGGGCAACATCAGTGCGGCTATCCGTCAACAGGAGGTAAAACTGCAGCGGATCCTGAAGCTCCTCACGGCCGGTATTACCGCCTTGGTGCGGTCGGTGGACGGGGACGAATTAAATTTGGACCAGGAAGATGCCCTGGCCCTCCTGTGCGCGACCCAGCACGAAATTAATGGGTTTCGCAAAACCAGCATCCGCCCAGCGCTCAATCCAAAGTTTGCAGGATTGTGCAAACCACCGCCGCCGCCCCCGCCCCGTCAGCTCTTTGGGGAGGACCTCTCGAAGAGAGTCAAAGAGCTTGACGAGCAAGCCAAAACGGTGGGGATCATGCGCCCTCAGAGTGCCCCCACACCGTCAGGCTCAAAGTCTCCATACATTCGATCACGAGGGTCTGCCAGTACCTCGACGAGGACCCACCCTCAAGCTCCACAACGACAGCAACATCAGACCAGCACCAGGGGTCTTTTTTAGGACAGGGTCGGCAGAGACCCTGGTGGAAAACGAAGACGCCGCGCCCTCAAGCCAACCCAGCACCTCCACGTCCGCACACGCGTGTCAAGGACCGCCGGTAGCCACGGAGGTGAGGGGGTCTGGTTCTCTCTTTTCTCTCTGTTTAACTTCACATGTTGGTGGTCGCCTTCGGTGCTTTTGGGTGCATGGGGTAATTTTACTGGTGACGAGTATGTGTTGCAGAATATTCAGGGGCATAAAATTGAGTTTATTAATGGCGACATTCCTCCATCCCAGCACATGCCCGCTCGAACGTTTAAATTATCTGCTGCAGAACAGGCAGCCGGCTATAAGGAACTGTTAAGTCTTGAGAACAAAGGAGTGATTAAGAGAGTGGTGCATGAGCCAGTTGAATTGGTCGGACATATTCACCAGACATAAGAAGGATGGTAGTTGTCGTGTCATTATTGATCTAACCCGTTTGAATACTTTTGTAACATATTCTCATTTAAAAATGGATACGTTTGAAACAGCCAAATCATTGATTTCTCATGGTTGCTTTATGGCATGCATCGATTTAAAAGATGCATATTATTCCGTATCCGTCCAGAAATGTGACAGAAGGTTTTAAAATTCATCTGGATGGGGCAACTCTGGCAGTACAAGGCTTTGCCTAATGGGCTCACCACAGCCCCTAGATTGTTCACTAAATTAGTGAAGCCAATTATGGCTTATTTGAGACAACGACACCATTTAGTTATGGCCTATTTAGATGATGTCTTAATTGTGGGCCACACCCTAGAATTGGCTGAACAGGGTGTTGCAGCTGCTGTCAATATATTTCAACAATTGGGGTTTATTGTCCATCCAGAGAAATCAAAGTTCTACCCTGCCCAGGTGATTAATTACCTAGGGTTCACGGTGAACTCTATAAGCATGAGGGTTACCATTCCAATTAACAAGATTGAGGAGGTTACCCAGGTGTGTCAAGATTTAATCCGCACCAATATACCATCGATTCGGCACTTAGCTACAATAATTGGGAAGCTGGTAGCTTTGTTTCCGGCAGCGCGATATGGACCTTTGCATTATCAGAATTTGCAAAGAGCTAAAATTGCAGCGTTAAAACAGAACGCTGGTCATTATGATCGGTCCATGCAGCTGCCGCCCGAAGCGATAAAAGAGTTACAATGGTGGGTGTGTCACATTAGCAGCTCATTCAAGCCTATTAGGGAGGCTAATCCGGTGGTATATTTGCAAACTGATGCAAGCTCCAATGGTTGGGGAGCCACGAATAATTGCTCTAGTTGTGGTGGCAGATGGGACACCCTTGAATCAACGATGTTGTTAACTCAAGGGATTAACTATTTGGAGTTGCTGGCAGCATTCCACGGACTTCGTGTGTATTGTTCCAAGCTTGTTGGAGCACATGTCCTTCTCCAAATAGACAACACCACAGCAGTAGCATATTCAAACCATATGGGTGGTACCAGGTCAGTTTTGTGTGACAAATTGGCTAACTCAATTTGGCTCTGGTGTGTTCAAAGAGACATTTGGATTTCAGCTACCTATTTGCCAGGTGAGCTTAATACTGTGGCGGACACCAGGTCACGCAAATTTAATGACAATTTTGAATGGATGTTGCATCCTGAGATTTTTTCTAAAGTCACAGCCAAATTTGGTAAACCGGACATTGACCTTTTTGCGTCACGGTTGAACCATCAGGTACCAACCTACGTTTCATGGGAACCAGATCCTGCGGCAATAGCGCTAGATGCATTCTCGCTGGACTGGGGGAATTGGTTTCTATGCCTTCCCCCCGTTTTGCCTCATCAGTCGGGTATTGCAGAAGATTCAGGCAGATTCTGCCAAGGGCATCCTTATTATACCCGACTGGCCCACACAGCCTTGGTATCCGGTGGTCTTTGACATGCTCAACGAACCTTGGGTCCTTGTGAAGGTTGCCCACAATTGGTTACTCACCCTGTGTCAGGGGAGCCACATCCCTGCCATGGCTATTTAAAGTTGTTGGCTTGCAGGTTTTGAACAGGCTGTTAGTCCAATACGGCCTCTCGGCTCGGACCATGGATACCATCGAGGCGTCGTGTCGAGAGTCCACAAGGCGAAGATACCACTCGCATATTAAGAAGTGGGAAGCCTACTGCAGCCGCTCTCGCATCACGTGCGATGACGTGACAATAACCGACGTCCTGGAATTCCTCGCGGGGTTGCACCATGATGAACACTTAAGTTACAGTGCCATCAACAGCGCCAGGAGTGCGCTATCATTCTACCTCAATATTGGGGTAGGATCCAACAGGCTAGTGTCCAGACTCATGCGGGGTATATTCAATATGAATCCGCCTACACCACGCTATAATATCACCTGGGATGTCAGGGACGTATTAACCCTGCTCAGGACGTGGTCGCCCATGGAAGGGCTCCAACTGGACCAACTCACCATGAAGCTGGTGATGTTACTAGCGCTGACTTCAGCTCAGAGGGTACAGACACTACACAAACTTTGTGTCGACAGAATGACTTCTACCCCTACAGAAGTAGTCTTTTTCATTGGCGAGCTACTAAAGCAGCATAGACCTGGGTGCACAGGGCTGCAGCTGAAGTTCCCGGCATACCCCGCAGATGCTAGGCTATGTTTAGCCTCACATATCCGCCACTATGTCAAGGTGACGGCACGCATCAGAGGAATGGAGAGATACCTGCTTGTCACTCATAAGAGACCTCATCATCGAGGGACAGTCCAGACGATATCCATGTGGCTTCCAGTCGTCTTGGGTAAGTCAGGTATCGACACTAATGTGTTCAAGTCTCTTTCCACCAGGGCTGCATCGACGTCAACGGCGAGGGTCATGGAGGTGCCCATGGACCAAATTCTCGCCACAGCAGGATGGGCTAATGAAGCTGTGTTCCAGCGTTTTTATAACAAGCCTGGTGCTGCTCCTCTACAGTTCGCAGAAGCCGTGCTGAATGCAGGTCACGAACGTGGAAATGTCCCCGCATGAGGGGTTTTGATTTGTTATTAATAACTCTGCTCTTGTTTTGCAGTATGAACTATTGAGCAAGTTTGTTCCTCCCATCCATCCCTGGTAGTGGTGTGTCAGCATGGACGTGGTCCAGGGCGCGTAATCACAGAAGCTTTGAAGTCTTCACGAAGTCACTCACGTGACTCCGAAATGAAATAGTAAGATTGAACGAGAACTTACCAGTTCGAAGGTTGATCTTTATTTTATGAGGAGTCGAAGTGAGGGATTTCGTGCCCTCCTCGCCCAACCCTCAATCACCTTCATCTGGTAATCTTAGTCACTTCAATCTTACTATGCAAAGTCATTTCTTTGTTGGTTTCTGTGATTCCACGCCGCTACTTTGAAGTATGTCGAGCATGCGCGCCGGCGGGCTCTTCATGAAATCCCTCACTTCGACTCCTCATAAAATAAAGATCAACCTTCGAACTGGTAAGTTCTCGTTCAATCTTACTATTCCCCATAAATTATTTCAGTGTGGATTTTAAGTGGTCCATCTGTAAGTAATCTGCTTGTAATTAGTACTACTATCTGCTATGCCAATAACAGAATCCCGGATGGTTATGTGTTCAGTTTAATTCAGTTCTCGTCAGACATCTATTAATCTTTAATAGTCATGGAGCACTGAAACAAACCCTGTGGCCCTCACCCCGAGTCCACGCCGACCATCCATCACCCGTGCACACTAATTTCATGTTATCCCACTTTCTCATTCACTCCCTACATGCTAGAGGTGATTTACAGAAGACCAATTAGCATACAAACCCACACGTCTTTGGGTTGTGGGAGGAAACCAGAGCACTCGAAGGAAACCCTCGCAGTCTCAAGGAAAAAGTGCAAACTATACACACACAGACAGCACCCAAGGTCGGAATTGAACCCGTGTCTCTGGCACTGTGAAGTGGCAACTCTCCAGTTCAACAAGGACCCCCCCCCCCCCCCATGCCCCTGTTATTAGTTTGTCCTGGCTTGGTGTAACTACGGAAAGTGCTACACTTCACACTTGTTTGTTATCTGCCATTCCTTTGCCCACTTTCATACTGCTGTTGATTAAATGTTTCCTAACAAGCTACTCAGAACTGCTTCTGCTGCTTACATACATCATCTTCCAAACATTCAAACTTCCAAATTACTTCATGGTTATTCTTACTGGTGATAAAGGCACTAAAGACTTCTACAGATGCGATGTGGAAAGCATTTTATCGGCATGCATCACAGCATGGTTTGGGAACAGCTCCACCAAAGACCGCAAGAATTTGCAGAGTTGTGGACATAGTCATGCAAACCCACCTCCCTTCTACTGACTCCATCTACACCTCACGCTGCCTCGGCAAGGCCAGCAGCACAATCAAGGACCATTCTCACCCTGGTCACTCCCTCTTCTCCCCTCTCCCATCAGGCAAGAGGTGCAGAAGTGTGAAACAAACACCTCCAGATTCAGGAATAGTTTCTTGCCAGCTGTTATCAGGCAATTGAACGTTCCTATAACTAGAGAGCAGTCCTGACCTCCAGTCTACCTCATTGGAGGCCTTCTAACTCTCTTTAATTGAAGATGGACATAAAGTGCTGGAATAACTTAAATGGGTGACGTTTCCGATTGGAACCCTTCTTCAGACTCCATCTTGCAGTAAACACCATTCCCTTATCCTGTATCTGAACACTATGGATAGCTTGATTGTAATCATGTATAGTCATAGACTGGACAGCACGCAACACTCGGTACATGTGGGGATTTGAGGCAGTCCAGGGCGGTTACCTTGTTTGTGCTGAATTGTTTGGCCAGCCTGCTCCATCCTCCCACTGCTGTGGCCCTCCTGCTGGAGCCCAGTGTCCGTTTACCTCTGGTGCTGGCATCTCCATTGTGAGGAAGCTTGAGCTCCACAAACAGAACCTGGAACATTGAGTACAACAATTGCTTCAGGGAGGTTTTGGAATTGGGAGCCGGGGCTGGTTTCAGAAGCAAAGTTGGACAGCAAGTGGCTGCCTTGCCAACAGTCTGTCTGTCCTTTCTTCTGTTTTTGTTATTTTAAGTACGTGTTAAAGAGTTTGTTTCAGTGTTCCTTGGTTTGTTTTATGTGGGGGGGGTGGGGGAGTTGGGGGGAACTTTTTTTCAATCTCTTATGCCGTACCGTATCTCTGTCCCCACTGCGGCCTAACGTCGTGGAGTGGCGCAGCCTTTCCTGGAGACCGATCCGGCGCTTCAACCTTGGGTGCGGCGCTGACTCGCCATCGTGGAGCTTGCGATCGCTTTGCCGGGGGTCAACTATAGAGAGTTCCAAACGCAGGCCTGTGGACTTTAACATCATGGAGCCCGCAGTCTCTGGTTAGAGACTGATTGGGGAACTCCAAGCGTTTCAACCGTCCCGACGCGGGAGTTTCGATCACTCCGACGTGAGGGCTGCGGGAGCTTTGATGGCCCCAATGCGGATGGTTCGACAGCCCCGACTGCGGGAGAATAAAGAGGGAGAAGATTGGACTTTATTACCTTCCATCACAGTGAGGAATGTGGGGAGCCGCAGCAGTGGATGTTTATGTTAACTTTTATTTTATGTGGCTGTTGCTTTTCGCTTAGTATGGCAACTCCAATTTCACTGTACCTTAATTGTTACATGTGACAATAAACTGACCTTGAAACGGTGCTCTCCGACCTCCACATCCATGCTAGCTTTTACAGCGACTGGCCACACTAACCGTATAGGATCAGTTATTAGGATCATACCCCGTATGCCTTGCCAATGAAAGGGTCTGTCTAAACATCTCTTAAGCAGAAGGGAGACACAAAATGCTGGAGTGACTCAGCGGGGCAGGCAGCATCTCTGGAGAGAAGGAATACTCCAGCATTTTGCGTCTACTTTCGAATTAAACCAGCATCTACAGTTCTTTCCTATACCTCTTAACCATGGACATGATGGGCAAGCACAATAATGTGTCATGGTTCAAATCAAAAGTGACAAGATCATGGCTTCTATAACACAAGGCGCCAGCTTTGTTACAGCTACATACAGTATACCCTGATTAGACCTCAGCTGGAGCAATGTGAATAGCACTGGGCATCAAACTCAAGGATGTACAGCCATCAGAGGGATGGATGGATTAAATTATAAAGAGAAAATACACCGACTCATATTCCAGTGGAATCTAAAAATCAATTGGGACATTGAGGTTCAAGATACTCATGGAACCTGAAAAGATAGCCAGAAACTATTTCTGCTGGTTGAGCCATCGAGAAATTAAATAGAGTAACATTTGCAGATCTTTTTGGGGCACAGCACAGGAACAGGCCCTTCAGCTACAATGTCTGTACCAAACATGGTGCCAAGCAAAATGAATCACCTCAGCCTGCACATAATTCATATCCCTCCATTCCCAGCATATTCACGTGCTTATCCAAAAGCCTCAAACACCACTATCTAATCTGCCTCCACCACCACCCCCAGCAGCACGTTCCAGGCACCCACCACCCTCTATGTAAAATAAACTTCCCCCGCACATCTCCTTTAAACGTTGTCCCTCTCACCTTAAAGCTATGCCCTCTAGTCTTTGACATTTCCACTCTGGGAAAATGGTTCGGACAGTCTACCCCATCTATGCCTCTCATACTTTTACGATCTTAAAGTTCATTTCATTTGAATAATTACTCTACACCCAATAGAAAAAAGTAGTATAAATGATAACATCTTAAATGAAATGATCTAATAGGCAAAAACATTCAAATCGAAAACGAACATAAAGTGCTGGAGTAACTCAGCTGGTCAGGCAGCATCTCTGGAGAACATGGATAGGTGACGTTTTGGATCGGGTCAAAACATCATCTATCAGCCTCAGCTTGCTCTGGTATTTTATTTCATTCACATGTTTAAACTATGTTTTATTCTTAATGTTTTAATGTTTTATGTTTTATTCTTAATTATACTGTATGTTGTGTTGTTACTTACGAGTGGAGCACCAAGGCAAATTCCTTGTATGTGAACATACTGGGCCAATAAACTTATTCATTCATTCATGCCTTCCATTTTCCAGTTGAGTTACTCCAGCACTTGGTGTTTTTTTTGTAACCCAGCACCTGCAGTTCCTGGTTCCTCAAATAGAACGTGAGCTTGGATGCACCTTACAACATACCTTGGCAATGTCGTCTGAGCTGGTGAGAGAGAAGCTGTGACCCGCCAGCTGATAAGCCAGTGCCTCGATGTCGGTGAGCTTAGCCTGCATGATGTGCTTCTGGCTCTCGCATTCGGCTGCACTGAACCCAATCCCATTCATCTCCAGCAGCGCCAGGCAGTACTGCGTCTTCATCTCAACATCACGAAACACGTCTGTGACAGAGCAGAGAGATGACCACGCCAGTAGAACTAACACCGGAGGGAGAGGTTGTTCTTGAGCTTGCCGTTCCCCTGCCCCCCCCCCCCCCCCCCCCCCCCCCCATTGCTGGAACATTCCGGGCCAGGTTGTCAGCAAATCATGTCAACTTTTAATTAGACTTTTACTTTGGACTTTAGAGATACAGAGCGGAAACAGGCCCTTCGGCCCACTGAGTCCACGCCGACCCGCGATCACCCCGTACGCTAGCACTATCCTACACACTCTAGGGACAATTTACAATTTTTTTACAGAGGCCAATTAACCTATCAACATGCACGTCTTTGGAGTTTGGGGGGAAACTGGAGCACCTTGGAAAAACCCACGTGGTTACAGGGAGAACGTGCAAACTCCATACTGACAGCATGGATCGAACACGGGTCTCTGGCGCTGTGAGGCAGCAACTCTACCACTGCACCACTATGCCACCCAATCAAAAGTCACAAGTGCATGAGAATTAATGGTATAACAATTATACTTCTTAGCTGAATATTCAAATACTTTCATGAATTTAAAATCCCAGGGCAGACGATATCCAACTCATGCCCACAGCTCCTTGCCACCAAGCAAATGTCAGTCTTCTACCACTTCCTTTCTTGCAATGTCATGCTTCTCCTTCTAACATGTACACCCAAGGAGTACATACATCACCTCAGTCAGAAACCCATAAAGTATTTATGTTTCCACTGGCAAGTGAGAGGTGGATACTGTTGGGGTGGGGGGGGTTGACAGATGGGTGCAGTGAATGACAAAGGCTAGTGGTGAAAAGGAGACAGATAAGGATAGAGGAATTAAATGTACAGCTGGACAGAGGGACATATCCATGTATCACTTGTCAGGCATTGTCTTGCCCCCTCCTCTCTTCCAGCTTTCACCCCCCCCCCCCCCATCACCCCCACTCCATCAATCTTTGGAAAGGTCCTGACCCGAAATGTCATCTGTCCATTCCCTCCCTAGATGCTCCCTGATCCACTGATTCCAGTATCTGCAATCTCTTGTGCCTCCAAAACCTATTTAAGACTCAACTCCCACATTCCTTTTCATGCACCATACCTTGCAGATTCTCTTTCTGGAGTAGAAGATTAAGCTGTTCCATGACGTTGAAGACCAGCACGGACTCGACGGAGGCTCGGTGCCGACCTGACACATCGGCCTGTGCGTCCAGCCCAAGACTTCGAACCCCACGGCTTGTTCTCACCCCATCCAACAGTGCAAGTTGGTGCGGGAGAAAGTTGGTCACCATGTTATGAAGGGTTCTCTCTTTGGAGCCAGGGTCCAGCAGCCAGCATGCCACCTGGTCAAGAAAATTGACATTTTCTGAAAGTTTTGTTCCCAAAACAGCAAGTCATTCCTCAAAACTGACTCAGAAGTCGGAGTGTTTCAGTCAGCTTTTTATAAGATGAATGAAATTAAACTAGAAAGAGTACAGAGAAGATTTACAAGGATGCTATAGACCATAGACAATAGGTGCAGGAGTAGGCCATTTGGCCCTTCGAGCCAGCACCGCTATTCAATGTGATCATGGCTGATCATCCCCAATCAGTACCCCGTTCCTGCCTTCTCCCCATATCCCCTGACTCCGCTATTTTTAAGAGCCCTATCTAGCTCTCTTGAAAGCATCCAGGATGCGAGGGCCAGAGCTAAAGGAAGAAGTTGTGCAGGCTGGGACTCTATTCCTTGCGGCTCAAGAGGCTGAGGGTAATGTTGTAGAGGTGTATAAAATCATGAGGGGAATAGATAGGGCGAATGCACAGTCTTTTACCGAGGGTCAGGCTTAATGTGAGAGGGGAAAGATTTATTAGGATCTGAGGATCAACTTTTTCCAATCAGGGTGGTGGGTACATGGAACAAGATGCCAGAGGAGATAGATGAGGCACGTTCTATAACAACATTTAAAAGACATTTGGACAGGTACACGTATAGGAAAGTTTTAGAGGGATATGGGCTAAAGGCAGGCAGATGGGACTAGCGTGGATGGGGTCAGCATGGATGTTGGGCTGAAGGGCCTGTTTCAGTGCTGTGGACCTCTATAACCAAGTTAGCCAAATGGCATTATTACCTTTGGATCTTCATAATGGCCTTCCATGGAGATGTTGCAGGCCTGGAGGAGAACTTTGTAGTGTTGCTTGAAGTCATAGACAATAACAGCGGGTTGTGCCTGGGCAGAGGCACACTGCTGTAGGCAGGCATGCACTTGAAGCAGCCGCTCCTTCACGGGGAGCTCAGGATCCAGGGATGGGGGCAGCAGGCTGCTGCTCAAATCTCCTTCAAATATAAACAAGTTACAGATGGGCAATAACTGCTAATGCTATCCACAGGGCAGTGCATCAACCATGTGTTATTTATATAGTACCTTTAACAAATTATCCCTCCCCCACCCAAGTCACACTGGCTTCTCGTTTTCATTCTACAAACAGCTAACAATGGCCTGTTTCCTTTATCATCAATACTTTTTTGCATATCTTTTATTCACTTTTCTTTATCTCTCCACATCATCGTCTATAGCTCTCTTTTCCCTTATCCCTAACTAGTCTGAAGAAGGGTCTCGACCCAAAACGTCGCCCATTCCTTCTCTCCTGAGATGCTGCCTGTCCCGCTGAGTTACTCCAGCTTTTTGCCTCTATCTTCGGTTATAACCAGGGATATTTTTGCATAAAAATGTGTCATGAAATCAACTTGTGTGACTTGTGTCTCGGAACTACATGAAATTTTGCACAGATTTAGGTAAAATATAATTGAGAAGGATGTCATAACTCGTCAGTGTCAAAATTTGCACATTAATTAAACTAATTAGAAAATGATATCGAAAAAGTAAGCGCCATCTAGTGCCCAATGCCCATGTTACACCATGGGGAGCCTATTTCCGTATTGCAATCTCTTTAAACCATATATTATTATACCATCTATATCTATATATATATATATATATATATATATATATCTATATATGACATGAATCTGACATGAATTATGTATAATTCTATTATATAAAAATAATATAATGAATATAATTGTGAGGTTTTTTTAAATGAGACTGCTGCAAAGGTCCTATTGAACCAGCATACTTAATGAGTGATTGCAGTTCCTGTGGGTTCCCCCGTTTACTGAACCCCACTGACTGCCAGTGTGCAAAGTGGGGGTCATGGCCATAGTGGGACTGGGGCAGTGCCAGGCTGGGGGAAGGCTAAGGCAGGAAAATGCCTAACCCTAACTCGTCCCCCTTCCAGAGCTGCCCACGGCTGTAGCTGGAGCCGCTTTGGGACCGGCTGCGGGCTCCGTACGTGTGGCCCTGCAGCGCGTCCACCTCGGCCAGCGCGCCCTTCTGGATCATCATGGCGATGATGGTGGGGTGCAGCACTGCCCTGCACGCCACCCAGGCCGCCTTCAGCACCGCCATAGCGCCGGCTCCGTCAGTCCGCCCGCTCGCTTGCCCGGCCCGACGCTCACCAACCCGGCGCCAAATCCTCCACAGCATCCATCGGCCTACCGACAAGCCCGACTGGCTGACTAATTGACGATTGACTCTAACCTTAACTGTACATTTGTTATTTATCATTTTTATTTAACAGCTCACATTATAACTTTATAAAGATAAATCAATTGAGAAACAACATGAACAGCAAGGTTAGCATTACCTTTATTCCTTGGAAACCTTGTTATTGTTTTGATGTAATGAGTTTTGGTCTTGACGAGTTTCAAGTATGATTTATATAATATTTTTACACAATATTTTAAAAATTTAGGTAGTTCCGTGAGTTGGGTCACGAACCTGAATGAAATAGCTCCTCAGCCCACAGCCTATATCAAGGCAACTTGTTACAATTGAAAGTTGGGAGATCTCATGCCGGGGTTGGTGGTGGTGAAAGTTGTCAACTTCTAATTCCAGGGCATTAACATCTGGGATGATCTGTCCTGGGCCCAACACATGAGGCTGCAGAGTGGTGGACTCAGCCCGATCCATCACGGGCACAGACCTCCCCACCAACTAACTAAATGTCTACAACAGGTGCTGACTCACGACGGCAGCATCTATCATGAAGGAGCCCCATCCCAGCCGTGCCCTCTTCTCACTGCTACTATCAGGCAGGAGGTGCAGAACTCCTACAACAGTAGACAATAGGTGCAGGAGTAGGCCATTCGGCCCTTCGAGTCAGCACCGCCATTCAATGTGATCATGGCTGATCATCCCCAATCAGTACCCCGTTCCTGCATTCTCCCCATATCCCCAGACTCCGCTATCTTTAAGAGCCCTATCTAGATCTCTCTTGAAAGTATCCAGAGAACCGGCCTCCACCACCTTCTGAGGCAGAGAATTCCACAGACTCGCAACTCTCTGTGTGAAAAAGTATTTCCTCATCTCCGTTCTAAATGGCTTACCCCTTATTCTTAAACTGTGGCCCCTGGCTCTGGACTCCCAACATCGGGAACATGTTTCCTGCCTCTAGCGTGTCCAAACCCTTAACAATCTTATATGTTTCGATAAGATCCCCTCTCATCCTTCTAAACTCCAGAGTGTACAAGCCCAGCCGCTCCATTCAGGAACAGCTACTTTCCTCCAACCTTCAGGTTCCTGAACCGACCTGTACAACCCTACACCTACCTTGGCAATGGTACACTACAGACCGCTCCATGATTCTTGGACTTGTTTTTTCCCTTTTTAATTATGTTTTTGCCCTTAGGCTTTGTTTAAAAAAGAAAAAGTTTTTTTGAATTTTGTGCAGTTCATGTACAACTTATGTCCAATTTGCTTTTGTGTTGACTGAGTCTGTGTGCCTGTGATGCTGCTGCAAGCAATATTTTTCACTTTAACCTGTGCCTCACCATAGTTCCACACATGACAATACTTTGCAGTGAACTTAAGATGACCATACGTTGCTAGTTGTGGGAGAATGCAAGTGCAAACACCCTGACATGGGAGGGTGGATGTTGTGGACTGAGTTTGATGGCGTTAAGTTTCTCTTACCCATACTTTGCTGCCCCTCCTGCAAGGAGATGTAGTAAGCGTCCTTTCCTCCCCAAGACACACACAATCCAATCACCACAAGGTCCTCGTGACTGCTCACATCAAAGCCATTGGTTTCCGGATGGATCCTCACCGTCTGGGCTGGGACGTAAATGATGAGATTAAAAGGAGTCAACATTTCAGCAGTAGTCAAAGAAACAATCTTTCATTGACAAAGATACACCCAACGCCCAAAAGCAAAATACCAAGCGCTTTAACCCAGTCAGAATTTGTATGGGCTGAATGGCCTAATTCTACCCCTATCACGTACGATCACGTGATCTTATGTAGAAACAAGGAACTGTAGATGCTAGTTTACCAAGGAAAGACACAAAGTAGTGAAGTAACTTCAGTCTGAAGAAGGGTCCAGACCTGGAAAGTCATCTGTCGATTCCCTCCATAGATGCTGTGACCAGCTGAGTTCCTCCAGCACTTTGTGTTTTACTTTGAATGACAGGTATTCAGTTCTATTTCAGAACCGGTTGGTTTTAGTTATGTTTCAACTTGCATTCCAAGCAGAGGGATTACTGGTTCTTAAACAAAAGCATCCCGACCGAGGCCAGTGATGCAATGCAGAGACATTGAACAGATAGTAGGAAACAAACTGTACTACTGGTCAGGAGTGGACATGCAGCTGAACGACCACTTTACCCACCTTGTTTAAATCTCCCTCCTATCTCGGAGCTGGGCGACAGAAGGCGCTGCTTCTTCTCGCAGGCAGCAGCCAGTGCAAACCTGCCTTTGCCGCTCCACTCCTTGAGGAAGGTGTGGAAGAGGACGCGGCTGCTCGCCACATCAATGATCGTGAAGGCCTCAGCACTGCATGGCCCGGGGGACGAGGCCAGGTGGTCCTGCGAGAGCTGAAGCTCAAACTCCTCGTCTATGAAAGAGCCGTCGGCACCGGCATCACAGGTCACCACCGGACCACAGTCAAGGTGGCGAGGCGGAGGGACCCCCACTCCTGCTGCTCCTAAATCAGGGTTTGGGGGAGCAGGGTTCATTCTGGCCCGCAGCTGCCTTTTACACTTTGCCTCCGATTTCCCACTTGTTGCAGCAGTCAACGCTATTTTGATTTTGGGAGTCACGGGCTCAGTGGGAGGTGTGGGGGGGACTTCATTCCAACTGTCCGCCCTGGAGTCAGGCTGCTCCTCCAATTCCAAAGCCGGTGACTGGATGAGTGGCACCTGATGAGGAGCGTCCTCCGTTTGGTGCCAGGCCGCTGCACCTTGTTGGTTTGGAGCGCCGGGAGTCCGAGAGCCGGCAGTTTCAGCAGACTTCCTCAAAAAACCGGGAAGGTCCCCCAGGGTTGTTTCTGCTCTGGTGCTTTGGTCATTTAAACTTGAACGTCTCAAACCTGCGGAGATTGGCAGCTGGTTCAGCAGATCCTTCATGGCTGAATTGAGCTCCAGCGAAGTGTCTGACCGCATTGCGGTGTTGTCATTCATCACCGCCTCGTCGCCCAGTGATTGGGATAAATCTTCTGGTAACACGCCTTGCTCTGGCTTGTCTCTTAGGAGATCATTCACCATTTTCTCCTCCTGCAGTCTCACATCATCAGCAAAATCTGAGGTACTCCCGTCCCTATTCTGCGCATGTGACTCCTTCACGCTACCTATCAGAGAGTTGTCGTTTTGACTGGTGTCCGCAAAATCGGAGGGGTTGAAGGACAAATCATTCCAGTGCAAACTTGCTTCAGGAGTTCCCCTGATCTTCTGTCCACCATTTTGCTCTTGAATGCCATCCTCTGCAAAGAGACTGAGTGAAGTGGGGGTCTCGGTGGGTCTGTGTGCCCCAGACACCCGCTGCTGACCAGGGGAAAATCCCTGCGCATTCACCTCATCGTTTGAGCACAGCTCGGTGAAACTATCGAACAGACTGTCGCTCACGTTCAGGGTCCTCTCATTGTCAGTGAGGGAATGACGTCGCAGTTCGTGAAAACTGCGCTGGAGCTCACTGCAACTCGTGTCGCTCACGGCACCATTCAGCGTTTGAGCTGCCGGCTTGCTTTCTTCCCAAGAGGCTGGCGTCTTGTACTCCAGCAGGAAGTTCTCCAGTTGAGTGTCAGTCAAGGACAGCTCATCGGCTCTCAGTGAATGCTGGATGATCTGAGGGGATGTAACAGGAACGTTGTCGACGGAGGCTACCGTGGATTTCACCAAGTCTGGGGCAACAACGGAGCTGGAGTGTGTTAAATGCAGAGCTTGTCTCACAACAGGCTCGTTTTCCACTACCTCCTTCTCATTTGCAGTGTCACCACCTGCCAGGTCGGGCTTTGCTTCAGTATTACCCCAGAGCTCCCCATTTTGTGTCCCAGACTGGACATGCACCGTGCTCCCAGCATGCTGCTGGTTTTTGCAAGGAGCCAACTCCATGGCACCATGATCTATGATCTTCTCAATCTGTGAATCCAGCTGAAAGCTCTCCTCAAATTCCCTGGCTGAAGAACTCAGCTCGGCGGGTGACTTGCAGCCAGCAACGTTCATACAGTTGGTTTTACACTCGCCAACAACACAATCTTCATTCTTTGGATGGCCAGAGTCATTCTCTACGTGCACAGGGTGCAGAGTTTGAACGGTATTTTCTGCCCCAACCCTCTCTTCAAGCTGCACATCAGGTATTTTGTCCAGAACACAATCCCTTTCGACCAAATTCCTCTCAACTGGAATGTCGCTCAGAAAATGCTGTATGACGCTTGGCTGATCCGTACTGGTCCCCTGACAGCTCCCGTCGACTCTGATACCAATATTTTCTTTGGGAATGTTACCCGATGGCTGCCTTTCAGTAGCTCCCCCATTGGCGATGACACCCCCTCTCTCTGCCTCCCTCACAGTCTGGACCGCAACACGTTCCACAGGTTCCACAACTGCGCCTGCGGTCAGCCCGAGATTCCCCTCCACTGGCGCCACTCTGTGCCCTCCAGAGGCACCAGCTCCAGTTTCCTGACTGCTCTCAGCAGCCTCCCGCTGGGCACCAGTCACAGGCTGCTCATGGTTCCAATCAATGCCCATTGACGCCAAATCTCGCTTAAGAAGACTCCTGGCCTCGTGTATAATCAACACAGCAGCTTCCCCCTCAGTCAGCGCCTTCCGTCCGCTCACCCAGATGCATCGTGTCCTCCTGCGCTCCTGAGCTTCATACTCACTCTCGTCGACTGCTGTCCGAGAGCTGAGGGAAGAGCAAGTGATTTAGTCAAGAGTGTTTATAAGGTCATAGAGTTTTACAGTGCGGAAACAGGCCCTTCAGCCCAACTTGCCCACACCAGCCAACATGCCCTACACTAGTCCCAAGTGATTGTATGGAATTCTCTGCCTCAGGGGGCGGTGGAGGCTGGTTCTCTGGATGCTTTCAAGAGAGAGCTCTTAGGAATAGCGGAGTTAAGGAATATGGAGAGATGGCAGGAACGGGGTTCTGATTGTGGATGATCAGCCATGATCACATTGAATGGCAGTGCTGGCTCAAAGGGCCGAATGGCCTACTCCTGCGCCTATTGCTTATTGTCTATAAACCTGTCCTATACATGTACCTGTCTAAATGTTTCTTAAACATTGCTATAGTACCTGCCTCAACTACCTCTTCCAGCAGCTCGTTCCATGCACCTACTACGCTTTGCATGAATAAGTTACCCCTCAGGATCGTATTAAGATCTCCCCTCATCCGCCTGCGCTCCCCTCATCTATAAGATCTCCCCTCATCCACCTGCGCTCCATGGAATAGTCCCAGCCTACTCAAGCTCTCTCTATGGCTCAGGCCCTCGAGTCCTGGCAACATCCCCGTAAATCTTCTCTGCACCCTTTCCAGCTTAACAACGTTTCCTATAACAGGGTGCCCAAAGCTGAACACAATCATCTAAATGCGGCCTTACCAACGTTTATAAAACTACAACATCATCTCCCGACTTCTATACCCAAATGCTCTGACTAATGAAGGCCAATGTGCTAAAAGCCTTAAGCCCCTGTCCCACTTAGGCGATTTCTTCAGCGACTGCAGGCGACTAGGCTGTCACCACATGGTCACGGGGTGTCGCCTGTATGGTCATGAGTAGTCTCCTCAAATTGCCTAAAGAGTCGTAACATTTTTCTGGTTGCTGCTGGATTTTGAAATGTTCCAAACTTTTCGGCGACTGCGGGCTTGACGTAGCTTGTCTTCTCCTGTCGTAGGTGCTGTCGTAGGCTGTCGCCAGGTTGATGCAGGTTATCGCCGGGTGCTGACTTCGGTTAATTCCATTGGCGACTACCTACGTCAACCGGCGACTGAATTGTCTTCAGTTGTCACCGACAGGGTCGTAGCTTGTCGTAGACATTGTCGTGGGGGGGGGGGGTCCAATCCCCGCTTTTTCGGCGACCTGCTTTGACTGTGACAGACGCCTGCAGTCGCCGAAACAAATTGCCTAAGTGGGACGGGCCCTTTATGATCACCCTATCTACCTGAGATGCCACTTTCAACAAACTAGGTACCTGTTCAAATTAATGTTACACAGTATGTACTGAAAACAGAACAATTAAATTCTTACTTGGAGCAACATAACAGGTCTGTAAACATAATACACAAAAATACAATAAATGTAATTATTTTAAAACCCCGATACCAAGACAGTTCGGTGTTTAGTGGGTATCTGTAGTGTTCAAGAACATGATGGTTGTTGGGAAGAAGCTGTTCCTGAGCGTGCAGGTCACAGTTTTCAGACTCCCATATCTAATTCCTGATGGCAGGAGTGAACTGCGAGTGTGGCCAGGGTGGTGTGGATCCATAGTGATGCTGGCTGCCTTTCTGAGGCAGCGACTCCCGTAGATCCTTTCAATGGTGGGGAGCTCAGTACCTGTGATGGGCCGTGCAAGGTTCACTACTCATTGGAACCTCCTTTCTTCCTGGGCCTTCGAATTGCAGAACCAGGATGCAACTAGTCAGTATGCTTCCTACTGAACTTCGACAGAAGTTAATGACATTTACTGAATAACGTTTCTCCACTTAAGTTTATAAAAAACAATTATTGTGTTGGCAGGATGATAAAAGATGATTGCATGGTTAATGTTTGAAATGAGGGAGAGTTTGAAGTACATCCTGCCTGCTCCTAGACTGGGCAGAAAATTAACATCTAGACATCGGATAATAAAACGCAAGGGTCGTTCTTACAATCATTAACTTCAATCTGGCTGCTGAAAGAACATTCTAGAACAACAGCAACAGAACTGGCCCATTGGCTCACAGTCGGCCGAATAATAATGCCGAGACCAACTCTTGCACATAAGCCTTACCCCTCCATTTCTATGTGCCTATCAAAGGCCTCTTAAACACCATTCTTGTACTTGCCTCAACCACACTGCCCCCAGCAGCACGTTCAAGGCACCCACCACCTTATGTGTAACAAAACATCTTCTTTAAACTTAGATCCTCTCACCGTAAAGCTGTGCCTTTGATATATCCACCCTGGGCAAAAGGTTCTGACTGTCTACCCTATCTATGTCTCTCATCAGTGGCCTCTGAAGTGGAGGAGTAAGAAGGTACATTTTTAGTTTGGAAATACAGCATGGAATCTGCCCTATGGTGCACTGAGATCCAGCTGAGCAGCGATCACCCATATACCAGTGCTATGTCCTACACACTAGGGGCAATTTACAGACGCCAATTAGCCAACAAACCTGCACGCCGTTGGGATGTGGGAGGAAACCGGAGCACCTGGGAAAGGTGATGATTCTTGCATTAATAAATTAAGGAACGTGAAGTAGAGAAATTTGAAGTCAACATAATGTATTGAAACATTGACAGTTGCTGCAATGTACATAATTCTCAAGCCTACATAAAATAAATTCTGAGTGTGAGAGGTTTGTAGATAGTTATACATGTGAAAGCAGTAAGATAAGATCCATTTAAAGCGGTACCTTTTAAAGGGGACTGCGTTTCTCAGCGCTGTTTCTACGTCGGTGGAGCTCCCTTGCGCCAGCTCGGAGATGGTGCAGTATCCAGCGTTGTACAGCGCCCGGGCACGCTGGGCGTTCAGCAAGGAAACCCGCACCAGCTCACACAGCTGCCGCTGGACACCAAAGCTGAGGCGGCTCTGGAACTGTGAGAGGAGCAACTCCATGTTGTGCCACCCCAGCCGGTTACTGAACACCGTCACCATGCCTGTACAGGTACAGAGTTGGTCAACTAGTTTAGTTTATTGTCGCCTGTACCGAGGAACAGTGAAAAGCTTCTTTGTTGCATGCTATCCAATTAGCAGAAAGACTATATATGGTTACAATCAAGCCGTCTACAGTGTAGTTACAGGATAAAGGGAATAACGTTTAAAGTTCTGTAAAGAACGACTAAAGAGATCACTTAACACTCTCAATGCCTCCAAAAATTTAGATTTAGGTTTATTATTGTCACAGGTACTGAGGTACAGTGAAGAGCTTTGTTATGCATGCTATCCAATCAGATCATAAAAACATACATAAATACAATTGGGTCAAACAAGTACAATATGTCGAGCAAAGGGGAAGATACAGAGTGCAGGATATAGATCTGTATTCACCTGTCACGTGCCAGGCATTGTTCTGCTACTCCTCTCTACCCACCACCCCCGCCACAGTCAGTCTGAAGAAGGGTCCTGACCCGAAACGTCATCTATCCATGTTTTTAAGAGATCCTGCCTGACCTGCTAAGTTACTCCAACACTTTGTGCCTTTTTTTGTAAACCGGTGCCTGCAGTTCCTTGTTCTGAAGAATATAGTTCTCAGCATTGTCACGCATCAGTTCCAGAGACAAAGTCCAATGTCCGCAATGGCGTAGAGGTGAATCGGACAGTGCCCTAGCTTATGGAAGGGCCGTTCAGAAGCCTGATAACAGAGGGCAAGAAGCTGTTCCTGCGTCTGGTGTTGCGCACTTTCAAGCTTCCATACCTCCTGCTGCACGGAAGCGGGCAGAAAGATTATGTTGACTGCTTTTCTGAGAGTGCGAGAAGTATAAATGTAGTCTAGAAAATATAATACAACATAGAACAGTGCAGTGTAGCATGGAAATAGGCCTTGCGGCCCCCAATGTCCTTGCTGAACATGCTGCCATGATAAAACTCATCTCAACCACGCATGGTCTCGTTCACCCCATTCCCAGCATATCCATGTGCCCATCCAAAAGCCTCTTAAATGCCACTATCATACCTGCCTCTACCACCACCCCTGGCAGCGCATTCCAGGCACCCACCACCCTCTGTGTAAAAAAACTTGCCCCACTCATCTCCTTTGAATTTTGCCCTTCTCACCTTAAAGCTATACCCTCTAGTCTTTGACATTTCTACCCTGGGGATAATGCTTTATCCTCTAAAATGCCCCCCAAACCCTAAATGCTTTAAAAACACTAACATTTTCTTAAATCACTGCCATTTCCATCCTGGGAAAATAGTTCTGTCTACCCTACTTATGGCCTGATCATTTTATATACTTCTATCACGCTCCCCTCAACCTCTGACATTCCAGACAAAAAAAATCCAAGTCTTTCCGACCTCTCCTTACCATTAAACCCTCTAATCCAGACTATATTCTGACAAAAAGACACAAGGTGCTGAAATAACTCAGCAGATCAGGCAGCATCTCTGGATAGCAGGAATGGGTGACATTTCGAGTTGAGACCCTCCTTCAGACTGAGAGTCAGGAGAGATGGAGACACGGAGATAAGGAAGTTTAAGGTGTGAAAAAGAGACAAAGGTGATGAATATCAAGGAAAATGGAGAATAGATCATTGTCAGCTAGGAGAAGGTGAAAACAAAGCAAACACAGAAAAAATTAAATCAAGGGGTCAGGCTGACGGGTCGGAGAACTGGGAAGGGGAGGGATGGAGAGAGAGAGAAAAAGCAAGGGTTACTTTAAGTTAGAGAAGTCAATGTTCATACCGGTGGATTATAAGCTGCCCAAGCAAAATATGAGGTGCCGTTCCTCCAATTTGTGCTGGGCCTCACTCTGACAATGGAGGAGGCCCAGGGCAGAAAGGTCAGTGTGGGAATTGGAGGGGGAGTTAAAGTGCTGAGCCACCGGGAGATCAGGTAGGTTATGGCTGACTAAGCGAAGGTGCTCAGCGAAACGATCGCCGAGCCTGCGCTTGGTCTCGCCGATGTACTGGAGGTGACACCTGGAACAGCGGATACAGTAGGTGAGGTTGGAGGAGGTGCAAGTGAACCTCTGCTTCACCTGGAAAGACTGTTGGGGTCCTTGGATGGAGTCGAAGGGGGGGGGGGAAGGTAAAGGGACAGGTATTGCATCTCCTACGGTTGCCAATCCTTCTATCCCATTCTACCCCATTCCTTCTATCTCCAGCTGGATTGTCTATCTCCAGCACTTTGTGTTTTCTTTAGTAAACCAGAAACACGTTCATTGTGTCAGCATTCTGGCAAACCTCTTCAAACCACTCCAAAGCAAATTTATCTTGCACAAAGAATGGAAGGAAGAAAGGAAAGGTTTTCAATTCTCCTTTAAAACAGTCTATGTTGGTTGGATTGAGTTGTTAGTTGTCAATGTTTACACTTCACCTGCATAGGTTGCTGCAGATTGCTGCAAAGATTGAAGCTGTCCTCGACTGCAGTGGAATTTTTTAGCAACGTATGCAAGAGGAACTTCGTTGATTAGGTCCAGAAGCACCAGACTGGTAAAAAACCTAGAAGAGTCGAGGGAATGAAAAGGTTATGCAGATTGACAGCAATTTACTTCATTCAGCACGGAAAGAGACCCTTTGGCCCACCTCATCCATGCCAACCATCGAACCTAGTCTCATTTGCCATAATTTCAGTTATATTCCTCTAAATCTTTGCTATCCATGTACCTGTCCAAGTGACTTTTAAAAGATGAAGAAGACATTTCATAATTTTCAGCCATTTTCATTTTTAACAAACATATTTATCTTTTAGAATCCAACAATATAATATATTCAGCATTGGCATCCCCTCAATCCTCAACTGATCTTGATACATCAGCAAAATGTAAATACATGGAACTGCAAATGATGGAAACGTGTGGAACACTAAGTGTTGGAGGAACTCAGCGGGTCAGGCAGTGTCTGTGGAGGGGATGGACCGGCAACATTGCATGTCCGGACCCTTTTTTCAGACCGGAGGAGGGTCCCGGCCCATGACATGGGCAGCACCGTGGCGCAGTGGTAGAGTTTGAACTTGACTGCACGGAGTTTGTACGTTCTCACCGTGACCGTGAGGGTTTTCTCCGGGTGCTCTGGTTTCCTCCCACACTCCAAAGATACACATGTTTGTAGTTAATTGGCTTTGGTAAAAATTCTCGCTAGTTTGCAGGATAGTGTTAGTGTAAGGGGATCGCTGGTCGGCACAGACTCGGCGGGCCAAAGAGCCTGTTTCCCTGCTGCTTCTCAAAACTAAACTAAACATTGGCTTACACAAGTTCTTCAGAGATTATGCCTGAGCCGCCGTGTTACTAGCAATCCAGCAAATACTTTCAGCATTTCTCTTTACAGACGGGATGGCGTTAAGATAATGCTACTGTGGGTCCCCTGCATGTCAAACATCTCCTAGACCTACTAGTGAGATGAGATTATCCATCCACGCACACAAGGAAAATTGACTCTAACTATCAGTGATTATCAGTAAGAAACAGTTTAATTATTTGTTAAAGATAGACACAAAATGCTGGAGTAACTCAGCGGGACGGGCAGCATCTCTGGGGAGAAGGAGTGAGTGATGTTTCAGATCGAGACCCTTCTTCCTCTCGACCCAAAACATCACCCATTCCTTCTCTCCAAAGATGCTGCCTGTCCCACTGAGTTACTCCAGCATTTTACATCTATCTTCGGTATAAACCAGCATCTGCAGTTCCTTCCTAATTATTTGTTAAACAAATTTATCTGTCAACAGAATAATTCTATCTTCTTAAGTAAGATAATGAAAACAAAATGGATGGGATGTGGCGGGAGGAAATTAAATTGAGATGTATTGATGTAGGTTAGAAATACATCATACTTTCCCAACGGCCCCAGGTTATCCAATGCATAATTGATCCTTACACATCAATCAAGTCCAAGTGCCAATCTGCCAGTTGTCCTTCGCTGATTCTGAGCAATGATTAACAAACGGCTAGAATCCCATTAATTACCATCCAATGAATCGCTTCTGCCGGAGGACGATTTGAACCGACTTCACCATCCAATAGTCCTGCCGTTAATGTTCACATCAATCACCATCTGTGGAAGGAATGGACAGGCGACGTTTCGGGTCAGGACCATTCTTTCCGAGTCTGCCGAAGAGCCCTGACCAGAAACATCGCTTGTCTCTCCCCTCCATAGATGCTGCCTGACGTGCTGACTTCCTCCAGCAAATAATTACCCATTAATCCACACTCCGTTAATCAAGATTCCAGCATCTGCGCTTCCTTGTGTCTTCATTCAATTCGCTTACAGGTGAGCATTTTTTAATTAACTCCCATAGCCCAGGCACCATGGACATTTATTGCTTGAGCCTGGATGCCTGAAGGCATAGAACATTTTTTTTTAATATTGCAGTTCACAACTTGATGAGATTCCTGGAATTCATACCTCAGCAATAAATCACGGGCAGGGGAAAATAAACTGCTGAAACAAGGTAAGTAGAGTCAGTGTGTCATGAGTACCTTTTGTGGATGGCCATCTGCCTGTGCTGTTTGCCAGTCTTGGGAATGAGCTTCCCTTTAATAGAGCGAGCCAAGAAACCTTCCTCGATGCCAACCAACTCTGCCACTCTCTTCATGGAGGCTGACAACTTCTCCCACATGCAAAAGAATTGATACCAGTCGATGGTTACCCATTCCTCATAGACTGGTGTGATCTAAAGACAGTGGACAAAGATAAAACCATGTTAACATTTCACCATGCTGAGAGCTTTCCACAAGTGCAATGTTTTCTGTTGATTGATAGATAACGGCAGACATCACTCACACTAGCCACGGTATTGCTCGTGGGGTGCACCTGGATCTGACGCAGAACATTGAACAGTACTGGACCAAAAATGGCCAAAGATTCTATAGCGAGCAAGATGGTCCACTGGACGAAAAAGACGTAGTATGGACATGGGCAGATTCATGGGTAATTTAAGGCCCCATTTCCGTAACCGGCTTCCGTCTCCGCACCAAAGATCCCATAGGATAATAGTGCGGAGACGGAAGCCGGTTACGGAAACATCCTCGTAAAAATAAAAGTTATTTGGTAAAAATCTTCTCCTCATTTTCAGAATTTTAATTTATTAACACAAACTGTTCCCCCGCAACGTTGATTACACTGCGTGTCGGATCGGGTCGGGTTACTGAAATGGATGAAAAAAAGGCCCACGTTCTGTTCCGTTGCGTACTACACGTCAGCCCATTGCATTTAGCAGGAGTGGTCCATCTTGCTCTGCTGTAGGATCTTTGCTTTGGACCAAATAAGATGCCAAGTTCTCCTGCACTGATTCATATCCCTCCATTCCCTGTAAATCCATGTGCCTATCTAAACAACATTATGATATCTGCTTCCACAATCACCCCCTGGCATCACGTTCCTGTCACCCTTCACTCTCGGTGTAAAAAAGCTTGCCCCCATCCCCCCCCCAAAACGTTGCCCCTCTCGCCCCAAAGCCACGCCCTGTAGCCGCCCGACACTTCAGGACCGCCCATCCCATCCATGCCTCCCAAAATACTTCCATCAGGTTTCCCCAGCCCCTGATGTTCCAGAGAAAGCAATCCAAGTTTGACAACCTCTCCCTATTTTATAGATAATATCCACTAATCCAGGCTTCATTCTGGCAAACCGTTTGTGCACCATCTCCAAAGCCTTCACATCCTTCCAGCAATGCGTCAAGCAGGGCTGAACGCCATACTCCACAATAACACAGCAGAGTTGTCATGTTCACAGGAGTGGCTTTTTCATACGGCATAGGAGAACAGCAAAGCAGAAACTACTGTTAGCAGAAATTATACAAAAACCACAATAGCTTGCACGGCTTTTCCAGGGAATAGCATAAATAAAACCCATCTCAGATGGTTCTGCAGTCTCAGAAGTTCAGATGAAACACCATTCACCTCACATTAATACCATTCATCTCCCTCCACAGATGCTGCATGTCTTGGTGTGTATTTCCAATACTACTGTTTTAAATTCAGATTTTAAGATGCAGCACTGAAACAGGACGTTTGGCCACGCCAACCAGTGATCACCCTGTACACTAGCAATATTCTATACACTAGGGACAATTTTTACCAAAACTAATCTACACGTCTTTGTGGAGTATGGGAGGATACCGGAGCACCTGGAGAAAACCCACGTGGTCACAGGGAGAACGTACAAACTCCATACAGACAGCACCCGCAGTCAGGATCAAAGCCGGGTCTCTGCTGCTGCAAGGCAGCAACTCTATCGCTGCAGCTCTGTGCCTCCACCATTATAATACCAGGTGCAGAATGCCTCGAACAGGAAACAATGTGCAATAGTTTACATGCTGCAAAATATCTTCTGCTGGCCTGATGTTCAAGGTGATGTCAAAATCACGAGGTTTACACATTGGGGTAGCACTCACAGTGAGATCTATATAACAAGGCTACCGTTGAATGGGATCAATGAACATCGTACCTGATAGAGAATGTGAAGGTCGTTCTCCAACACAAATCCCTTCATTGCTTTTTGCAAGTCCGCAAAAATCCTCAGCGCATCTGGTGGAGAGAGGGAAGAGGCGAGAGTGGCCGCTCCTAACTGTGTAGGACGATAGAGTTGAACTGAAAAACATAAAACGTATTAATTACTATTATATCAGAATAATACGGAAGCTATAGTATAATAATTGGGAAAAAATTTATACTAACATTTTGGAAAAATCCAACAACCCCCACAATTAAAATGTGGATTACGGAAATGTCTGAGGCCTTACACTTGGAAAAAATTAGACTTGGCTTAATTGACAAATCAGAACTATTTGCTAGAATATGGTCTCGATTTATTGATTTTCTAAAAGGGTAAATTGGTTCAACACGGAAGTTGGACTGAAACTTAAATCCAGGACTGGATGAACAATTACACTCTACGGACCTATCTCCAAAATTGTGTTATTTATCTTATTAATCTTTTTTTTCTCCCTCCCCATGCTATTAGTTTATAGTTTCCTTTTTTTTCCCCTCTTATTTCCTTTCATTCTATAGCTCTTTCTTTAAAAAAAGTTTTAAAAATAGCTTTGTTTATATGTAATTGGTAAGCAAATCGTGTTTTGGTTATGATATGTATATGTTTCTAATAAAAATATTTTTTAAAAGAATAATACGGAAGCCATCACTGCGATATCCCTTGTGATTTACAGAATGAGGTGGGCGCTAGTCTCACACTCTAACCTCTCTCTCCTACATCCTTGTCTTGGTACTGCATTCATGGCTCACACAAGACTGCGTTACCATGAAGTGGAGCTCAACAAATGTTAGTCTCTCTACAATACAATACCGTTTATTGTCATTTGAACCTCATTGAGGTTCAAACGAAATTTAGTTTCCACAGTCATACAAACAAGAAAAAAAAACCAAGACACAGCACAATTGACACAAACATCCATCACAGTGAATCTCCTCCTCACTGTGATGGAAGGCAAAGTCTTATCTCTCCCCTGCTCTCCCCATTCTCCTCCCGATGGCAATCAAAGCCCCCGGCGGGCGATGGTAAATATGTCCCGCGGCCATTAAGGCCGCGCCGGGCGATGAAAGGCCCCACTCCGGGTCTTGATGTTGGAGCCCCCAGCGAGCCCTAGCAAGTCTCGCGGCCATTAAAGCCGCGCGGGGCGATGTAAGGCCCCGCTCCAGGTAATTTTCAACCCCACATCTCGGGCGGGAGTTGCCGTTGCGGGAGCTCCGAAAAGCGGTCTCCCACCAGAGACCCGTGAGCTCCCGTTGTTACCGTCCACCGGCCTGTAGCTGGAGCCACCGAATCTCCGGGGTCGGGCAGCAGCAGCGCGCCACCACAGCTCCTCCCGTTCGCAACTCGGCCAGCTCCACGTTGGTAAGTAGCCCGCAGCTCGCGACTGGAGCCCCAGGTCCGGTTGGAGGCCACTCCACGGTGCTAGGCCCCAACGACAACGGAGACCCGATAGAGAAAAGGTCGGGTCCTCCGTACAGGGAAAAGATTTTAAAAGTTTCCCTCACCCCGCCCCCCCACACATACCCAGCTAAAAAAAACACTATAACTACACTCAAAACAAGACAAAAAATAAAAAAAGACAGACGGACTGCAGAGGCCGCTGCGACAAGAGTCGCGCCGCCCACCGAACTAGCTCATAATATGTAGAAATAAAACAGTGCTATGGTGAATGTGGCAAAGCGGTCTAACCAGCACCCCTTGTGGAAGCTAATCATTCTCAACCATTTAGAGTGTTGCAGGCAGTTCTGGTCGCCCCAATGCAGGAAGGGTGTAGAGGCTTTGGAGAGGGAGCAGAAGAGGTTTACCTGAATGATGCCTGGATTGGGGGGTATTAGCTAGAGGCAGACGTTCGACAGACTTGGATTGTTTTCTCTGGAGTACCGGGGGCAGGGGGAGACCTGCTGGAGGTATGTGGTGTTGTTGGAGGAACGGATGGGATGGGTGATCGGGGGCTGGAGGAGTGGCACTGGGGTGAGGATCAAAGTTTGGGGGGGAATGTGTGGGGCAGGTTTTTTGTTAAAACCACGGAGAGTGGTGGGTGTGTGGAACGTGCTGCAGGGGTGGTGGTGGTGGAGGCAGATACAATCTTTTAGATAGGCACATGGATATGCAGGGAATGGAGGGAACTGGATCACGTGCTGGCAGAGAAGATTAGTTTAACTTGGTATCATGTTTGGCATGGATGTTCAGGTGAGACCTGATAAAAGTTTTTTAAATTAAGAGAGGCACAGGTAGGGCAGACAGGCAAAACGTTTTTTCCCCAGGGTGGAAATGTCATAAACTGGAGGCCAGAGCTTGAAGGTGAGAGGGGTGAAGTTTAAAGGAGGTGTGCAGAGCAAGTTGCTTTATTTATAGAGGTTGGTGGGTGCATGTGTATCCATGTGCCCATCTAAAAGTCTCTTAAACACAGCTATCGTACCTGCCTCCACTACCCCTGGCAACACATTCCAGGCACGCATCACCTTTAGCCTCAGAATTAAAGGACATTCTGTTAGGAAGGAGATGAGGAGAAATTTCTTTAGTCTGAAGATGGTGAATCTGTGGAATTTGTTGTCGCAGAAGGTTGTGGAGGCCAAGTCAGGTTAGGAGAATGGGGTTAAGAGGCAGAGATAGATCAGCCATGATTGAATGGATCAGCCATGATTGAATGGCGGAGTAGACTTGATGGGCCAAATGGCCTAATTCTTCTCCTATCACATGACCTTTTGTGTAGTCTTTGACATCCCCACGCTGGAATAAAGGTTCTGGCTCTCTTACCTGAGCCTAAGCCTCAACATCCTTCCTGGAATGGGGCAACAAGAACTGCACACAATACTCCAAATGCAGCCTAAATAAATAGAATGATATCATGACCTCCCGACTCTTATACTCAATGCCTCTTAGAAGGATGAAGTGAAAAATAAGTAAAATAGGATTTTCCAGGTGCACCGTGACTGCTCTACGACTGAGCTGAGAGGACAGTTTTTCAGCCTGGTCCATTTGTTACACAATCAAGGTGGAAAGAAAATTAGCTTGCAAAAAATCTGAAAATTAAAATAGGCAAGTTCACCATTATAGGGGTCTACAAATGTACAAAGTAAAACAATAAGTCACATTTGTAAACTACAAATTTGAACGTCAATGAAATTCAACTGGGTACAGGATATTAAATAAACAACGTTAAACTGAAATGGAAAATTGCATTAAATTGATAAAACTTTAATTAAAGGTTGATCTGCATAAAATAAAATTAAACAAATTTTAATTTGCTCAGTGGCGCAGCTGTGACCCAGAGACCCAGCACCAGAGACACGGGTTCGATCCTGGCGAAGGTGGCTATCTGTACGGAGTTTGAACGTTCTCCCAATGACCTGCGTGGGTTTTCCTCGGGATCTCCGGTTTCTTCCCACACTCCAAAGACGTACAGGTTTGTAGGTTAATTGGCTTCTGTAAATTGTAAATTATCCCTAGTGTGTAAGAGAGCATAAGAGAGCTTGGATTGCTGGTAGGCGTGGGCTTGGTGGGCCGAAAAGCCTGTTTCCCTGCTGTATCTCAAAACTAAATCTTTAAAAATCAACAAAAATATAGAGGGATAATAATGTCTAAAAGATAAAATGCAGAATGGAACAGTAGAAATTGAACAGTTAGACTGAACACAAGAAGTGCATTATTTGCCTAATAATAAAATCGAATGATGAGAAAAACATTACTTTTGTCTCCTTCCCGCTCCTCCTCCTGGATGTGAATGAGCTCATTCTCCATGAGGTACTCGATGGAATCCTCGATGGCATTGCCCTGGATCGATGCTCCTTCTCGGCCGTGTGCACTGGCAGCCAGCAGTGTGCATGAAGTGTAGACCCGCACATCCTCCGGCGTGCTGGCAACACCACTCACTATGATCTGCAGAGTAAATACAACTTGGATAAGTTCTGCAATGTGCAAACTATTACCTAGGTTTGATTGCCTCATCGCATCGTGTGGACTAGATCCAATCACCAAATACTAATGCAGCACAACTTCCCAGCCAACTCATATCTTAAACAATATCCTTCCTCAGACTTAACTACAGTGTGTGGGTATATATGACACGATCCCTTCCCGGTTGCAGACGGTTTCTACTTGCACTTGTGCCTTAACATGGGAGATACAGTAAAAAGCACAGAATGGGGTTTAATCTTGGTCTCTGGAGCTGAGGCAGTGGCTGTGACTCTCAGCTTGCTTTGGTATCAATTACACACCCACCCTACAACTTGAGATAACTCTAAACATCTCCAAATCTATACAACCACAAGCTTCTTGAAATCCAAGGGCTTGTTGGTCAATGCCCTGCTCTGATTTCTATGCACATACATTTCACCTGTGGCCAGGAACGTATATTTAATCAGCCTTCCCCAGGTTCCCCATGTTCTCCCGAGGTGCAGTCTGACCCACTAGGTTAGCCCGTGGCACCAAAACATGGCGCCTCTTGCATGTGGGATCAGTGGCTATTTCTGTCCACTTGCTAATCGCCGATGTGCTTGGGTTGGCAATACTCTGCCGGACTGTTTGTAAGAAAATAATGTCACTGTGCGTTTGCACGTTGCACATGCAACAATAAAAGCACCACTGAGCCTTTTTTTTTCTTCCACAAACCAGCTTCTCAGTTCCTTGTGTCTACATTAAATTTGACTTATTGCACATGAACAACAAATTGATCAACAATGAGATGAAAATGAGCATCGCAGGATTACGTGGAGCCAACATTTTTTTAGCTCAGAGATTGGGCCCAGGTTGAGTTGCATAGCTACGTGTCCTGACCTCCAGGATAGCTCGCAGCATGCTGGTGGTGACACCCTCTCCCTCCTTCTTCACAAGGCAGCTGCGTACCGGCTTCAGACAGCCTTGCAACAGGCTCACTCCTTTTGCTCTCTCCGAACTTTTACACACCAATATACTCTCGCCTTCAACAAAATAGAAAATCGGACAGTTTAGAAACAGAGACAGCGACACTTCCGGACAATCAAAGGCAAGCTTCATCACGTGTGCAACTATTACAATGAACATACTAACCCATGGTGTCCACTCCTTTCCTCCCAGCTCTCCCTGACATCTGCTTGTATGTGATAACGTCAAGAAGTCGCCCATTGAACACAGGTGATCTGACAATGACACGGCGAGCTGGTAAATTCACACCAGAGGAGAGGGTGGATGTTGCCACGAGAACCCGGATTAAACCCTGACGGAATGCCCCCTCGACAATATCCCGCTCATCAAAAGTCAATCCTAATACAGAAATAAGGAAAGACATTAACAGATCGTGTAATCTGGCAATAATAGATCATGTAACACTTCACGCTACCTGAGGAAGCCACCAGCATAATCAAGGGCCAGTTTCATCCCACCCACTCCCTCTTCTCACGCTGCCTTGGCAAAATCAGCAGCATAAACAAAGTCTCACCCTGCTCACTCCCTCTTCTCCCCTCGCCCATCAGGCAAGAGGTTCAGAAGTGCAGAAACACACACCTCCAGATTCAGGGACAGCTTCTTCCCAGCTGTTATCAGTTAACTGAACCAACCTTTCAGCAACTAGAGAGCGGTCCAAAGCTACCTCATTGGAGACCCTTGTACAATCTTTAATTGGGCTTTATCTTACACTAAACATTATTCCCTTTATCATGTATCTGTACACTGCGGACGGCTTGATTGTAATCATGTATATATAGTCTTTCCACTGAATGGTTAGCATTAACAAAAGCTTTTCACTGTGCCTCGGTACATGTGACAACAATAAACTAAACTAACTGAAGCCCACCTCTCACTGAGGTAGACTTTGCACAACTCAATACCAATTGTGATAAAGTCTCATATCCTTTTATGCAAAAGCTCCGCTGAAAACAATGCGTGGGAAGTATAAGAGATTGCAGACGCTGGAATCTTGAGTAACAAACACAAAGTGCTGGAGGAACTCTGGCAGCATCTGTGGAGTAAATGGACAGGCTACGTTTCGGATCTGGACCTTTCTTCAGGCTGATTTACAGCGCAAGTGTGTGGGTAGGAGTTTAATGAGTGTGAAAACTGCAAAGCAAAATGTTAAGCAAACTGCCTGCCTGGAACTGGTTAATCGGTAATTCCACTCACTACATCTACACTTGGGAATATGGAAACATATTGCAAGTACAGTAGGTTTTGCAGTGATTTTAATTTGAACATAGTTTCTACATAGAGCAAAGGTGAGTGGGTGTTTGATCTTGAGAGGGGAGTTGCTGGCACGGTTACAAAAAGATGGTAGGTTATTTATTAATAAATATTACAAATATTAAAACTGTTGTCTAAAATACACTAAATAAGCAAAGCCAAAATTCAAAGATTAGCTGGACTAGAAATGATGTGGAGAGTTTGACCGATAACATTTGAAAACAAAGCTAAATAAACAAAATAAGATGGAGACGACAGTGAATATACAAGTCATGGCTGATGTGGGAGTGATGGATGTGTGGGGAGAAATCACCATTGTTGGACGAATTGCAGATGACGATGAGTCAGAATATAGGAGGGAGATTGATCAACTGACCAAATGGTGGCAGCACAACCACCTGGCTCTCAATGTCAGTAAGACCAAGGAACTAGTTGTGGACTTTGGAAGAGGAAGGATGGGAACCCACAAACATGTTTATATCAATGGGACAATGATGGAGAGAGTCAAAAGCTTCAAATTCCTGGGTGTGCATATTTCTGATGATCTTTCCTGGACCCAGCACACTGATGCAATGCCTCTACTTCCTGATAAGATTACGGAGATTCGGTATGTCAGAGAGGATTCTGTTGAACCTCTACAGGTGCACAGTGGAGAGCATATTGACTGGTTGCATCATTGTCTGGTTTGGCAACTTGAACGTCCAGGAGAGAAGAAGACTGCAAAATGTTGTGACCACTGCCCAGTCCATCACCGGCTCTGACCTCCCCACTGTCGAAGGGATCTACCGGAGTCGCTGCCACAAAAAGGCAGCCAGCATCATCAGAGACCCACACCATCCTGGCCACACACTCATTTCACCCCTGCCATCGGGAAGAAGGTACAGGAGCCTGAAAACTGTAACGTCCAGGTTCAGGAACAGCATCTTCCCTACAGCTGTTAAACACTACAACCTCAAATAAGCTCCGAACTACATAGACTATTATTGGTATTATTGCACTATTGTTGTTTGTTTGTTTATTACGTGTACATTTGCTTGTGAGTGTGTATATACACAAACACTGAACTTTTTATCCCTCGTTTATTATATTGCTTAAAGTGTATTACGTTTACACATCGTGTTGTGCTGCTGCAAGTAAGAATTTCATTGTTCTATCTGGGTCTTGACTCGACTCTTGACCCTTATGAATCTTATCTACAAATTCAGGTACATATGAATTATTCCAAGTTACATTCTTATAATGTCGTGTATATGGACCAGCAAAGCATTCAACAAGATTCCACAAGGTAGGCTGCTGTGGAAGGTTAGATCGTATGGGATCCAAGGAGAGATAGCTGAATGGATAAAAATTGGCTTCATGGAAGGAAGCAGAGGGTGATGGTGGAAGGTTGCTTCTCTGACTGGAGGCCTGTGACTAGTGGTGTGCCTCAGGGTTCGGTGCTGGGCCCGTTACTGTTTGTCATCTATATCAATGATTTGGATGAGAACATACAGGGCAAGATTAGCAAGTTTGCAGATGATACAAAAGTGGGTGGTTTTGCAGATAGTGAAGATGGTTGTGAAGGATTGCAGCAGGATCTGGATCGATTGGCCAGGTGGGCGGAGGAATGGTTGATGGAATTTAATACAGAGAAATGTGAGGTGTTGCATTTTGGGAAGTTTAACATGGGCAGGACCTACACAGTGAATGGTAGGTCTCAAGGTAGTGTTGTGGAGCAGTGGGATCTAGGAGTACAGGTGCATGTTTCCTTGAAGGTCGAGTCGCAGGTAGATAGGGAGGTCAAAAAGGCTTTTGGCACATTGCCCTTCATCAGTCAGTGTATTGAGTACAGAATTTGGGAAGTCATGTTGCAGCTGTATAAGACATTGGTGAGGTCGCATTTAGAGTATTGTGTTCAGTTTTGGGCACCATGTTACAGGAAAGATTTTATCAAGCTGGAAAGGGTACAGAGATTTCCAAGAATGTTGCCAGGACTCGAGGGTCTGAGCTACAGGAAGAGGTTGAGTAGGATGCGAGTCTATTCCTTGGAGCGCAGGAAGATGATGCGTGATCTTATAGGGGTATATAAAATCATGAGAGGAAAAGATCGGATAAATGCACAGAATCTCTTGAGGGAAATCAAGGACCAGAGGACATACGTTTAAGTTGAAGGGGAAAAGATTTAACAGGAATCTGAGGGATAACACTTTGCACACAAAGGGTGGTGGGTGTATGGAACCAGCTGCCAGAGGAGGTAGTTGAGGCTGGGACTATCCTAACATTTAAGAAACAGTTAGACAGGTACATGGATAGCACAGGTTTTGAGGAATATGGGCCAAATGCGAGCAAGTGGGATGAGTGTAGCTGGGATATGTTGGCCAGTGTGGACAAGTTGAGCTGAAGGGCCTGTTTCCACACTGTATCACTCTATGACTCCAATACATAATCTGAATTGTCTTTGCACACAAAAATTGCATTCCAATTGAAAATAAAGTAAAACTAGTTTGTCTTGTGCCTACTACTTTTGCATGATGATTTGCTTTGGGAAACTACCTTATAGATAGATAAGAGTGGATGTGGAGATGATGTTTCCAATGTAGGAGCATCTAGGACCAGATGGCACAGCCTCAGACAAAAATGATGGACCTTTAGAAAGCAGATGAGAAGGAATTTCTTTAGTCAGAGGGTGGTGAATGTGAGGAATTCAATGCCACAGATGGCTGTGGAGGCCAAGTCATTGGGTATTTTTAAAGCAGAGATTGATAAGTCCAAGTTATAGGAGCGGAATTAGGACATTCGGCCCATCAAGTATATCCCGCCATTCAATCATGGCTGATCTATCTTTCCCTCTCAACCCCATTCTCCTGCCTTTTCCCCATAACCCTTGACACTTGAATCATGAATGTCAAACTCCGCCTTAAAAATATCCATTGACTTGGCCTCCACAGCCTCCTGTGGCAATGAATACCACAGATTCACTACCCCGAACACCACCAAGAGAGGTCCTTGATTAGTAAGGGCATCAAATGTTATGGGGAGAAGGCAGGAGAATGGGGTTGAGAGGGAAAGATAAATCAGCCATAATCGAATGGCAGAGCAGACTCAACGGGCCAAATGCTCCTCTGTCCTTACGATCCTTCAGAACAATTGTGTGCCGTTATATATTATATGGAAGCCAATAGGGCAACAATACCAGCGTGATGAAAGCCCACTCCCTGGGGCACGGTGTGTCTGAGCACGGCATCGAGTCCCGTGGGCGATCGCTTTAATTGATCCACAATTTCTTGCAGTTCCTCCATGCGCAGCGCAAAGGGAAGCAATTTGGATGCTTTTACAAATCCTGGGTTAAAACACAGTAATAAATCACATTGAGAACCACAAAAACCTGTTGCACTTGGTGACAATTTTAAATGACATGGTGCACAATACCACCTCACAGAAATCAAAGCAAAGAAGTGAAATATTGAGGCCACATTTCTACATCAGCTCTTAAATAAAGTGATCCAATTATTCCCAATGCCCTGCTCTTTTTCCACATCGGAACACTTCTGTCCCCTCCCTTCTAAAGAATGATCCCTTTACCTTTTTGAAATTACTATTAAATTACATTGTTGAACACACGGGAAAAAAATGACCAGAGTTTTGTGGTTAACTCGTGGACTTGCAGATTGAAAATTTTAAATGTGTAATCGAATAAGATGGAAAGAAAAAACTCATAAACACCTTAAGCCAACATGACATGGATAAATGCCCTGTGCATGAGAATGATCTGCTTTGTAACTCGTGATTTGCTTACACCTGACTTTTCAAACAGTTGGTATCATTCAGATGGCAGTCCTTGTTTGTACTTCCAACACTTTAAACGCTTCTGGCCAACAAGGCTTTCCATTTTCAACATTAGAGCAGACTAGTGGGTCACAATGGGGACGGTGCCTTGGAAATGCTGAATAAGGGGGGGTGGGGTGTCAAATGGGATAGTCGAGGACGGAGTTAAAGGGAAAGAGAGTAACGGGATGGTTAATGACCCCAGAATTAACGGGAAACGAAGCTCACAAAGGATAGGAGGGTATGACCAAGTGTAATGGGGATCGTTATGAAAGGTGAGATGCGTAAGGAATTAAAAGTATTGTATATGAATGCGCGAAGCATAAGAAGTAAAGTAGATGAGCTTGAGGCTCAGTTAGAGGTTGGTAGATATGACATTGTGGGGATTACTGAGACGTGGCTGCAGGAGGATTGTGCCTGCAAACTTAATATTCAGGATTATACATCCTATAGAAAGGACAGGCAGGTGGGCAGAGGAGGAAGGGTAGCTCTGCTGGTGAGGGATGGAATTCAGTCCCTTGCGAGGGAAGACATAGGGACTGACGAGGTAGAGTCACTGTGGATTGAGTTGAGGAATTGTAAAGGCAAGAAGACACTAATTGGTGTTAACTACAGACCTCCAAATAGTAGTCTGGATGTAGGGTGTAAGTTGCCGCAGGAGTTAAAACTGGCATGTAACAAAGGTAATGCCACTGTGGTGATGTGGGATTTCAATATGCAGGTAGACTGGGAAAATCAGCTTGGTTCAGGACCCAAAAGAGTTTGTAGAATGCCTCCGAGATGGATTCTTAGAGCAGCTTAAAATGGAGCCGACCAGAGAAAAGGCAATTCTGGATTTAGTGCTGTCCAATGAACCAGATATGATAAGAGAACTTGAGGTAAAGGAACCGCTTGGAGGTAGTGATCATAATATGATTAGTTTTAATCTTCAATTTGAGAAGGAGAATGTTAAATTGGAAGTGTCAGTGATGCCGATGAACAAAGGGGACTATGAAGACATGAGGGGGCAGCTGGCCAAGGTAGACTTAAAGGAATCCTAGCAGGAATGACGGTGGAACAGCAATGGCAGGAATTTCTGGGCTTAATCCGGAAGACGCAGGATCATTTCATTCCAAAAAGGAAGAAAGATTCTAAGGGGAGTAGGAGGCAACCGTGGCTGACAAGAGAAGTTAGGGAGAGAATACAACTAAAAAAGATGTATAACACAGCAAAGAATAGCCAGAAGCCAGAGGATTGGGAAACTGAGGATTAGTCATTTCGTTGTCTCTGCATGTTAATGCATTTCGTTGTCTCTGTACTGTACACTGACAATGACAATTAAAATTGAATCTGAATCTGAATCTGAATCTGAGTCCAAGTCAACATGGATTTATGAAAGGGAAATCATGCTCGACTAATCTTCTGGAATTTCTTGAGGATGTGACAAGTAAAAAGGATGAAGGGGAGCCAGTGGATGTAGTGTATCTAGACTTTCAGAAAGCCTTTGATAAGGTCCCGCACGGGAGACTGGTGACTAAAATTAAAGCACATGTTATTAGGGGTAGGGTGTTGACATGGATAGAAAATTGGTTGGCAGACCGGAAGCAAAGAGTAGGAGTGAGAGAGTCCTTTTCAGAATGGCAGGCAGTGGCAAGTGGAGTGCCGCAAGGCTCGGTGTTGGGGCCGCAACTGTTTACCATATATATTAAGGATTTGGAAGAGGGTATTAGGAGCAACACTAGCAGGTTTGCGGATGACACAAAGCTGGGTGGCAGTGTGAACTGTGAAGAGGATGTTAGGAGGTTACAGGGTGACCTGGACAGGTTGAGCGAGTGGGCAGATGCGTGGCAGATGCTGTATAATATAGATAAATGTGAGGTTATCCACTTTGGCAGCAAAAACAAGGGGGCAGATTATTGTCTCAATGGGGTTACGTTAGGTAAGGGGGAGGTGCAGCGAGATCTGGGCGTCCTTGTACACCGGTCATTGAAAGTTGGCTTACAGGTACAGCAGGCAATGAAGAAAGCTAATGAAATGTTGGCCTTCATAACAAGAGGATTTCAGTATAGGGGTAAAGAGGATCTTCTGCAGTTGTATAGGGCTGCAGTGAGACCACACCTGGAGTATTGTGTACCGTTTTGGTCTCCGAATTTGAGGAAGGACATCCTCGTGATTGAGGCAGTGGAGCGTAGGTTCACGAGACTGATCCCTGGGATGCCGGGACTGTCAAATGAGGAAAGATTGAAAAGACTAGGCTTGTATTCACTGGAATTTAGAAGGATGAGGGGTTACCTTATAGAAACATATACAATTATAAAAGGACTGGACAAGGTAGATGCAGGAAAAATGTTCCCGATGTTGGGCGAGTCCAGAACCAGGGGCCACAGTCTTAGGATAAAGGGGAGGTCATTTAAGACTGAGGTGAGAAAAAAATTTTCACCCAGAGAGTTGTAAATTTATGGAATTCCCTGCCACAGAGGGCAGTGGAGGCCAAGTCAATGGATGGATTTAAGCGAGCGTGAGATAGACCTCTAGGGGCTAGTGGAGTCAAGGGATATGGGGAGAAGGCAGGCACGGGTTATTGATAGGGGACAATCACAATGGTGGTGCTGGCTTGAAGGGCCGAATGGCTTCCTCCTGCACCTATTTTCTATGTTTCTATGTTAATGCTTATTGGGTCAGGAGCGTCTCAGGGGGAAACCTTGTTGAAGGGGGCAGGTGATACGTGGAACATAATGGCTGGTGGGTGGAGGCCATGGTTCTTGCACATATTGAAACAAGCTGGTTTACAAAAAAAACACAAAGTGCTGGAGTAACTCAGCGGGTCAGGCAGCATCTCTGGAGGACATGGATAGGTGACATTTTGTTCGGGACCTTCCTTTGACATTTTGATACAATTCAAATGATCTGGACATTACAAATTTAGAATTCAAATTCTTTTCCAAAAACATTTCTCAAAAATAAATTCAGGAGTGGAATATCCAAATAATCGACTTCAAAAGGCAACTTAGGACAAAGTAGAATAATTATGGTTTAGCTGGATTCTCGGTTATGGAGTATGAAGAGGACTGACCTCCGTTGCCAACGGCAGCACTGTGGTGCAGCTGGTAGAACTCCCTGGCTACGGTCTCCGACAGCTTCTCACACCAGTTCTTCGAAGGACAGAAGAGAAGGACAGAGTGGCCTTCGTGTACAGTCTCATAGCAAAGACTGACTATGTTATCCTCATCACCCTGCCAGCAATAATAACAGCATTGAACTCATAAATCAACAATCACAAACCCAAGACATGCATTTTTTATTTGTGATTATAAACTGTCTCAGTTACACAGCACAGAAACAAGCCCTTTAGCCCAACTCGTCCATCCCCTACTAAGCTAGTCGCACTTGTACTGTGTGAAGAAAGTTGCCCCTCATGAAAGAGCTATTAGTCAAATCTAATATAATTTACAAAATGGAGTCGTTCTTCTACAAAAGCGTGGTCTAGTAGAACATAAGAATGGCTTGGTGCCAAGTCTGAATGACTTTGCAAATTATATGGAACACAATATGGAGGACAGGTTATCTTTTTAATAAAGACATTAAGATGGAAACCTGGGTAATAACATGTGCTTCTTCCAAGGCCATAAAGAAGCCAAGATTGAAAAAAAAATAGCTGACGCTCCAGAGATAAGTAATAACTTGTTATTGGATGAGCTTGATTTGGACCCAGCTTTTCCTATATTCTGAAAGGCTACAGAATCTTTCAGTCATGCCATATTTAGACTTGGTAGGAGACCTGATAAGAGAAATGTATAATTGCGCTAACTTACCTTCGGCAACTGTCATAGTCGTAGCAGGTCGCCAAAAAAACGGCGACTGGACTAATGGGCCTGTCCCACGTAGGCAATTTTTTTTTAGGCCGACGAATACAACAGTGGAATTCACCGAAGTCAGCACCGGCGACAACCTACGTCACCTGGCGACAATCCCTACGTCAGGAGAAGACAAGCTACGACAAGCCCACAGTTGCCGAAAGGTTTCGAATATTTCAAAATCCAACAGCGACCAGAAAAACACTACGATTCTTTGGGCGACTGAGGAGACTACTCACGACCATACTGGTGACACCCCGGCGACCGTGTGGCGACAGCCTAGTCGCCAGCAGTCGCCTAAAAAAATAGCCTAAGTGGGACAGGCCCTTTAGTCATCCTCGATTCTACGGCGCGGGAATATTACGTCACACCGTGATCTGACCAAAGTTCTTTATAATTGCAGCGAGATTTTAGAAGTCTCTGGTACAGGCATCCAACATTTCAAGTTAGAACATAGAACAGTGCAGGATAGGAACAAGCCCATCGGCCCACACCGTCTGTGCAGAACATAATGCCAACGGTGGAATTGTGCTGGAGCTACTGCCTTACAGCGCCAGAGACCCGGGTTCAATCCTGACTACGGGTGCGTGTCCGTACGGAGTCTTTACATTCTCCCAGTAACCTACATGGGTTTTCTCCGAGATCTTCGGTTTCCTCCCACACTCCAAAGACGTACAGGTTTGTACGTTAATCGGCTTGGTATAAATGGAATAAATGTTTAAAAAATGGTCCTGAGCGTTTGTAGCATAGTGTTAATGTGCAAGGATCGCTGGTCGGTACGGACTCGGTGGGCCGAAGGACCTGTTTCCACGCTGTATCTCTAAACTAAACTACACCAAGACCCACTCCTAACTGCCCGCAGGTGATCTGTATCCCTCCATGTGCCTATTCAAATGCCTTATGACATAGTTGCTATAATAACAAGTGCTAATCATAATCAGAATTGTGATAGTAAACTCCATTTTTAGAAAGATTTACCCAAATCCTCACCTTCACCTGGAG
Organism: Raja brachyura; assembly: GCA_963514005.1. The sequence goes on along the minus strand of OY740792.1, from coordinate 63,985,018 downwards.
AGCAGGTTGAAACTGTCGTGTCAACGTCATTGTTGAATCGTAAATATTGTTCCCGATCTTTACGCGTTCCATCAGAGGGACAGGCCTGAAGTCTGTACAATAAAGTTCTGCATTCAGCCAGGTTGCCACAGTCCCCAGGTTTGGAAGAGTCGCACTCATTCCCACAATCTGTATCCCGTCACTGAGCCTCTGTTCTTCTGTTGAAATCTTACGGCTGAAGTTCAAAAATACAATCGTCAACATCAGTACTGACAAGAATGCTGACTCGCAAGTCCTTACGCGAGCTGCGGGTTTCATACAAAAATTAAGTGGTGAGTCAGGGGCCACATCTGCTCATAATGGTGAAAGGCAAGGCCAACTAGCCATAGATAGACACACATTGCTGGAGTAACTCAGCAGGTCGGGCAGCATCTCAGGAGAACATGGATAAGTGACGTTTTGGGTCGGGACCCTTCTTCACACTGAAGGGTCCCAACCCGAAACATTACCCATCCTTTTTTTCCCCCAGAGATGCTGCCTGATCTGCTGAGTTACTCCAGAATTTGTCTATCTTTGGTATAAACCAACATCTGCAGTGTAAGAAGGAACTTCTTGTTGAGTCCACACACAAGATTAGGAGTTGTTCAGCCCAAGCTGAACACACTTCTCGGCAACTGCATACAATGATGTCTGTCTTGTCACTTCTTGTCGCTTCTTGTGTGTGGTGATGGAAAGATTGGTGGAAACAGGGCAGCGATGTGATAGCTCTTTCCTTGTCCCCAAGAAGGGACTGCAGATGCTGGTTTAAACCGAAGAGAGACACAAAAAGCTGGAGTAACTCAGCGGGACAGGCAGCAGCTCTGGAGAGAAGGAATGGGTGACGTTTCGGGTCAAGACACTTCCAAATCTAACCCTAATGCAAGGGTCTTGACCCAAAACGTTTCCCATTCCTTCTCTCCAGAGATGCTGCCTTTCCCGCTGAGTTACTCCAGCATTTTATGTCTATCTGTAGTTCCTTGTTTCTACAAGGACAACTCGTCCCAACGTTCAGGTTTATTATTGTCACGTGTACCGATGTACAGTGAAAAGCTGTGTTTTGCATCCTATCCAAACAGATCAGATAGCACTACACATAAATACAACCAAGTCAAACTCATGTACAATAGGTAGAGCAAAGGGGAAGATACAGAGTGCAGGATATAGCTCTCAGCATTGTAATGCAACAGTTCCAGAGGCAAAGTCCAATGTCCGCAACGGGGTAGAGGTGAACCCTAAATTATGGAAGGATGATTTAGAAGCCTGATAATGGAGGGGAAGAAGCTGTTCTTGAGTTGGAGCTTCTGTACCTTCTGCCAGACATGAGCAGGGAGAAGACGGACAAGTCTATGATTATGTTTTGAATTTAGAAGACTGAGGTGGGATCTTATAGAAACGTACAAAATTCTTAAGGGTTTGGACAAGCTAGATGCAGGAAGATTGTTCCCGATGTTGGGGAGGTCCAGAACAAGGGGTCACAGTTTAAGGCTACGGGGGAATTCCTTTTAGACCGAGATGAGGAAAACATTTTTCACACAGAGAGTGGTGAGTCTCTGGAATTATCTGCCACAGAAGGTAGTTGAGGCCAGTTCATTGGCTATATTTAAGAGGGGGTTAGATGTGACCCTTGTGGCTAAAGGGATCAGGGGATATGGCGAGAAGGCAGGTACAGGATACTGAGTTGGATGATCAGCCATGATCATATTGAATGGCGGTGCAGGCTCGAAGGTCTGAATGGCCTACTCCTGCACCTATTTTCTATGTTGGCTGCACTTTCAAAGGCAGCTTTCAGTGTAGATGGAGTTAATGTTGGGGAGTCTGGTCCGCTGATAGACTGGGCTACGTCTACTACTCATTGCAGTTTCTGAAATACAACCCAACAGTATCCTTTCTGTGGTGCTTCAGTAGAAGTTTGTTCAGTAGAACTTCCTCGGAAACCCAGCATGTCAAGGAATATTGAGGGTCAGATAAAATAAAGGAGTAATTTATGACAGGTAGGGAACTGAAAAGAGGAGAGACTCTACAAGTGTAAAAGATTACATGCCGTTAGGAGGTTACGTCGTTAGGAGAAAAAAAGGTGGGGGGTGAGGAGGGGTGCCAGGAAATAGCACCAGTTGTTCACTAATATGCCAAAGCATTTATAAACACTTTAAATACTAAGGGGTTATCACATGATGGAAAATAAGAACATGATGGGAATAGATAGGGTAAATGCAGAGTCTTTTATCCAGGTAAGAGAATCAAGAACCAGAGGACATAGGTTTAAGGTGAAAGATTTAATCCGTCCCTGAGGGGCAAGGTTTTCACACAGAAGGTGTTGGGTATATAAGAATAGTTTGGTGACCTACTGGAGAGACAGTTGACGGCACCCGGGACAGTCTGTGTCTTTCGTGAGAAAGACACCCAACAAAGCTACGGAAAGGCCTAATGAACCACCATGGCCTAAAAATCCATGAGGCCAGAATGAAATGCTCAGAGAAGGAGAAAGAGGTGCAGCGCACAGGCCTTGAACCTGGTGAGACGCAGGAGGAGCCCGGCCGGGAGCCACCCCACAGAGCCCAGTCCCTCCATGCACTAGTCTCCCAACCCCTGCAAAGTGGTTACTAAGATGGCTGATCCACGGGCATTTGCTGCTGGGACGCAAGTCGGGGCCTGATCAACCACGGCTGGGTCGCCTGGGCGAGGGTGTCTGATGTGGTGAGACCCGAAACACCCGATGACCCCAGATCACATCACTGAGGATGCGTCCCAGCGCATCTAAAAGATGTATATTTTTCACATTGGAACGAGCTGCCAGAGGAGGGTGTCAAGGCAGGTACTATAACATCATTTAAAAGACATTCAAACACAGTCAATGAATAAGAGAGGTTTCGATGGATACAGGCCAAACACACGCAGATGGGACCAGCATAGATGGGGCATCTTGGTCGGCATAGACGAGTTGGCTGAAGGGCCTGTTTCCATGTGCATGCCTCTAAATGGTAACCAGGGGAAGCGTATTGGGCATTAGGAAGCAATATGGGAATTTTATGTAGGGCAAGATATCAAATGAATTAGTTATATTCAGTGGGAAAAAATTACAGAACTCCAGGAGGGTAATGGTGGAATTCTAGCACAAGTTTTCATTGAAAAAAGGGAGGTATTGTATGCTTTTTGTGTACCTTTTTTCTCTCTTTCTAGTGACATATAATATCTTGGTTAAAAGCAGCTCCAACAGATACCCTCTGTGCGAGTCCCCCAACATATGTAACTCATCCACAACTATTATTCCTACAGGGGCAAAAGAAAATAAATCAGTTTACAAATAAGGAGTTGGAATCACATATCAAGTGCGGTGTTAACATTCAAGATACTCAGAAACAAGCTTGCCACCAATAGAACCCAGATGATTTACGCTCCTCACTTCTCTTAGCATTTGTGCACAGTCATATGCTGAGAGAATGGAGTGGCTGGGCTTGTACACTCTGGAGTTCAGAAGGATGAGTGGGAATCTTATTGAAACATATAAGATTATTAAGGGTTTGGACACGCTAGAGGCAGGAAACATGTTCCAGATGCTGGGGGAGTCCAGAACCAGGGGCTACAGTTTAAGAATAAGGGGTAAGCCATTTAGAACAGAGACGAGGAAACATTTTGTCACACAGAGAGTTGCGAGTCTGTGAAATTCTCTGCCTCAAAGGGCGGTGGAGGCCGGTTCTCTGGATACTTTCCGGGGAGGGAAAAGATAGCGGAGTCAGGGGATATGGGGATGATCAGTCATGATCACATTGAATGGCGGTGCTGGCTTGAAGGGCCGAATGGCCTACTCCTGCACCTATTGTCTATTGTCACTTACAATCAATGTTGTTGGTAGCACAGTGGCACAGTAGTAGAGCTGCTGCCTCAGAGCACTATAGACCCGGGTTTGATCCCAACTACAGTGCATGTGCGAAGTTTGATTAATTTCCCTGTGACCGCATGTGTTTTTTCCGGGTGCTCCGGTTTCCTCCCACATTTCAAAGACGTGTCGTGTGGACTTGGTGAGCCAAAGGGCTTGTTTCCATGCTGTATCTTATAATAAAGATAAGCTCTTCAAATAAAAGGATGTTTTAAATGCAGAAATAAAACTGGGAACTGGTAGAAATACACAGGTCCATACAGCCTTGTGGAGAGACAAGCAGATTTAATCATTTTCAAATCAATGATTTTTCACAGCAAAAGTATATTTTGTGCTCTCACCGAGTTGGTCTACTTTGTCCTCTTCAATAACTCGATTGACGAGCCCGTTGGCCTTCTCGATAGTACACACAGCCACATCGAGCGATGAAAAACCCCCAGCTGGGGATGTGCTTCCCATATATCCCTCCACTCTCATCATCGCCTCTTGGAATAAGTTCTGGGATTGGGATCAGAGATATTCACACATGTGTTTTTTTGCCCCCTTTTAGTTGGTCAGTTTCTGCAGTTGATTATGATCCAGAAATATGAATATTGATTTTTTTTTTAAAAGGTTAATTACATTTCCCTAGCACTGCATCACTTACCAATGCATCCATTTTGCCTAAGAACGTTCCCATCTTGAACTAGACGAAGACTAACTTGGATCATACAGACTAGGACAGCACAGTGGCATTGTGGGTAGAGCCACTACCTCACGGTACCAGAGACATGGGTTCGATCCTGACCTCGGGTGCTGTCTGTGTGGAGTTTGCATGTCTCCTTTCGAGCGCTTGCGTTTCCTCCGGGTTTTCCAGTGGCCTTTCACATCCCAAAGACATGCAAGTTTGTAGGTCAATTGTCATCTGTAAATTGTCCATAGTGTGTAGGGAGTGGATGAGAAAGTAGGATAACATAGAACTAGTGTGAACGGGTGATCGATGGTCAGCATGGGATCGGTGGGCCGAAGGGCCTGTTTCCATGCTGCATTCTTCAATTAATCAATTAAAAATTGTTGCAATCAGATAAAACATGCAGCTCATCAAATCTGTCTTGAATTGACTGCAAACCCCAGAGGCAAAAGAGAAATAATCCTCCATTTTACCCCATGTCAGGACTCGTGGGTATTCACTAATTGTAAATCTTGCTGCATTGTTTGAAAGGGTATGAAGAAATTGCTATCCGTTCAGAACTAGTATTGCCACAATGGTGTAAAAGTTAAGATGTTGGACTAATGTGCCGAGAACTGGAACATTGATCCACAGATAAAGTTCAAACCTCATTATGGTGTCTGGGGAGTTCGGATCAGCTAATGAACTAAAACTGGAACAGTCCCTAAACAACCAAAACATCTATGTTCTCCAGAGATGCTGCCAGACCTGCTGAGTTACTCCAGCACATTGTGTCTTTATTCTAGTTTTAAAATAGCTGGTTACGATGACTGAGAAATGCTGGATTACTGTTAAAACAATGATATTGACCGTCCTCATCCCGTAATTGTGAAGCAGAATTTAATAAGCATTTGCTTGCTTTCTGGTTCAGTGAATGAGTTCACAGAGATTTGATGATAACGAAGGTAAAGGATATGGAAGGGCAGTAAACAGTCACATCGATACAATCCGCACTCACCTGCAGGTAATACATTTTCTCCTTTGCCACAGAAACAAATGGCAAAATGAACAGTGCCTTCTTTCTCCTTTCCAGAACTCTCTTCAAAATGAGCAATTCAGCAACGAGTGTCTTCCCAGCACTGGTTGGGGCTATACACAAAACAAATCAGTGCTTATTTTTTTGTTGCAACTGTACCAGGAGTTGTTGTCACATATACATCTCAGAAGTGTTTGGATTGCAATGGCGAATGATAATATTGCAAAGGTGCATATTTACTCAATGCGGCAGAAAGCTATCACCCAACCAGGGATTTGAACCCTGCACCGTCAGATTAAAAGTCCAATGCTCTACCGACTGAGCTATCCGGTTCTTTTTATCAACTTGGTGTCTTCCAATCATATTAATTGTGAACTTTTTCATTCTAAAATGTAATCGCATCTGGTCATTTTAGAGAAACACGTGAAATTATTAACTAGTGTTCAATGACAAGTAATTTTACCAAGAAGAGTTTCAAAGATCAAATAATTACAAATGCAAGACAAGTGTCATTTTGTTTAATGACCGACTGAAAGAACAAATTAAGGACGTGAGGAAAAGGCGAGCCCAGGATTAAAAAGGGAGCTAAACCCAGCACTTTTGTTTGTGATGGTGAGCTGCAGTACGGCATACTGGCATCTCCTGAAAGTTAAACATCATTGTGTAGGAAAGAACTGCTGATGCTGGTTTAAACCGGTCAAGTACAAAAAGATGGAGCATCTCAGCGGGTCAGGCAGCATCTCTGGTAAAAAGGAATAGGAATAGGAAAATGAATGACACTTCGGGTTGAGATCTTTCTCCAGGCTGAGAGTCAGGGAAAAGGGGAATGAGAGATTTCGACTACTTGGGAGAAATGAATGGAAGATATGCAAAAAGCAACGATAATCAAGGACATGTGGGGCACACAATAGGCCACTGTTGTTTGTGGGATAGGTGGTAACAAGTGATGAACAGTCCATCAGTCTGCAGAAAGGGCTCGATCCGAAACGTCACCCATTCCTTCTCTCCAAAGATGTTGCCTGTCCCGCTGAGTTTCTCCAGCATTTTGTGTCAATCTTCGAGGAACTCAACAGGATGACAGTAAAACTAGTACAACGACTAGGGTGGGGGAGGGACAGAGAGAGAGGGGATATTAGGGTTACATGAAGTTATGGAGAAATTAAACTCATACCGCTGGGTTGTAAGCTGCCCAAGCGAAGTATGAGATGCTGTTCCTTCAATTTGCGTTTGGCCTCACTAACAATGGAGGGAGCCTAGACAGAAAGGTCAGTGTGGGAATGGGTGGGGGAGTTAGAGTGTTTGGCAACCGGTAGATCAGGTAGGCCAAGGCAGACTGAGCAAAGGTGTTCAGCAAAGCAATTGCCGAGACTGCGCTTGGTCTCACCGATGATCAGGGTTGAATCGGGTCTATGGCGTTGTGACATATATTTATTAATCATGCATACTGGCATCATTTTGTCCATTAAAAAAACACTGCTTCTGGAGAATCTAATGGAAAATGCAAAGAGAAAATATTACTGTTATCTTGAATATTTTAGCCTATATAAACACTGCAAGGCACCGCTACTTTGTCTAAATTAGGCCCATTTCACCCAGCAGAGAAGTGAAATCAGCTCAAGTGCTTAAACAGTAAAGTACCTGAATAAACCAAGTTTCTTCCCTCCAATACACGGTGCTGTGTGAGGCATTCGGCTTGCCATTCAAAAATCCTCACCACCCCCAGGCTGCGATACTTGTCAAGCACCACTCTGGGGATCCCCCAGTTGGATAGCAGCAGCATGTCCCCGGGGTCTGCCGGGGCAACCACCTCCTCACACCCGCCTGGAATTAAATGAAAACCAGCGTAAAGATTCTGGCGATTCCTCCGCAGGATGTTTATCAGAGACATTGTGCAAAATACCTTCACCAGACAATAAGTGTGAAAATTAATTGCAGTAAAAAAAGTTGCTGATCAATTATTAGCTAAACAATTATTGTCCATATTAGGGGTAGCACAGCGGGTGAGTTGCTGCCTCCTGTTTTGATCCTGACTACGGGTGCTGCCTGTACGGAGTTTGTACGTTCTCCCTGTGACTGCATGGGTTTTCACCGAGTGCTCCGGTTTCCTCCCACACTCCAAAGACGTAAAGGTCTGTAGGTTAATTGGCTTTGGTAAAAATTGTAAAATAGTCCCTAGTGTCTAGGGCAGTTCTAATGTAAGGGGTGATCACTGGTCAGCACGGACTCAGTGGGCCAAAGGGCCTGTTTCCGTGTTGTATCTCTTAAGTCTAAAAATATGTAATGAATAGATTTCACTCTCAACATTTTGTACAAAGACTGGAAATACTACAATAAAATGGTTCCAAAAACCAAAATAACAGTGGTGCAGCAGGTAAACTTGCTGACTCACAGTGCCAGAAACCCAGGTTCAATCCTGACCTCGGGTGCTGTCTGCGTGGAATTCTGCAAGTTCTCCATGTGACGGCGTGGGTTTCCTTCTGGTGCTCCAGTTTCAGTTTATTTTAGTCTATTGTCACGTGTACCGAGGTACAGGGAAAAGCTTTTGTAAGTGCTATCCAGTCAGCAGAAAGACAATACATGATTACAATAGAGCCATTTGTATCGATACATGATAAGGGAATAACGTTTAGTGCAAGGTAAAGCCAGCAAATTGCGATCAAGGATAGTCAGAGGGTCACCGAGAAGTAGATAGTAGTTCAGCATTGCTCTCTGGTTGTGGTAGGATGATTCAGTTGCCTGATAGCTGGGAAGAAACTGTCCCTGAATCTGGTGGTTTTCACACTTCTATACCTTTTGCCTGAAGGGAGAGGGGAGAAGGAGTGGCCAGGGTGCGACACGTCCTTGATTATACTGCTGGTCTTGCCGAGTTTCCACCAACATCGCAATGACGTCAGGGTTTATAGATTAATTGGCCTATGTAAATTGCCCCTAATTTGTAGTGAATGGATGAGAAAGTGGGATAACATAGAACTGATGTGAACAGGTGATTGATGGTCGGTTCAGACTTGGTGGATGAAAGTGCCTGTTTCCATGCTGTATCTTTCAATCAATTCAATCAGTCAACCGCTTTACATCATGGTGGATTATACAGTATGCAAACAGTACAAGGTTTAACTCACATACGTTCTCCGCATCCACAATCATAGACTCGACTGGCAGGTGCATTACAAAGCAGTTTGTCGGACCGGTTGCCTTTTGCTGAATTCCAACCTCCATCACACCCATTTGGC